>BMAU01001220.1:12500-612500 GCA_019973935.1 Trichonephila clavipes
CAGCAGGTGAAGGAATCATCAGTATTGGGTCTATTGGTTTCATTTTTACTTAAGGTTTGAGTATTTGAAGAGTCTTCAGGAGAAAAATTATATTTGAATGTTTTTTGAAACCTCTTATTTTTTTCTCATTTTGGGGTCAAATTTACTAGTGCTTCATTAGGTTCCCTAGTCTCCTGACATGGTTCCATGTGACTTCTGAAATTTCTTCAAGTTAAAAGATCCTCTGAAATGTTTTAAACTTAAGTGCAAAAAAAAACAACAACATGGAATGAAATGAACTAGTTGCAATGTCATCTCAATTTAAAAATCCCAACAGACAATGGAAAAATGTATGGCAGCCCAATGAGACTACTTTGGAAAAGCTTAGTGTAAGATTATTGAATCTGAATATAAGTATTTCTTATGAGTATTGCTTATGTTACATTTGTGATTTATTTAATAATAATGTCAAAATGTTAACCCCACAGATACCTTTTGGTTATCATAAATAATTTCAACTTGCATATTATATTTGAATTACAAAGCATTTAAAACGAGCTTGGTTCTTAGGTATTTTTTTCCACTCAATGAACACAAAAAAGTCCTACAAAAAGAATATAATAAACTTAATTATTCTTATCTGTTGATGTTGTGTTTTGAAAATCTTCAAACACACACACACACGCACGCACGCACAGCAGATAATTAACTGGACAATCGATTTTATATAATTCCTAGATGATAAAAACAACTAAATTAGTTTTGTGAATTCTGATGTTTCAGAGCTTTTAAGAACAAGAGTTTTGTGATTTTTTATTCACATAATACAACAGATACAAATGAATTTTGATTGAAAATTATGGGATTTTTTTAAAAAAAATCTTTACTTGTGATTTGATTGATTGACAATTTTGAGGTATTTTTTTTGCTAAAAAATGCTGGTCTTGTGCATTTGTTATTCATTCCATGGGATTGTTCTCGCTTGTGTTAGACAAAGCTCAGTACTACCATCTTGAAGTCATACTATGTTCTATATTCCTATGCATTAAAATCATAGTTATAACTCTGAACTATTCTTGTTTTACTTAAAAAAATTAAAAAAAATATTTAATATAAAAAGTGTGTGGTTGGGTTTTTCTCTGAAATTGTTAATGGAATATGATTTTTTCTTTTTTTAAACATAACTGATTATATTTTAATGAATATATACTTTTTTCAGGTGAAAAGTAGAAAATTTTTAAATGATTGCCAACTCATCCTGAATGAAAATGGTCTGAAAAAGCAAATAAGTGAAAATTTGGAATTTCTGTCTTCTGAGCTTCAATGTTTTCTAAAAGGAACTGACGCTAAAGGGTAAAAATATGATTTAATCTTGTTGAATTTAAAATTATGTGAAAAAAGAAAAACATTAATGATTATAAGAGGAAATCCACAGTAGCAAGAAGAGGGAAAACTTATTAATTTCAATTTCTGGATATTATGCATAATAATAAAAATAATATAATGCAAAAATAAGTTTCATTTAAGTTGTTCTTCTTTCAAAGCACTACAGCCGGTTACCGGCCAAGGCTGTCTCAGTCAGCTTATACCATCTTGATCTATTTGATGCTATATTCTTCCATAAGTTAATTCCCAAGTCCTTCAACCACTTTTCTACTTTATATATCGTCCTTGTTCTTGGTCTTCCTCTTTCCCTCTGGAGTTTGGAAAGTTATTTTCTTTACAGGATTTTCATTGCTTTATCAAAATACATGTCCCAGCCACCTTATTTGGAAAGCCTTGATCCCTTTGACTATGTTGGGTTCTTTGTATTTCAATTGAACTTAAAAGTTGTATCATATTCTCCAGATTCTGTTCTCTCTAACTGCACCAAAAAATTTTTGAAAGATTTTTCTCTCAAAAGTCATCAGTTTCTCTGTTTTCTTTGTTAATTGTCCAGCATTTGCTACCATATAAAACAATGCTTTTACTAAAGTCTTGTTTGATTATATTTTTGTTTTGCTACTTATCTATTTAGATTTAAACTGGTTTTACAATCCATGATAACATCTGATAGCCATCTTGATTCCTTTTTTGATTTCAATTTTTGTGTTATCACTATTATTTACAATTGTGCATTTAAGTTGTTCAGTTGTTAAAATTTTAGCATAGTTTCTCTCTTAAAATTCTTTTCTAAATCCATCTATCTATAAAATGTTTTTAGTTTCTTTTTATGTATATCCTTTTAATTAATTTAGATAATTTTATAGCTGTGTATAGTATTTTATTTTATAAAAGTTTTCCAATTCACATCTGTATTTTTAAATGCGATAAGAAAACTTCACATAAGAACAGTGGTGTAAAAATACATGAAGAAATATGGTCTCTGCAAAGAAAGAAAAAAAGTTTTGGTATCTAAATGCAAAAACTGTTTATTAAATTGAAGGATTTATAAATTTTTACAGTGTATTTTTTCACCTATTTTAATTTTCTTTCTATAATGATTGAAAACTAGCATTTAATTTTTTGGATTCGTAGTTTTAAACATCCATTAAATTAGCCCCCCTTGGAATTGGTAATTGTTATTTATTCCATGGACATATTTGCTAAGGCAAAATTGTTGAGAAAAAGTTTTTTGTCTTTGAGGCCTACTGTATTTTAACCATCAAATAAGACTGCATTTCAAGTATGTTCCTTCAGATACATTTTGTAAGCCTTTCTAAAAATATTTATTAATCATATTAAAAGAAATTATATCATTTTTATTAATTCTAATCACTTTTAACTTATTTTCTTGTGTTTAAGTTATATATATATATTTGATTTTGATTAACTGTTTTTGAACAAGAGAGAATACATATTATAAATTGTACATATGTGTGTCAGGATTTAAGCGCTTATTCTATCTTTTTATATAGAAATTTTTCCATTGGTTAACAAAATTGATTGCTAATTAAATTACAAAATAAGATTAAATTAACATTTAATATTCATGTTTAATTATTTTGAGAAGTCCAATAAATGTTATCAGAAAAAAATATTACCAGCTATAAAAATAAATATTAATAAATAGAATGGGAGGAAATTAGGAGCTAAGTATAAAGCAAATACTTTCCGCTTACACCTCTACAGGTTTTATACCTAAAATAAACTCGATTTCATCTCTTAAAGGTTCAAATAAAATTGTAATGTTGATGTTTTATTGAGATTTAAAATTTTCTAATATTGTAAGTATTTTTTTGAAAATATTTTGCTTATTTTTGTATGAGTATTTCAAAGCTTAGAATTTTCAATTATTAAGTTATAACAAGTAATCATTGCCATTTTGAGTTCGTAATTACTTTTATTCTATATATAAGCTAAAAAAAATTTATCAGCTTTTTATGTTAATAAATGACTTTAAGTTTTACATAGCTTGAATGATAAATAAGATTTAAAAAAAAATCTCTCTATACTCATGAGAATTAATGGGAAAAAGCATTGTCCATAAAGTAAGATATTATTCAGTTGAAGAAAATTATAATCATGTCATATTCTGCGTAGTTTAAACAGTCTTCTTTAATTTAAACAGTCAGTAATATTAATGCATTTGAGGTATATATTGTGGAGTCTAGTTATTAATTTTATTTCTTTAAAAAGTGTCCAGAATTTTCTGAATTGTAATAGTTAATTTTCTATAAATTCACATGCCCTGTGCAGTTCTTATGGAAAATTTTCAACTCTCAATAGGACATGACTTTCTGTATAAACACTTGCACTGCATTGGTGTAGATGCTGAGGATGTTTTTTCTTCATTTGAAAACATGCATTTGATTTTGACTTAATTCTGACAATTTTACCAAAGCCAAATTTTGTTCGGCTGCCAGAAGTCTCATGGCATAAACCGATACAGACTGACACTGGGGAAAGAAAAAACTTTGTAGTATTTTATTCTATTAACTCTTTTGACAATAACTCAGTAGGTCTTTTGTGATTCAAAATCAATGTGATATATTTTATCAATAAATACATTTTCTTCTTGCAATTTTGTATATTATATGGTTACCCCCTTCCCTCATACAAATCAAGAATGCAGTTTTTAATGAAGCAATTTGTCCTATTCACAGAAAGCTTCAAGTTCAGTATGCCACTATTTGAAGAAAATTTTATCTGGAGAGGGGGATATGATAGATTCCAGTTATTTTGAACAAAGATTGGAAAAAGATGTGGAATTCTTGATTTAGAACTTGAAATATAAATATATTTTCTTTCATTTGTTAAGTGAGTTAAATAATCGAATTTTTGTGTTTTAAATGTAAAATTATAATATATTATTATTAATTATACTTTTAGATATTTTTTTCCTCTAAACTACCTGGAAGGACTTCATCTTGAATTTGAAAGACTTATTGCTGCAATGAAGCAGGAAACACTTAAAGATTTTAATAAAATACTCTCTAGATATAAAGAACTGCCTGTACAAGTAAATAAATCAATTTTATTTTTAAAAACAAATAACATGTAATGTTAGCATTTTATGTGTAGTGCATTGCTGCATAATAAGGTATATTATATATATATTAAAAAAAAGTCATGGATAATTTTTTTTTAAAAAAAAATTTAGCTTCCAATATTTTAAAAATGGTGTTATTGACTGAAAAAATTAAATATTGTATGTATTGTATATTTTTCACTTCAATGTGTAGATATATAAGTTGTGTGTGCCAAGATATATCAGGAGACTGATGTAGGAAATTATCTTTGAATTGAAAGAGATATGGAAACTATGTATCAAAATAAAAGTCTGATAGGTAACTGTTTTGTAAGGAACTAAAACTAAATTATCGATAACTGAGTAATTTACCTCTAGTGACTTTATGAATTGCTTTATCAAAATATAACTATAGTAATAGAGAAATTAATCACAACATAATAGTCTTTTTTTTAATCAATTTTAATGACAAAATTACATTTCAGATCACTTAGTACTACCAGCATTATATTTTCAACATTTTTGTTCTCTTAGTAAAACTATGTGTGTGTCTGAAATTGCATTTCTGGTAATTGAATGACATCTTGTGGTTGGTTTGGAGATATCTTATGTTGGTTAATGATATGAGGCAATGTCTTCCTCTCACTCAGCCATCCCTCTAAGCATTTGGCAAAGTTAGGTTGAAGGAACTGAATTCTTAAAGAGGGAGAAGTAAAATAATTAAAAATCTGTGCATGATGAGTAAAATGTAGAGTAAAGTTGAGGAACAATTTTTGTTAAATCCGTACAACTGCTAACATTTGGAGATGATATTGATATCGTTGGAAGAATTAAGGGAGCTGTAGTAGAGGCTTTCGGTGCTCTCGAGAATGAAGCAAAAAATATGAGATTGACGGTCAACGAAGAAAAAACTAAATTCATGGCAATAGCAAACAAAATCTCAAATCCACAACTGCTGAAATTTATTGAATATAAATTTGAACAAGTGACTCAATTTAAATACTTAGACATAATTGTAAATAATAGTGATGACATAAAAATTGGAATCAAAAATAGAATCAAGATGGTTAACGGATGTTATCATGGATTGCAAAACCAGTTTAAATCTAAATACATAAGTAGCAAAACAAAAATACAGTCATACCAGACTCTAGTAAGACCAATTTTTTTGTATGGCAGTAAATGCTGACAATTAACAAAGAAGACAAAGAGAAACTAATGACTTAAATCTTACAAAAATGTTTTGGTGCAGTTAGAGAAAACAGAATCGGGAGAATACCATGCAACCTTGAAGTTCAATTGAAATACAGAGAACCCAACATAGTCAAAGGGATCAAGGCTTTCATATATAGCAATGAAAATCCTGTTAAAATATCTTTCCAAACTCCAGAGGGAAAGAAGACTGAGAACAAGGTCGATGTATAAAGTAGAAAAGGGTTTGAAGGACTTGGGAGTTAACTGACGGAAGATCATAGCATCAAATAGATCAAGGTAGTCTAAGTTGGCTGAAATAGTCTTGGCCAGTAACTGGCTGTAGTGCTTGGAAAGAAAAAGAAGATATGTATGATGGAAAAAAAAATAAGACAACTACATTGCTGACAATGACCACATCTTCATATGGGCAATGATGGTTGAATCTTATCATGCCATTCACAAGTTCTACTTTTTTAATGTTATTTAAACAGTATAAAATAGAAATGAATTCAACAAAAGAAATGATTGTAATGCATGACTTATATTAAAACAATTAATTTCATCAACAACATCTCTTACTAAACTCTGAGTTTCAACGTGCGTAAGTAATGTGCGTCAGCTAACTGCTGCACATTATTGCATGCTACGGTAACATTTGTTTGGTCTGACTGAAAATTGTTCAGAACAAATGCACAATGTATTTCGCTGTTAAAATTAGCATTTATTTTAGATTGAATATTAATATCATTTTCGATTTTTGAGCTATATTCCTCATTCAGGTTGGTTCTGAAAAAAATTATGTCAGCAAGTACTTGGAAAAAAGAATCAGTCAACTGATTAGCATTCAATGTTATTTTCTCATGCTATAAATAAAGTGCAGAAATAAAATAACTAAAAAAAATTAAATACAAAATTAAAATTAATAAATAAATATTTTTTTCTTTCCTCAATATTTATGTTAGGTGAGAAAGTTGTGCAATTTTTTTCAATCTTGGAATTCATTAATAATAATATCCTTTTATTATTTTATTGCTGTAGTTGATCCTTATTTTAATTGTAAGAAAGTAGGGCTGATATTTTGATATAAAACTTAACTTCAGATTAAAGGAATAAAAAACTTCTGTGTTCATAATTTTGTTGACTCCAATGTTGAAATCACAGAAGATGTGAATGACACTGCAATCATCAATTACTTAATTATCTGACTTCAGAGGCGAGTGCTATGACACTCTTCTCACTTTTTCTCTGTAGAACTAAAACTTCTGACTGTGTAAAATGTTGTGTTTTGTGTCCATCATTAAATGTTCGTTTTAGGTCCCATCCTGTGTCTTATTTAGTATATACTTAATTAATCAGTCAGAATACAACATCAAGTAGATGTCAGCCATGCATTAATATTTCAAGTTGTTCTGTTGCAGACCATAATGCCACAGAAGGTATGACTACCTTCTCCTGAAATAACTATAATGTAGTTAACTCAATTCCCCATGAAGGCCAAGGCCTACTGTGCCATCTCAGTATATGTGACTTTGAGCTCTGAGGTGCATGAGTAGATGTTCTGGTCAGGTGGTAAGTCTGATGCAACCCCCCTCCAGTGTTATGTTCCCAAGCAAGCTTGGTGTTCATTTATTAACCCATTGAAGGGATGAAGGGTTGAGTTGACCTTACCCATAGTTTGAACCTCAGCATGTGGTGTGGAAGCGATAATGTAGTTAGATCCCATTAATTTAACTCCTCTACAATAAGATTGTATTGTTTTTTTATGTCTATATTATTATATAAGAATTTATCTACCATATAACTATAAAATAATTCTTTTAGTTCTAATTAGTGTAACTTAACTAAAATTTGAGGTTATTATCCCCAGCCAAATGAATACGAATTCTTGTTATGTGAAAGCAAAATCGCAAGTGCTTTACAAAAAAATAAACTTGAATATATAAGCTGGTTGGATCCAAATGTAAAATTCCATTGGCCATGAAAGTTGGCATAGTTCCATCAAAATTTACATCAATTAGAATAAATTATTGGTAAAATATTATACTGTTTGGAACTTTTTTTAGGTTTTACAAGAATGGCCAACATAATTTTACACAGGTACCATTAATTACTTATTAATAACTACTTAACGTTATTCCATAAAACATTTTATTGACTCTTATTTTTAAATATGTCCATTTAAAATAAATTTATGGAGTATTTGTAGTAATACACATATTTTTAAAAAAGATTCTTTAAAAGAGTTTGCTGTTTTGCAAAATTCAAATTCCTTCAGAAAATCATACTTGTTTGTCTGTCAGGTTGTACATCTACTTTTTATAATGATAAACCTGTATATATAACTATTGTTAAAAATCTTCCTTCTTTAGGTTTCTCAAATTATTGAATGCATGAAAGAGGGCATAAAACAAAAGATGACTTACCATAAAATATCTGTGGTAAGTCTTTGTGTTCTTAAGATTTTTATTCGTAATATTGATTGAAGCCAATCTATACTAGTATATCAAATGCTATTATGTTATAGATTTTATATAAAAACTCTTTTTGCACAAGTTAATTACATTTTAGATTATCATGCTGAGATGTGAGTAATTTATGACATTGATTTTAGTTTACTATATTTTAAATATTTAGATCACAATTGCTAGATGTTCTTGTGTTTGATTAAAAATTATTAATTTTTTTCTTCTATGAAAATTTGATATTTCCTTGTAACCAATTCATCTTTATATAAAATATGATAATTCAATCCAGCTGTAAAAGCAAATTTATGTTTTTAATTGATGTGTTACTTCATGATTTTGGCTTATTTTGAATTAAAATTTGCTAAACCTTACATTAAAAAAAATAAATAAACATGTATAGTAAGTAGTCAGCTACTTACAAATTTTATTTTATTAATCTCATCTGCTAATTCATATTTAAGATATTTAAGATATGATGTGTTAATTATTTGTATGTAGTAACTATTGTGGATAATTATAATAATTATTGTGAACAATAGTAAGCTTTTTTTTGAGTTACTCATATTTAGTGTGTTATTATTCTGGAGAGATTTTATTGGGCTTTACATTCAGAATGCTACAAAAGATGCTATTCATCATTGGACAACCAAATTATTATAGCTATTTTACTTATCAATAGTAGTGAATATGCTGAAGTTTTAAAAAAGCTGAGATGTAGAAAATTGAGCTCACTTCAATTCCTAGACACAGACTTTAACATTCAGCTAGTGCCATAAACGTAATATTTATATACAATCAAATGAAATCAAAATTAATGTTTGTTATTCAAAAGTAATTTCCCCCTTTCCTCTGTTCTTTCTTATTTTTTAATTTTCTTTTCTGTACATTAACAGGCATGCTGAAAGCTTTGACAATAACACAAATTTAGCATCCCTTTAGCAATAGTCTGACTTGCATGTTCTCATTTATTGCTACTTTTTGTTCATTTTTTTTTCATTTTCCACTATACCTGTCTGTAGGCTTCGATACCTGAGCAAATAGATGATTTAGATCAATTAGATGTGCTTCAAAAGAACCCAGAAGAATGTATATTTTATAAACCTTTTTTGTCACTTCCTGATACAGTTTCTGAGGAAAAAAAGTAGGTTATATTTCTTAAAACTAATATTCTAATCTTAATGTAATCAGAACTACTAGTTGTATGTATATTTGCTAGGTAGCCAAAATGTGAAAAAAAAGTCAAAATTTATGGTGATAATGTACTTTTTTGGTAAGGGAAGGGGGATAAATATTTGTTGTTCTATAAAAGATTTTAATGCATAGATTTTGGGCTTAAAAGACGAACTCTTTTATTGACTAAAATGTTTTTAAATAAAGCTTTTGTGATTATGCTGAAAATTATGTCTCTTTCTTTATATAGGAAAATGGTGACTCATTCACTCACTCATCACGAGTTGTCCAGAACTATTAGACTGTCCGACTTAAATTTTGGCAGGGATGTTTCTTTTGTTGTGTAGAGGTCTGCTAAGAATATTTTTTTTAGGAATTTACACCCAAGGGGGTGGGGATTATAAGGGTGCATGGAGGAACCTTTGTATCCATATCCATCTGAATATGTAACAGAAAAACGACTCACTCACATGGTTACTCATCGTAATATCTTCAAAGCTTTTAGACATACATGCAGATTGGAAATTTGATTGTCGTGTTTCTTTTATTAAGTAGAGATCCACTATAAGAACGGATTTTTCCAATTTCCATCCCCATGGAGGGTTACAGGAATATAAAAGATAATTTATTTCTCTATGTAGAAAATAGTGACTCACTCATCAAAAAACCTCTGGAACTATTAGATCTGCTTGCATGCTTCTTTTGTTGAGTAGATATCCACTATAAGAACAGATTTTTCCAATTTCTGTCCCTAAGGAGGGTTACAGGGATGTAAAAGATAATTTATTTCTCTGTGAAGAAAATAGTGACTCACTCATCAAAAAATCTCTGGAGCTATTAGATCTGCTGGCATGCTTCTTTTGTTAAGTAGAGATCCTTTAAATACGGATTTTGTGGAAATTGTCTTCTGAAGGTAGGGTTCTTGGGGTGTAAATGATAATCTACCTATGTATATAAGAAAGAATTATTCACTTGCTCATCAAAGGATATCTGAAACTATTGGACCTACAAACTTGGAATTTGGCAGATAATTCTTTTGTTGAGTAGAAATTTGCTAAGAACAGGTTTTGCAGAAATCATCTCCCATAGAAGCATAAAAAATAATATTTAAAATTTGACTTAGATATTATATATATATTTAAGAGAATCTGAAATCTCTTTTTTTTGTTTATTTTTATGACATCTGTGAGCTTTATTTTCCATTTTCTCTCTTCCAGAAAAGCTATACTTATGGAAGCTGTGGAATCTATTGCACATAATGTTTTACCAGCTTTCAAAATGTTGAAGGAGTTCTTTGAGACAGTAAATTATATTTTATTTTCTACTTTTTAAAGTTGATTATAAAGATGATATTTTTCTGTTTATTGTAATTTTTAACTGTGTGTTATGTATTTTGAGTTCTTCCATAAATTGAAAGAAAAATGTTTAGTAAAAAGAAAGTTAAGGATTTTTACTTTTATGGATTTCTTTGGTCTGGAAATATTGATGATTGAATATATCACATTAAGTTTGCAGTATGTTCTGGGTAGCTGAACCACCTAGAAGGTAGTCATTGTGTTAGACACTCTTGACAACTTATTATTATTCTTTTATTCTATACTTAATAATAAAGAGGTAAAAAAAATTTTGTGACTGATTAAGTAAACAGTTTTACATTTTCTGTAGTTGAACAAAGCACCATATTTCTGAAAAAATTCAATACTTCCTTTTTTATCAGCTGGTAAATTCCAGAATCATTTTACAGTTTATGATTTATGACTGATCAATGAAATACAATCCATTTAAATCTATATGTACTTGAATATTTATGTATATTTGCATGTATTCTTAAAAACATGCTTTTTAGACTGAATATTTAATTTCAGATAATCAGAATACTCCAAATTTCCATTTTAATGCTAAGATAAAAATAATACTGATAAAATTAATAAAACTAAAATTATATTTTGAATATCACCATAAAGTTTATTTGAGCATTAAAATTTTTGTTATTTTAGTGCTGCTTAAAATATGGAATTATTAGAAAAAAATGAGTTTTGGAAAATTAAATAATTTTTTCAATATGAACTATTCACTTAAAAATATTTTGGTCTGAATATTAAATTTAAATCATTTAATATGACTTGGTCCCTTTATTGCAATGCAAAAATGATCAAAAGATTTCATTCAAGGGAAATCAAATTCATATGCGTGATTGGCCTGGAAAATTCACCAGACTTAAATTCCATTGAGAACTTGTTGAATAATTTAAAGAACCCTTTCAGTAAGATAGGTTGTTCAATATACGAACAAATGATAAATACTATAAAAGTGCAGTTGAAAGATAATGAAGTCGAGTATGTGCACTAATCTAGTGGAGTCTATACCAAATGTGTTCAAGAGATCATTTTGTGCTATAGATGAATATACTTCATACTACTGTATGTATTTATCAGTGTATATAAAGGCACAGTATGAATAAAAATAGTTTATTGAGAATGAGGGATTTTTTACTTTATCCCAATTCATTTGTGCAGTTTAGTAAATATGTAGTTTTTTCACTGAAATCAAACATGATTCTGGCTCATATTTATCTGGTTTTAATATATCTTGTTGATATTAATAGTGCACTACATGTCTGGAACAAATGAACAATTTTACAAAGACACAAAAAGTTTGTAAAAAAACATATGCAGACAAGTTACAACAGATGATAAGATTCTTTATTTCATTTCAAATGTCTCAACTTGTATACTTCTACCAGAAGTGTCTGGAACATTATTTAATCATATGATTTCTATGTTTTAGCATGCTGATTGGTCAAATTCAGTGGCTGATGCAATATTGCATCACCTCACCGTGAAATATGTCAACATGACATTTTTTGAGGAGGTAAAGTTGTGGTTAAAATTCTATTTTGCATCAGACAGATAAAAGAAAAGAATCAAGTATTATACAATGTCATGGAGGGTTCAAGGTCATACCAAATTAAAGAAAACCCTTCTCAAGAAAACTGAAATCTAGAATTGTTATTATAATATATATAAATAGGATTGATATGAAATTTGATGGAAACCTTTTTAAAAAATATTAGCTTATCAATGGGTTCAATTCATGTGATGCCATAGTCACATGATAGTGATAGCCACGTGATTTTAGCCAATCAATTCAAAAATACATGTGACCTCATAGTCACATGATAAAAACTATCTTGTGTTTCCAGCCAATCAGTTCACACACTCTAGTGTTGCCAAGTTTTGCTTTTTGCAGAAACTTTCTCTTAAAAAGTACATATGTATGTAAAATGCATTTTATTTTAAAGTATAAGCATAAAATACGATTTTTTTTAATTTAAAAAAATCTTTTTTGAAGAAATTTTTTTTCCTAACATTTAAACATCTTTCCCCAAATATGAAATTTGAAATTTTACTGAGTTTTACAAATAGAACAACAAGTACAATTACTTTAACATTTGTTTTGAATTCAATGGAAAGTACGTTTTTGTTTTTATCATGTGTCATCATGAATTGAGCCCATTCCATTTTTAAAGAAGTTAAGAATTCTTTCTTTTTGTTAAAGCTAAATAATTTTTTTCCCTAGGAATATTTTAAGCATTGCCGACCAAAAATTGGTCTTTCTACTCTTCCTAATGGGAAAGAAATTTATCAAATGTGCTTAGATTTTCACCTCAGTTATTTTTTGACACCAGAAGAAGTTCATGAAATTGGAAAGAAAGAAGTAGAAAGAATTTCAAAGGAAATGGAAAAAGTAAAAATAAATTTACTGTATATTGTAATAGATTTTGATAAAGAATAGTGGAATCTTGGTGAAATTTACCTTAATTATATTAATTAAAATTTACATTTTACTTTGTGCACATAACTTGAGTAGTATGTTTTTGACTTCACTTTATTTGATTTCTTTCTCTTTATGGCATTTTAATATAACTAAGTAAATTTATAGTACAGGTAAATACCTTAATTTGAGACATGACATCTTTCACATATTTTTTTCTGGTATATATGTAACTAGTATTATTTTTTATGATGATAGTTTTTAATTATATTTAAGATTTAATATACCTTGTAAAATAAAGCATTTAAATGTATTGTATTTATAAGTATAGAATTAAAAAAAACTATATGCCATATACAGTTACTCTGTGAGCATAACTGAAATAGAGGATAAATATTCTGAGCCATTGTAATTTTAACACAATTTTGAAACTTATATTTTGTTTATGAAATTGAATAAATCTATGATTTACTGTGTTAGATAATTTCAGCACTTATTTCCGATAAGTTATTCTATAAAAGTATGTTTCATGACTAAATATTTTATTAAATCTGGGAATTTTTAAACTGTCAATAAATATAAAATATATATCCTTTGCCACATTTTAAAATGAGATCTATTATAATGAGGGTAATAAAATTGTGGCTTAGTAGTCACAGTAAGATTGTTCACGATCTGTACTGTTGAGTTGTTGTTCTTGTGTGTGTCACTTGTCTGTTATTCAGAACATTGAGTTCACCAATTGTCCTCTTGTTGCTTCTCTCTCTATAACAATATTAATAAATCAGTTTATGTCAATCACGACTCACACAATTGATTATTGTTGCTGTCTTATGTGTCATCTTTGTTGTTTGACAGACTCAAAATTACAAGGTCCATTTGCAAGATTTTACTATATTACTTTAATATAACTCAGGCATGACAAACATGCGGCCTGCCAATACATAAGTTGTGGCCCTCCGAGACTTTTTAAATATCAAACTTTTTAAGTCTTTCTCTATAAAATTTATTTAAGGTGAACTTTTAAAAAAAATTACAATATATTTGCCTGTTAGCTGTTTTTTTTAAAGGAAATTCTATTTGATAATAAAATGTCTTTAGATTAAATATTCGTTTTTGCAATTGATAAAAAAAATTTTCATTTAATTTTGCATAATAAATAGATTTTCATTAAATTCTTAGATGCATTTATGCATATTATTCATTGTATTTGGCACCATGATTCATCATATGAGCGACTTTAATTCCTCTTCCTCTTTTTCTCTTTGGAGTGTCCAATCAGTGAGAGGCAAACAGCATGACCTTAGAGGCAGTTCAGCTGTTTCTTTAAAATTTAAAAAATTCCAGACAATTAAGACAAAGTGCAGTTGTGACGGATCTATTCGTGTTTCTTCCACTAATCCTCTTGGGACATCTTTGGGCTGTCATTCGCGTTTATTCACAACCAACCCTTTGAAGAAGAAACCGTGATATTCAAATTAAATCTACCATTTATAGTCAGGGTTTTCTAGGTAGCAGAAGGAGAGTAAGAAAGCCAAGAGTCAGGTAAGATTTCTACAGATCAGGTATCTCTACAAGCTATGGAATATTTCAAATATTAAACAGACAAAGATTTAAAGGGACGATTGGTCACTAAACCTAGAGTAACGTTAAGCAAAGTGAGATAATTGAATTGATCCTAAATTAAAGTGGTTTATATTCCTAGCTTTCATATAATTCATGCATCTTGCTATTGTTCAACTTGTGTTATTCATATTGAGATATTCTTATCCTGAATTTTAGGGAATCAGTGTTGATAACTTGTTTGATCAATAAATAAGTTGATTTTGAATATGTCTGGTATTCCTTCCCTTCTTCCCACATATCTAGGTGGACAAGAGAGAGGGGGTAATCCCCCACACAGTGTTTTCTTAATCATTTGCGAATGAAATGGATTTTTGGTTTTTATTCATATTAAACTAAAAATTTATTCAATAAAATTTAATCAAACTTTAAGAACAATGAGTGAGAAAATATCAACTGAAGAGAAACATCATAATTTTCAAGAAAAATGGGAGGTGTAATAGTTTTATCTCAAAAGTAACAATAATATATTAGGCCTAGTAATCAAAAACTATTTCAGTTACCAAGGAATATAATCCTAAAAGGTACTAAGGCACAAAATATGAAATAAGTTATGGTTAATACTTTGCAAAACTTTGTGAAGACAGTTTGTTGGAATTAAAATAAATTCTTTAAAAACCACAAAGTGCGTCAACTAAATTTGTGAAAGACAGTACAGCTGCTGTAAATGTTACTTATGTACAGGTAGTTATCAAAATAATAGAAATACCTATGAATAAAAGTGACATTTTTTAATGTGCTTCATAAGCATTAAAATATATTAATAGCTACCAGTTTTTTTTTTTAAAAAAATAGGAATGTGTATATTCTGGTAGTATGTGTTAGCTTTATTGAAGTTCTGTAAGTCTTGTTTTTCAAAAGCATAACATGTCGGATCTTTCATATTTTCAAAGAAGCCAATTTGTAGGAGCCCATCCAGCTGGACTAAGTGTGAGCAAAACACCCCAACTTTTTTGGCCTTTCTTGAGGTACAGTGTTTAAAGAGTCATGACAGCTCACAGCGGGACAAGACAAGCTCACCAAAGCAAAACAGTGGACAGAAAGAGAAGCTCACTGAAAGAGAACAACTGGTATTGAATTGGATTGTAATGTCTAAGAAGTGAACAACTAAAGCAAAAGTGACTGCAGAGCTCAATTAGCATCTGGATTCTCCAATGTCAATAATTACAGTTATAAGGCACTTTCACATAAACAAAATTTTTATAGCAAAGTAGCAGACCACACACACTTGTCACAGATGTTAATACCACACCTCGTCTTCTGTGAAGTTCACACTTACAAAACCTGATCAAGTGATATATGGAAAAAAATAATATGGTCTGACAAATCGTTTTTCACACTTTACCTTACAACAAGACAGGTGCACGTGTGTGTGTTTGGAAGACACCTGCACAGCAGCATGATTGTGAGTGTCTCCTTCCAACTAGCAACAGTTTGATTCTGGTTATTTTGGGGTGCCCCCCTTGTATGCATAATATACAATACATTTTGCTTGACATCGAATGTAATAAATACATAATACAATCATTCTAAAGCTAAAAATCATATTTTATTAATTTTTTGACCATTGAAAACATGTGGCCCTCAACTTTATATAGAACATTTCATGTGGCCCGTAATATTATATGAGTTTGACATGCCTGATGTAACTAGATATGACAAAACAGAGAAAGAACAGTTGCAATTGAATGAAAATAAAGTAATGTACTTTTTATACATATGCAAATTAGTTAGTGTGAGTAGAAATATCGGCAAGCACTTTTGGTAAAATGCACATTCATCCCAGAAAATAAGGATACCGAAATACTTGTAATTGAAATGGACTCATAATTAAGGAATTTGTATGTTATAGAAACACTAATCTTTTTAAGAAAAATTAAAATTTTTTCACTATATTATGCAATTTATTTTTAAATGTTTGGAAAGGCATGTTTTATTGAATCATTAGTGATAAAAAGTTTTACTCTGATCCGTAGTAAAAAAAAAGCTTTATGTTTGTACAAATTTTTTAATGCCAATCTAATTAAAAGTAATACATATGAAAAAAAAATACTATTTTCTGAATAATTCAGGATTTTATTTTTCATATAAAAGTGTCTTTTACTTGCTTAAATTATATTTAATCTCATTGATTTACGCTAATCTTAAATGGTATGTAAAATGTTTTTAAAATTTACATTCATCTTCAAAGATTTTTTGTGTACATTTTTAATTTTTTTATAGGTCATAGATCATCTTGAGCTGAAAATGCCTGTAAAAGAATTTTCTGAAAAAATGAGAAATGATAATGATTTCTATTTTAAAAATTCAGTAAGTTTATTAAATGTCACATTTTTTATGATTAATTTCTAATTCTTTCAAAATCAACCTGTAATTTGAAAGCTTTTAATCTAATTTGTATACATGTTTTTAAACTGCAAATAATTGCAGGTTTTACAACCCAATATAATATATTATGGACTATAGATTTCTATGTGTATATAAAATTAAAACACTTCAATTGCTGCTCCTTTATTTTTTATCTATATTAATATTAGTTTAGATTATGATTAATTGACTTGTATATTGTACTGACTTAAAATTTGATTTTAAAGATAAGTTATATTTATATGTTACTTATTGAAGTGTAGGTACAATATTTCCTAAATATTTACAGAATTCCTTCGAAGTCTGTAAAAGCATAGAGAGTAATGTTAAGTAAGTATTTTGTTTCATAAAAAAGTGCTACAGTTTTCAAGGTCCAATAAAATTTGGAGGGTGGAAAATGGTTTCATGAAACAGTAACTTTTCACTTGGAATATGATAGAGGGGAGGAAATAACAACATGTTTTTCTTTTTATATGTTATGTGAAAAATGCTTATAGATGTGCAAATTAATACATAGACAATCAAAAAGACAAGCTAGATGTTTGTTGAGATTCAAGAAGCAGACCTATTTAGGGTAAATATTAAAATATCTATTAATTAGGACGTTGCTGCCAAATGTTATTAAAAAAATAATGTGTAATTCTTTTTTTTTTGTATACCTAAGATTTTAGGATTTAATATAATAAGAGTAGTAGTATTGCTTCATTATTTATATTTAATAACTTAAAAAATGAGGAAAATTGTGATAAAAGACCACAATGTACAGTCTAATACTGCAGACATTCTGAAAAATTATATTATAACTTTTATTCTTCATTACATTCAATTTTTGAGAAAATATCTACATTTGTGTGTTATGCTCACATTGATATATATATATATATATATATATGTCATGATTTTAAAGACAGAATCAGATTAAAGTTTAAAAAAAGAGATCTTTATTCCATCGTGTCAACATCAGTTCTGACTGCGAGCAGGGAGGAAAAAGCACGCCATGGTGGTGGTTTCACGTGAATAACACGTGAAAAACATCTGGTAAGTATCGTTGCTTTGAAGATGGTGTTTGCAAGTTAATGCTGACATATGTTGACTATTAAATCTAGCGACCTAGAATTAGACATGTTTATTGGCTAGGCCATATGTTCGGAAGAAATAAATGGGCGATTAGTTTGATACTTGAATATGAGAACGGAGAAAGATGGAGTCAAGTGCTAAATAGGAAATTTAATTTTTAATCTAATTTAATTATCCTTACATTTGCCCCCAATTTTAAAAGGGAATCATGGCGTGGTTTTTTCTCTCTTTACAAACTTAATCAATTTTCAACAAACACAAAACAATACATAGTTATTTAGAAAGACATATTAAACACAGTAGAAATTTTTAAGCAATAGTAATTCTAAAATCAAAAAGCAATACAATAAACGAAACTATAACAACAAACACAGTAAGGACACTTCCAACATATCAATTGATAAACATGACTTTCCATACATATAAATGAAGATTAGCTTGTTCAAATCTATTCGACATCTAGAATAAGAGCTCACGTTTCCTCCTATTCCTTCATAATAATAGATTCGTATTATAGCTGGTAGATATTTTACAAAAAATTATGTTGGAAAATAATATATCAAACAATAAGATAGTAAATATAAAAATACATGAAATCATACAAATGTTAAAATAATAATTTTGTATAAAAATCTACTCTGGCGACATCGTAGTAATACCTTATATTGTTACACATTTTGCATATATGAAATACATTTTTAAAAAGATAAAAAAAAATATAGACTCTAATAAAATGAAATTATTAATAATATGAAAATGGTGTATAACACACAACTTCTCTATGCACTATCCAACACAATAAACAATGTTTTATTTCATATGCATTATAAAATATAAAAATTATAAGAATATAAGAGCTCTTTTTTATTATTTTGAGTCGGAAAAGTGGACTCATTTCAATAATAACTTTTAGTATTTCTGAAAATTTTTCACAATATTCATTGTAACTTAATATCGCATGCAATATTTTGAATCTTTCCGTAACCTTCTAAAAATACGTTTCATAGACAAAAATTCTTGAGTTTCTCTTGCATCACACATTCACTAATAAAACTGTATCACCTTACTTAATTTTGAACACATATCTCTGAGAAATCTGCGTCATCAACTCACAGATGTTCAGGGATGCTGATAAGAAACAATGAGAGGTGTACATATCAAACTAAACAAGTTTGTCCTCTGAATGTTTCGAGACATATACAAAATTATAATGATTGTATTCTCCCTTATCCACTGTATAATATCCAAAAATAAGCTTCAAGTTATTAAATTAATTTTAATTTTAGATAAGGAAAATTTCGAGAAATAGTGAATCCTGATATATGGCCAGTATATCAAAACACACAATTTCAAAATAAAAAAATTAAATGACATGCAATAAGATTACTGCTGAATAAAATAATTAACAAAACAATTGAATTCAATGGAGAAAAAAGAATACAACTTGACTTTACTTTTGTTTCTTATAACAATCAATCTCTCTAGTATTATTCTCTCATTAGTCATTTTTCTAAAAACTTAATTTATATCTTTCACTTTAAAACACCAATTTCTATCATAACTCTTAACTCATTCGACATCTTAAGATAAAATTATGAGAAGTATATTAAAATTTCTCAAAATTTTGTATGAGAAAACCTATAAACTTTGTTTTCTCAATTAAAATATGAAGAATATCTCATTTAACATAACTATATTATAAAAATTAAATACCATATCATATCATATATTTTTTTTCGCAAAGTTCTGTTCAACAAAACTCAGTTACTTCAATGTTACTACAATTGGAAATATATAATCTAACTGACCTCCACTTTGCAGCGTCAGAAATACTTGGTGAACGGTAATCCAGATGCTGTTGTCACTTTATTTCACTAGTAAAATTTTATTCATTTATTTTTTCTTTCAATGTTGGTACTTCACTATTATTATATGGTGGTCAAATTCACAATATTACCGTCCGGACTTTCCGGCGAAGAAGATTTTTTTCCTTTTCTTTATTTCTCTGGTGGAAGGGAGTGATGTCTTTCATCACTGAGTTGGGGAATACACGCTTCTCTTATTGTTTTTTTTCTTTTTTCGCCATTCGAAAGTTGATTCTTTCATGGCAAACTTGCTGGTCTCTTCAGCAACGGAAGAAATAATGTTCGGCGGTAAGAGCGATGTTCTTTCGGGGATTACTACTGCTTTTCTTTTTCCGTACTATTTTTTATTCCGGCAATCTGACGTTCTCAGCAAAGAGAGAAATGTCGTTTGACGGAGTCCCGTAACCGTTATTCGCAGCATTTATTTCGATAGCTGGCATAATTTGCGCTCGTTTTTTTTTTTAACTTCAAGAACTGATTTAAGTTAAAGTTTTCAAACTGCATTAGCAAGTTAATCCTGCCGGCTTTAATTCTGTCATGATTTTAAAGACAGAATCAGATTTAAGTTTAAAAAAAAGAGATCTTTATTCATTCGTGTCAACATCAGTTCTGACTGCGAGCAGGGAGGAAAAAGCACGCCATGGTGGTGGTTTCACATGAATAACACGAGAAAAACATCTGGTAAGTATCGTTGCTTTGAAGATGGTGTTTGCAAGTTAATGCTGACATATGTTGACTATTAAATCTAGCGACCTAGAATTAGACATGTTTATTGGCTAGGCCATATGTTCGGAAGAAATAAATGGGCGATTAGTTTGATACTTGAATATGAGAACGGAGAAAGATGGAGTCAAGTGCTAGATAGGGAATTTAATTTTTAATCTAATTTAATTATCCTTACATTTATATATATATATATATATATATATATATATATATATATATATATATATATATATATATATACATACATATATATATATATATATACATATATATATATATATATATATATATATATATATATATATATATATATATATATATATATATATATATATATATATATATATATATATATATATACATAATATTCTGGGTCTAAAAAGAGTTTGACCATTTTTTAAAAGTTCCTTTTAATTACTTTAATGTAATATATTTAGTATGTTTATCTTTAGGCTTTGAATTTCTCAAAATTTTGCATAACTGATGTTTAAATTTTTTATGATCTTAAAAAAAATAAATAAGCAATTTTTTTTAGGATGAATTGATAGAAGCTTACAAAGGGCTTGTCTTTAATAAAATCCAGCCATTATTAGGAAAAATAGTTAATAAAGTTCCAGATGCTAAGCTTGAGTAAGTAATTCCTTGTATTTTTGTTAATTAGTGAAGTGATACAAAATTAGATTATCTTAAAATTTTAAATTTTTTAATGGTTTCAAACAAAAATTCTATCATTTTTATTTTATCTGTAAGAGAGACAGAGAGAAAAATTAGAGTTTAACCTTTAGTTAAGACTATTTGCTGTAGTTCTTGTAACCCTTAACAAAAAATACCCTTTTTAATGCAAAAAGTATTTCCACTTCAATTTTGACATTTTAGAAGTGTTTTCGTTTCCATAAAGATAGTTTTGCTGTGATCAGAACATGTTAAAGTATCCTTTTCTCGAAGGTTTTTCTCTGCTTGCATTACATTACTATCTTTTTGGAATCTGTGGCTCTTGCAAAATTGTAAATATACTTTATCCTTAGTTGTGACATGAAAGCGATTGATGAACACAAAATATTTCCTAAATAGTTTGAAAGAGTTTTGATAGACTACCTAATTATTTTTATGTAAGTTTCAATCATGTGCTTAAAATTTATACTGCAGTCAAGAGTAAGTATATGAAAACAACAGAACTTTCCTCATATTTATTAAATCTATGCATAAAATAAATGTTACATTTCAAAATAACTAGTATCAGTTATCATTTGAAAATAGTTTGCTGTATAGATGAGAGCAATTTTTATTTCATGAAATAACTAAGATTTTAGTCAATAAGAGATCTTCAAATGTTAAGGTTTTCAATAGCTGACTTAACAGGAAAGAGATTGAGATGAACATAAAGCTAATACTGGGAGGTTAATGTAAGATAAATGATTTTTTACTAAAAATGGGAAAGTGATTAATGTATGTATTTATGGTTATTCTTGAATGATTTATCAGAAAAGAAAGAGTGTATTCTTTCAGTTTTTGAGAAAGTGTAAAGGAAAATTCACATGCTTTCTAAGCAATGAAAATATTAGGAATTTATTGATGTATTTTAAAGGAATTTGTAGAAAAATTTAAATATGTTTTGGTTTAATTTGGACATTTTATTTTAAAAATAGACATCTAAATATACAATATATGAAAAAATAACATATATTGTCATAATACTTCAATATATTTAGTTTTAAGTTACAGTTTAGTATATAAGTAATGATATATATATATATATATATATGTTATATCATCTCACCAAATATATACCATCTGGTTATAGTACCATATTGATGTTATGCTAAATCAATGATCCACTATTTATGCATGTGACATTGGTAACAATTGAAGAGAGCAGGAAGAGTGTACTGGAAATAAATAAATAACATGATTGTTTTATCCTTTTGGTTGTGGATTAAGTTTAATGCAATTGATGATATATATATACACATATTTTCTTGTGTTAATGAATTTTTTATTCAGTTTTCTTAAGATAACTATTTTAGTTATTTTATTCTTTAGTGGCTTGAAAACTAAAGAAAACTTGTTGGAGGAACAAACCATCCCTGCAATGTTTATGTTTTGAATCAATATTTTATAGTTTGAATAGTTATTCTGAATCTGTTACTTTACCCTTCTTCATGTTTCTTCATCCATAGAGAAATGACTTTGCAATAATAACATTAAAAATTTAGGAACGAATTCCTCCAATTTTATGAAATTGAATAACATTATACATTAAATCTAATTCAAACTCCTCGGTTTTCACTTGACGTGGGGTAGAAATTTAGCATTCCTAAGAAAGAACATCCTTAAGTGTCAAAGAAGTTAGTTAAAATTTTGAAATTTCATTCTCAGTCTTATTAGCAAGAAAAATCAAAACATCTCAGTTTTTTTCGACTGATAGTATAGTATAAGTATGCATTGATATTCAGAAAGCATTAACATTTCCTATATAATACTGTGGATACAGATTCAAATTTAAATAGAATTAGCAGACTGTAAAATTTAAAAAAAAATGTTCAAATGAATCTAAAAGCAGGAATGAATCATTTTGAATAAATCAAATTTATTTGATGTAAAAACTCATACACTGATTCTTTATATTTTACATACACTATTAATACATCATAACATTTATATTTTTAAGTGCATCATACATGCATTGATGTATTATTTCTGTTATTATTTTATTATTCACATTCACATATACAATGGAACTGAGTTAATGAAATGAGACCGAGCTAAATCATTCTATCACCTGTATGGTGCTCAGGGCTACGACTAACAACAGGCATCACTTAGCCCTTTGCCATGATGAGTTTTGTGGGCCTTGATCTGGCCTTTGTGGATCAGGTGGCATTAGTAACAACAACACATATAAAATTGTGTCTAAAGAAAAATATGTACGTGACCTATGTTTTTCATTTAGAAAGGTCTCTGTAAATGAAACAAGTTCACAAATCTCTGTTTTATACATTTTAGATTTATTAATTTGAAGCCCTGTAGCCAAGTTCACGCTTCCACACTACAGGTCCAGGGCACAAATCTCAGGCTGGGCAAGGTTGACTCTGCTTTTCATCCCTTTAAGGGGTCGATAAATGATTACCAAGCTTGCTTGGGAACTAAACACTGGGGGTTTCGCATTAGACTGACCACCTGACCAGGACATTTGCTCATGCACCTAAGTGCCCAAGGTCACATGTACTGAATTGGACACAGTAGGCCTTGACCCTCATGGGCTGTTGCGCCACTGAGTTTAGTTTAGATATTTTAATTTATCTACAGGAAATTTATACATTTTAATATTTTATAATAATTTAATTTTTTAAATATTAATATATTTTGATTATATAATTTGTTTGTTTTTACTCTAAACAATTATGTTTTTTCTTTTAGAATTCGTCCTTGTAGCTCATCTATGACTGGTGGACCTGCTGCATATTATTTAGCTGGTACATTTGATGGAAGCAGACCTGGAGTTTTTTATGTCAATGCAGGAGATATCAAAGCTGTGTATATAAATTTTGTTTCTCGCTTTGAAAAATCTTTAAAAAAAGGAAAAAAATTTGAATTTAAATATATTTTTATAAAAAATTAAGAGGGGAAATGCTTTGAATTTTTTAAAATTGAATGCAGTTTTTTTTAAGGGGACATGATATAATTTATCAAAGTTTTATTGATTTAATGGTTTTCACAAATTTTTTGGTTGCTCCCATGTGTATGCATTATGTAAAATGGATTTTATGCTATAAATAATAGCACACAAAAGACCAACCTTTAAACTTTAAAAAAAAATTAAAAATCTATGAAGTGATTTTAAAATGCTACTCTCCACTTCCAGTAATTGACATACACTCATAAAGTTTGATTTACATGTACGTCAAGTTGTGTATAAGAAAAGTTAGTATAGGTTTTGGGATAACATGATTTAATATTCACATCATCCTTTTTTATGAATGCTTCTTGAAAATTCCTTAAAAATGTATAAATTTTAACTATTTTTTAAAAAGTAAGTATTGTTTTGATTCAAAAATGGTTACTATTTTTTGTTATGTGTATTAATAGCAATATAGTTAGAAAAAAATATCAAAGCATTTGGCAGGAATAGAAAAAGAAACTTTGAAATGAAGAAAAACTAGTGATTTTTTTTCTGAGATAAAGCAGTTTAAAGTTCTTATTTGCCATTGGGATGTGAAAAAAAATGTACATAAAAGTTATTTTAACTCTGTTTTTATTTAAGTTAAAGTTTTCAAATTTTAGACAGAAATGAGAAGTGTAACAAATATTTTGCTCTGTATATGGTAATAAATGTAATATTAATAGTACAACAATTTTCTACCTGAAAATTGTTCCAATCTCTTTTCTTTGACATATACAAACGAAGCCTTATTTTGGGCTTAAAAGTAATTTTAATATTTTTTTACAAATGATGTAAGAAGTAAGATGAAGATGTAAGTGCTATTAAGATTGTTTATGGCCTCAAAAGAAAGATAGCTTTTATTATTGTTTTGGGAAGAAACATATAGTCTGTCAGGTGGAGAAATCCTGGAACAGAATTCTTTTAGCCAACTCCCTGATCAGGAGAGGGAAGCTGCTCTCCTCAGAGATTAAAGTTGTATTATATAAGCAAATGTTGCATCCAGTGATAACTTCTGTTGCCACCCACATGAAGAAAATTCAAACTATTCAGAACAAATTACTATGAATTATTACTAACACACTTTGGTACGTTAGAAATAATGCCATTCACAATGATCTACGTATACAGCCATTTTCTAATTACATCACTAAGTTATCCAGAAATGTTTTTAGATTTATTCAAAATTTTGGAAAATCCAATTATTACAGTGCAAACATTAATTACGAATCAACATTCCTAGTTAAATTATGTATATAAAACTGTGAGGTGTAGCAATCGCCCCTTAAGTCTCTACTGTGCAGCATAAAACACTAATTCACACATTTAGCAAATTTAAATAGTTTCTGCTCGCATTGAAATTGGCTCAGTGTTTAAAGTTATATTAGCTTCTCAACTTGGCTGATTGTTCTTGCAACAATTGTTTTCCTTCATGGTTTCTTCCTCCCCTCTTTGCCCAGGTGTTGTCTTTTTGTTAGGGTACTCTCATTTCTCCCCATTGTGAGTCTTTTGTCTAAGGTTGTCTCACTCATGTTTTCCTTCATATTTAATTTAGTAATTTTCTTGTTTTCATAATACAATATGATTTAACTATATAATATATAGGTTATGGAATCAATGTTTATTTCATAACAGTTTAAAACAACTTTATTATTTCAATTTCAGGCCAAAGTATGATATGGTTTCTTTAGCACTTCATGAAGCTGTACCTGGGCACCATTTACAAGTAATTTTACATTAAATTTTCTTTATCAATGTAAGATATTTTTTAAGAAAATGGTAAAAATTTTTTCTTTTGTAAAAATATTTTCTTGGAAGGCCTAAAAACTTAGAATAAACTTAAGATTGAAAAATATCCTTTTAAATGACTAACTATTAAAGCAAAATAATTTTACATTATTTATAATTTTTTACATTTTTTATCTCTTTATCATAAGCTACATAGTAAATTTGGGGAGAAATTAATGAGCTTTGATTTAATATTGCTTGCTTTGCATAAATTTTTTTTTACTAAATAGGTTTTTATATTTGTTTACATTGTTTGAATTCTCTATACAATCAGAGAATTTTAATTTCCAATCCAATATATGCTGGTGAATGGTATAAGATTAAGTATAATTTGTATTAATCTTTTGGCTTGTTCTACAGAAAAGAATATTATTTAGAATGTAGCAACATCTTTTCATGGAAAGCCAACTACTCGTTTAGAGATCTCTTATTGTAGATGACACTAATAGTATAACCAAAAGAAGTATCCAAGGGGGTTCCAGGCACTACCAGTGTTAATTGCATTGGTAATTTTTTTCCATAAAAATATTCTTTTTTAAATAAATTATTAATACTAAAAGCCAATTTTTATACAGCATTTATATTCCTCTAACTTACTAAAAGGATTTTTTTTTCTGTAACATGTTTCAAAATTCTGTACTAGTTTTTAACTATTTTGGTTTAGATGTTTTGTTTTACCTCTCTCTATAATTTTTGGTAATCTAATGTAATTTTACTTGCATATTTTTCTTATATTCCTTATGATATATACCAAATGAGTGCCATAAAATATTAAAAAATAAGCACTGTAAATGAAAATAATATAAAGAGTAATGTCAGTGAAACAAATATCAGTAATGTGTGTTATTAAAATTGTACTCAGTTACACTGAAATAAATGAATTGTTAAATTAGTTTGTATTTATTTATAATTTTATTTGTTTTTATTATGGGTTGAATTTTTTTCACCTGTCCCTCTACCAAATAATTTTCTGCTTTTGAAGTGGGATATGTATTAGATTTTTAGTCGTCTAAAAAATTAGTTAAAAAAGAAAAAACTGCTGAATGATGTCATTTTTATTCTTACCAGGCAGCTTATCTTATGGGACTGGACAATATTGCTGAATTTCGGAAATATCTTGAAGACAGAAAATATTCTGAATCTCCATCACGTTTTCCACTAAACACAGCGTATATGGAAGTATGTATAAGTATTGAATTTTTTTTGTTTTGTTTTATTTCATTCCATTGTGGAACAAGAAAGATTTTGGTTTCTTTGTTAATAACTATTATCTTTTTTCTCAGGGATGGGGTTTGTATTCAGAATTTCTCGGCCACGAGTTAGGACTTTATGATGACCCATACATTAAGTAATTATTTCATGAATTATTTTTAAATTTTCAAACACACAATCTTTATTCTTGTATTTATCTTTAAGGAGTAGATATGTTTAAAAATCAGAAGATTTCTTTATAAGACAAGAAATATGACTGTTTTATGAACATAAAGCACTTTTGTTTTTCTTACTTTCTCCACAGTTAATTAAATTAATATACTATTTGATATATATTATATTGATATGTTTTAACTTTTTTTATTTGTATCTGTTATTAATACTACTGTACCTAATATTTCTCAAAATGATATTTCCAGAAAAATATGTATAAAAGAAATATTGTGAAGAAAGAATTAATGAAATATTTTAACTGGTGAATTTTGTCTTAAATGGTGTGAGGAAAGTATTAACATATATATATATATATATATTTCAGATTTGGATATCTTTCTCATGAGATGCTGCGTGCCCTGCGTCTAGTTGCAGACACTGGCTTACATGCTTTTGGGTCAGTATTTAATTTATGATTCGAAAAAAGTATTCATTAAGGAATGAGATCTATTTTATCTGTATTTTGAATGTTTGAAAAGTTTACATAATTTTTTAGTTTTAAGTTTCCACATGAGTAAGCTAGTTGGTAATGATCAACTAAAATATTTTTTGCAATAAAAAAAGAGATAACTTTTTTAATGTCCTCTTGGAACAAATTTGTAACTTCTTATTAAACAATGATTTTCTTCTGATCTATTTCATTTTCAAAATTTATTTTTG
Source organism: Trichonephila clavipes (assembly GCA_019973935.1). Classification (NCBI taxonomy): domain Eukaryota; kingdom Metazoa; phylum Arthropoda; class Arachnida; order Araneae; family Nephilidae; genus Trichonephila; species Trichonephila clavipes. The sequence goes on from BMAU01001220.1 coordinate 40,722, forward strand.
AAATGTGCTTCTGTGTATGATATGAAACGATAGAGGGTGGGCAGTTATCTCAACTATGGAAATTCCACTTAGGGAAAGGGATATTGCAATGTCTTTCACCTTGAAACCCTGTTAAAATAAAAATACACTTAAGCTGGAAAGCTGTAAGAACAATCTTTATTGATTCAAGAGGGATCTCATGAAAAATTCAGATTGTCCAAAATAAAAATCAAACAGCACATAATTATTTCCATTGTTTTAATGCAGAATTCTAGGAATTGGACAAAAAAATTCAAATTATCCAAAATTTTGAATTATAAAAGTTCTGCTCTGAAGATCTTATGTAGTGAACTAAATTTCCATTTATGTACTTATCTATTGATGCAATAATTCAAAATTCGAGATAAATATTTATTGCTGGAATTATAATCATTTTAAAGTATATAAGATAATGGGAAATTGTGTACTCTGTTTCTGTTGACATATAGTTTTAAACTTTTCAATTTCTTATGATTGTATTGAGTAAATGTAGATTTTTCAACACTTTAAAGCAAGTTGTGTTTTAGTTATAAATGTGAAATTTAAGGATAATGCATCAGGGTTTTTACTTGGATCTCAATGAAATAATTTTGCTTTAAAAGAACTTGTACAATGAAAATAATGATAAAAATTCCAGGCAGTAAAATTAAAAGATATTATTCTCATTTCCATACATCAAAGTTCTAAAAGTCATGGGATAGCAATATGCAGGTATCCATATTGTTAGAGCATTGTGTAATGTATATATAAAAATATATAAAATTGTGGTGAGAGTGATAAGAAATTTCTTTATCTGGATCATTATTTAGATGGTTGATGTAATATGGATGTTACTGATGAAGCAGTCCTTTGTAGATAGTTAATCTAGTTTAATGTGCATGTGGACACACACAAACATACATATCTTAAACAACACTGAACTCAGAAAACACACAGCACAAAAAGACGTGTGTTACACTGTGACAAAGACAAAAAAAAGCAAGTAGAGTGTTTTTCCAGAAAGGTCTCGGTTTTTTTATACAAAAGGGCACTAAAGTACAAAAAACTAACATAATTTTCATGGACAGAGTTTGTGATTGGTGGAAATACATTGTACGATAATATCTTATGTAATTTTAATTTAAATAATCTGAGGTTTTAATTTTTAATAGATACAGTTACAGTTATTCCCATTAGGCGGGCAGCTAATAATTTATTCACATGAAAGTCCTGAATGGTAAGTAAGGACCACAACAAGTTAAAATGTTATTGATGAAATTAAGAGGAATTATTACACACATATATATACATAAATGAGCAATGCATTGTCAGCATTTTCATTTGTATTGAAGTGATTCATGCCAAAATTTTTCTCATATGATTGTGGCAAAAGGAATTGGAAATTGTTAGTTAGAGTCAAGTGCCATTCTGGATATTGTTAGCGAATTTAACATTTTTTGATTTACACAGTGTCAAGAATGGGATGAGATAATGTGTATATTCAGTTATTACTTCTCACTTTAGACTGTGCAGTAGTGCATCTACTGAATGATCAAGAACAATGATGTCTGGAAGGATAGTCAGCATTATCAGATAAATAACACTGCATCCTTGAAGATATTGCAGCAAAATTTGATGTTGATGACATGTGGAAGCAGAAGGTCAACATGAGTGCCTCTGCTAACAATGTGTTATCAACTAGAGCAGATCTACTGGGTGTTTGAATATATCAATTGTACCCTAGATGACTTTAAAAACATTGTTTATGTACATTGACTAGTTACGATTCTAGTGTGTAAGATCTGACAGTAAACTTTATGTGTAGTGTGGACCTGAAAGCCTTACACATTCATGGATCTGAGTTGTCAATAAGGTGCTATAAAAACTAATGGTACTTCATGGTGAAGTGAGCTATTTTTTCATGGTATAGTATGGATCCTCTGGTCAAACTAAACAAATCATTGGAAGAAAATTATTTTTAATTACTTGAATACCATTTACAGCTGCTTATGACTTCATAGATACAGGCAATGATGGAATTTTGCAGAATGACAGTGTCAGACAAGAATTCCATCAAATATGTATGAGATTGGATTGAAAGGTCAGTTCATGCTCAAAATCCTGCACTGATGGCACTTCCTTAGTTATGGAGTACTGTAGGGGCAGCATGGCTTATTATTCTTTAGGGGTTTTCTTTTGACTTGTAAAGTCAATGCCACATCAAGTTGTTTCATTTGACCAGGCAAAAGGAAATGCCATACAATATCGGGAGGTATCTCATGATTTTTCGCACTTCAGTGTAGTATAAGAAAAAAGTGAGTGTTTTTTGATAAATTGTTATAAAATACTTCTTATTACTTTAATAATTTTTTGTAATTATTTCCCTCATGTATTTTAGAAAAATGAAATAATTTAGATCCCTTTTAATCTTGCCATTTTCAAAATTTTTATCTTAATATTTTTTGGTTTGTTTTGTTAATATCACTAAAACTTAAAAGATGGATAACAAAGGATGATATAAAGGTATTTTTATAATTCTAAATATTAACTTAAACTTAACTCAGTGCCTCGACAGCCCATGAGGGCCAAGGCCTACCATGCCCAACTCAGTATACGCGACCTTGAGGTGTTTGAGCAGATGTTTTGGTCAAGTGGTCAGTCTGACGGGAAACCTCCAGTGTTAAGTTCCCAAGCACACTTGGTACTCATTTATCGACTCACTGAAGGGGTGAAAGACTGATTCAACTCTGCCCAGCCCAGGGTTTGAACCTCGCGCCTGTGGGGTGGGAGCACGATGCACTAACCACTCAGCCGCTGGGCTTCAATTCTAAATATTATTTTATATTTATATAAATGATATTTACATGTCACATTTTGCATATAAAAGTATAATTATGTAATGTTTAATTTATTGTATATTTTTAGGTGGTCTGTTGAAAAGACTGTCAATTATATGTTAGATCACACTGCAGTTTCTAAAAAATGCATTGAACGTGAAGTTAATAGATACATTACTTGGCCTGGTCAGGTTGGTATAAAATTGATATCTTGTGTTTTTAATTTTTAGATCAAAGTTTTAAATGTGCATAAATTATTTGTTTTAAATACATTTTATTGGATACCATTTTGAGTACATATTTTTCAGGTGAATTTCCTTAAGTTTCTGGTTTTCATTCAATACTATCACATATGTGTGTTAATTACTCCCCCCCCATAATTATGAATTTTAAGTTTCATAAATTGAGCAAAAAATTTGTGAAGTATTTGTGTTTTAGTCATTTTGTACATATTTTTCAAGAATGTCCTCTTCATTAAAAATGTTGTATTTTACAAATGTTTGAAAAAATTAATAGTCATAGTTTTTATATATATCTGATATATTTTAGTATCATTATCATATTATTCTTTTTATCAGGTGTTTCAAAATCCAATTATTTTATGTATCAGTACTAAATAATAAAAAGTTTTCTATCATATAATACAGAGTTGGATAACATAATTTTATTTCAGATGCTAGTAATGTCTCTTAATTGTTAGTTTACTTCATATGTATAAAATGAATTTTTTAAATTTTGGGAATCCATATGAATAGTACACTATTGTTTTGAACATAATTGCTTCTTACAAATGAAATAATTCTCAGCTAAGATTATTACCCATACATAATCTTAGTGTATCATTAGATAAAATGCATGTGCGTTGATCATATATTATGTAGCATTTTTTGTTGGTGCTCTCACAATGTCCTCATAAATATTTTAAGGCCAGTGAGTTATGATTATACTCTGCAACTGCAGCAGGTCCTCTTCTAGGTGTTTTCATTCTGAGGGGGGAAAATTAAAATGGATTTTTTAAAAAATTTAAGTTGTTTAAATTTTAGGATTTTTAAATTCTGAGGTAAAAATACTAGTGACCTGTGTGAGATACACAAATCTTTAGAAAAATGATCAAAGTTATTTTAAAGAAAAGATTTTGCTTGCAATTTGTAGCAGCACATAAATATTACTTAATGTTGTTTCAGATTAAGCCCAACAAACTGAATGTTCATTCTTAATTTTCAGCATAACTTTAGTTTCTAATAAAAGACTACAAAATGAGTTTTAGTCAAATGATTTAGGATATAATATATACATATGTTGTCTATAACAGAAAAAATTGACAAATTTTCTCGAAAAATATTGTGGCAAAATAAATAAGAATATTTCATTAGCACTTACACAATTTTAAACTTATGTATAATTAGATAGAAAATGATTTCATTCCTATGCTATGCTTTTATTCTATATTTAAAATAATTATATTAGTATTAACAACCTTTTGAATTTAATATAAACAGTAATTTACAGGTATGTTTAAAGTAGTTTTGTAAGTAGCAAAAAAAAAAAAGAGGATATAAATACTAATAAGCTTTATTTTATATCTTAAATCATGCAATTATATACATTTCCTGTTTAATAGTTATATTAACATACTGTCTTTTTTCCTTGCAGGCTTGTGCTTATAAAATAGGTGAACTGAAAATAAAGGCCCTGAGAGCAATGGCTGAGAAAGTGTTAGGTAAATTTCTTCCGTTCCTTTAATTGAATTTAATTCTTAATAGGGTATTATCAGTGATGTTTTTTTCTTTTCAGAATTATTTAATTTTTAAATACATCTTATTTAGTACTACAATTCAGCTAATATTGCTGATATATTTAAAAAATTTTAAAACTAATATAAACATAGCCCTGAGATATTGGTGGCCAAGCACTATTTAAACAAGGTATCTGGAGCATTTCTAACTTCTTCATAAATCTCCATCAGATAGATGTTTCTGATTATTTAATCTCGTTTCTTGAACTTTTTAGAAATATTTTTGGAGGGAGACAATATTTTATAATTTTTTTAAGTGTTTTAAACCCCCCTCCCTAAAAGTTATGAATTAAAGAGTTAGGTATGAATAATCTTCCTTCTTTCTAGTCACTTTTTATCTTGGAAATGTGGGATCTATCATATTATAAAGCATGTTTATTAGTTAAATTTTTGTTTTTATTTATTTACAAAACTGCTCATACATGATAGGATTGATTATTCATAAAAATATTTATTGTTTGTGTATTTTATGCTTTGACTCTTTAATAAAAAATAATTCCACTTCATAAGGATATAAGTGGAGAAACAATGGAATCAAATTATGCAATTCTCAGTTGACTTAACAGTAGCATATTAATGTGAGAAAATATATATGTAGCATGTTTTATTTTATTCTAGCCTGTTTGTGTGCATTTAAAAGTGTGTATATGGTAAAACTGATCAAGTCCATTGCAGGAAAATTTTTTTCTTTAATTCCATTCTTCCTAAAAAAATACCTTCTTTTTTAATATTATTAAAATACAACATTCATCTCATTTTGTAGCCGTGGGTAGCCTAGTGGTTTGAGCATCAGATTCTGGAGGGTCTGGGTTCGATGCCCGATCCCACCAAATACCCTCAGAGTACACATGAAGTGCGTGCTTGTTGAATCAGTGAGTCAGAATGTCCCATGGGCGGTTGTAGCAGAAGTCATGGGTGCAGGGTGCTGGAGAATATTTCCCTCCCCTCTTGCCCGTGCCTAAATTGTGGAGGTGGAGATATATGGTGTTGCCATCTATCATGTAGAAGTCCAACCTGTCTCAGGCTCTGGCAACTTTCCTTCCTTCCTTTCGGAAAGGACACAATAACAACAATATTTCAGTTTGTTTAGTCTTAGAAAATAAATGAATTATATGGGCATTTGGATTTTAGCATCTTGCATCAACATGATTGTAGAGTAGCATTCCTCAACCTGTAGTACATGTACCATTAGGAGTATGTGAAATAGTCTCAGGGGGTTTGTGAGAAAAAGATAGCTTGAACATAAGAGGGGGAAAAAAGTACTCTTTTAACCCTTTATCTACCGCATTATGATTTGCTGTAGTTTTTTTCATGCAATATTTTTTTTTCATCACTACATTGAAAATTTAGGGATATACATAAGCAAAATACTCAACTTTGGGAAATTTAATTAGAGTTAATTAATTATTTTAGAGATATTCAACTGTAAAATTAATTATACACACGGTTCACTTAAAATTTATAGTCAAATCATTTTCTAAGGTCTTCATTAACAAAAAAAAAAGACACTTACCTTTTGACATTAACTATTTTTTCGGAACAAAAATGACAATCTTCGCTATCCACTGAAAATGCCGTCATCTGAAAGTGCAATTTCTGCTATAAAACTACTCGCCTTCCCGCTAGAATACTCATCAAAGAACCCAAGTTGCCATATATCATGGAAGAGTGGGTTTAAAAGAATATTTCTGCTAAGTATCGTCAGGGTATTTGTAAAAATGGCTTTCTACGTAATTTTAAAGTGAGTGGCACTTATAAGTATCGTCGATAGATAAAAGGTTAAAAAGTACTATTTTTCTTTAAAAAAATACTCTTTTTGCTCTTATAAAAATATATTAATGAGGAAGGAGTTCCAGCATCATAATTTTTACTTATATTTTGTAATTCAGGTTATATTCTTTTGTTCATATGATGGTACAACATCCTGTAAAGATTAACTAAAGGGTGTTTTTTTTAGAGGTATAGAACTTTAAATTGCAATAAAACAACGATGTATTATTCGATTGACATGAATTTTTTTTTATTCGAAAGATAATCTTGTGGCATTACATTTTAAATATGATTTCTGGCATATGACTGCCACGGCTGGCTCAGATGTAGTCCAATCTGGACGTCCAATTTTCGATGATTTTTTCCAACATTTGTGGCCGTATATCGGCAATAACACGGAGAATGTTGTCTTCCAAATGGTCAAGCATTTGTGGCCTATCCGCATAGACCAATGACTTTACATAGCCCCACAGAAAATAGTCTAGCGGTGTTAAATCACAAGATCTTGGAGGCCAATTCACAGGTCCAAAACGTGAAATTAGGCGGTCACCAAACGTGTCTTTCAATAAATCGATTGTGGCACGAGCTGTGTGACATGTTGCGCCGTCTTGTTGGAACCACAGCTCCTGGACATCATGATTGTTCAATTCAGGAATGAAAAAGTTAGTAATCATGGCTCTATACCAATCACCATTGACTGTAACGTTGTGGCCTTCATCGTTTTTGAAGAACGGACCAATGATTCCACCAGCCCATAAAGCGCACCAAACAGTAAGTTTTTCTGGATGTAACGGTGTTTCGACATACACTTGTGGATTAGCTTCACTCCAAATGCGGCAGTTTTGTTTGTTGACGTAGCCATTCAACCAGAAGTGCGCTTCATCGCTAAACAAAATTCGCTTATGAAAATCGGGAACAACGGCAATCTTGTTTTGGGCCCATTCGACGAATCTACGCCTTGCTTGATGATCGTTTTGATGAATTGCCAAACCAAACTGAGAATAAATCACTTGACAGCTGTTAAATCGGTCGCCATCTTGGAAAATAATGCCAACTTAAACTTCTATACATGGAAAAAAAACACTCTTTACTACTAATTTTTCTTTTTTATTATTTGTGAATCTTTTCCTGAGTATTTTTAAATATTAAAATAACTTTTAAATCATATTACTAAAATGAAATCAAACAAATTCCATTGTTTTTACAGCTGTTATACCCCAAAATATCCAACTGTAGTATATTTTTGTAGAATGTATTATAATTAATTTAACAGTCATTCTGTAATGTGCCTCAATAAAATAGGAAACACTGCTTTGTCTATCTCTCTACTTTTATCATTATGTTGTTTGAATTGAATTCCTAGCTTACTCCCAAAATAAATAGTGCCATAGTTTATGTAATTATTTTTTTTCTAGAAGTTAAATGTATAAATTTAGGAAGAAAAACATTTTTTTGTGTAGCTGATAAAAAATGTCTGTGTATTATAGTATAACAACTGCATTATATTGTAGATATTAGTAATCATACATAAAGGGGTAGAGTATGTGAAGCAGATTAAGATGATAGGTCAAGGGGTATGCAAGTAAAAATAGGCCGAGAAATGTTGTTATAAAAGATTTTATACATGTGTATAATGCACCATACAGGTGTATTAATTGATTAAAAAAATAATTGACAAAGAATTATGAAAAATATACACATTGGAATAAGCTAAAATTAAATAAATATATTGTAATTGAAATTTGATGCAAATATATATACAAATAAATATTCTCTTAAGAAAAGTTTTGAAAATAATTAAATTGTATGAAGAAGCGCCCCCCCCCCAAAAAAAAAAAAAAAAAAAATTGTTTGGGTATCTTATATAATTTAAGACTACTTAGGATAATTATGTACGCTTATGGGCGAGTTAAATACTATATGAAAATCAAACTGAATATATATATTATACATCTTCTACAATATAGGCCAAGTTTGACTGTAATGTAACATTTATTTTTCTCATAAATTTGTAACTTGAAGATGTTTACAAATTTTTGGATTTTTAAATATCATTTGGTTAAGTGTACATTAAATGATAATATTGAATTTTCATTGCCCCCAAATCCTCACCACCACCAAAATATGCGTCAAAGTACATCACAATTAATTCTAATTAAAAATAAGTTTATATTATGTCAGATTTTTTAAAAAACTGAATTGTATTTTTCCATGTTTATACAGGATTGTATATATTTAAAATATAAACAGTGTTTAAATAGAGTAATTTAGATGCTTCAGATTGTTTGTGTTTTTACCTGTTTTATGTCTTCTGGGCTTTTTTTAAAAAAATCTAAAAAATTTTTGACATTGTAATACACATTTAAGAATATTTTTATTTGTGTATGTATTTTATTAAGTTAATTTCATCAAGTAAATGACACAAGACTACAGTGCATTTTATTATGAACAATGAACTTACAATAAATGGATACAAATATGGAAAACTTTTCAGAAAATAAAAATGTTTCATTTTTTTTCAATTCATACATAGGTCCACGCTTTGACATTCAAGACTTTCATGATGTGGTCTTACAGAACTGTGGACCACTTGATGTATTGGAGAAGAAAATTCAAGAGTTCATAAAATTAAAGGCATGAAAAAAATTTCCTAATTGACTTTAATCTTCAGAAGCAATAAAATCAATGACTTTTTCTTTTTCATGGTGTAAATTTTAAACAAACAATTGGAATAAATTTTATATCTAAGCAATAGTATTTTTTTATTACTTGTTTTTTTTTATTTGAAAAGACAATGAAGCATATACAATGACTAGTCAGCATATACAGCATTTTAAGCATATGACTATAAAGTGCAGTTGAAATGCATAATTACAATATCACATTGCGAGACAAGCAACACAAAAAGCTATACAGTCTATAACCATTGTATTTTGTTACAAATAAATAGGGAATGATATGAAAATATACAAATGCATAGAAGAGTGCTTGAAGAATGGAGAAAGGAAAGGGATATATATATATTATGGTAATCTGCTGATATATATTAGTCTTAGAAATGAATTTTTTTTAAAAAAATATTTTTACACTGAAGGTTTTGTTTATTTAAAAATGATAATTATTTATTTAAAAATAATAGCTTGAATTTATTTATTTTATTTTAATTTAAATTAAAGAAATGGTATTAATATTTACCAAATTTTTCTATTATCAATTAAAACAACAAATTTTAAAAGTTGTTGTTTCGTAAAATAAGTCATGTGAAATACTCTTTTAGGGAATCATATAAATTGATTGAAATTAGATATCTTGACATTCCCATACATGTTCTGAAAGAATTATTTTAACATAACAGTCATGCAGAATAAGATATATGCATCTTAAGTAAAATTAATTTCTATTAATCTTTATGTTGTATTTCATAAGACACACCATTTACTTCAGCACAAAAAATACTTCAATCATCTCCCAAAATATATTTTTCACTGTAATTCATCTGATACATGTTCAAAATATGTTTTTGTATAGTTTTTTCATAGGTACATTCCTAGAATGCTTTAGAAAAATACTAAGAAGTATCTAAAGTAACAATATGGGACAAAACAATTAAATTTTAGTACTTACTAGATATGGTTAAATAATTATTCCATTTATTAAGGAACTGACATTATTCACAAATGCTTATGAATTAATTTATTTTTTTATTAAAAAAGTAAATATTAAATCTCAATTATTTGATTTATATGTAAGTAATATTTTTTAGGGGGAATAATTTTCATATGTAAATCATTCATAAGTAATTAAATATATTTTAATGTTATTTTTTAAATCATTTAAGATTGGACATTAAGATTAAATACCTTTGTTTACACACACACATTTTAGTATACATGATAATGTAATTTGTATCATATAGTTTTTCTCTATTGAAGTACTAAAATAATTATTCAATGGATTTTACAAATATAAAAATAAGTTAGAATATCATATATATATATATATTACATGAGCCAGTTTTACAGATGTGTGAATGAAGAGACATTTCACACATCAAATCTAAAAAGCAAGCACAATAAATAACATTCACCGGTTTTTGATTTATTTCACATTTCTCAGTAGTTGTATTGATCATAACTGTGAAACAAATCTTTTACAAAAAAAAAAAAAAAAAAAAAAAAAAGATTTTTCATTCAGGAATGAAATATCTATTCACATAAAATTTGATGCCATACTAAAGATACGATTTTAATCAAATATCTATATACTTAGGCAGTCACACAAAATCCTTTTCAGCATTGAATATGTTTTTATGTGGTAAAAATATTAAATTTTAGAGATGCATTATTTTTTATCACACTAATAAAAAATGTAATTTTCAGCTTGTGCAGTTTCATTCAATATTTATGACAAAATTTTATTTTAAGCAATACTTATTAGATGTTAAAAAGAATTCCATCAAACCCAAATATTTATTTTAATTGTATGTCAGTTAACTCTTTAACATTGAAGAATGAAAACAAAGAGAGAGAGAGAGAGTTAGCTCAGTTCCTTTTGCTATATATTTCCAGCAACAAGGAAAATGCTGTATTTATTAAATTCTTCAAACTAATTTTTGTTCTTTGTTGTAGTTTCCTTTTAAGTTATTTTTCCTTTTCGCACTATGAAAATTTATGAATGAAATTAGAATAATATATTTGAGATAAAGATAAGTTCATGTTAAGGTTAATTTTTTTTACAAAATGAAAAAAAAAGTAATCACAAAATTTCTCTATTTTAAATTTATGTTTATTTTAATTAGATATTTCAAAGTAAAAATGTGTGCTATTATAGTTGTGTGTGAATTGTAATTGATAACTATGAAACAATATTTACATTTAGAATTACAATACAATGGACAGTAAAAGCTATTATTTATGCAGTTGTTAGATTGTAGCCTAAATTATTAAAGGCTGATATGTTTCTTCTCACAATAAAGCGTTTTAGAAATACCTTTCCTCAAAATAAGATTTTTGAAACCACTTGTGAAAACATAATCTTTGGAATTATTCAATAATACTGAAAACGTATGCATAATATTTAAAAAAAAAAGATTGAGTTAGACCACACTTTGGTATTTGTTTCTTTTGCATGATATGAATAAGTTTAATTCTTTTTAGCCAGCCATTATTACCAATATATATTAGGGAACACTTTAATTAAATGAAGAGGAAAAAAAAGCACATAGAGAAAAAAAAGAGGAATTTAATGTGCCCAGTATTGAATATTAAAACTATCCACCTTTCACTGTAATATACATACGGCAATAAAATTGCTAAATATTTGTGGCAGCATGCCTTGTCTTTCAGTGTTTTAAAACCGTACGCATTTATTATAAGTGCCACTGAAAGCAGTAAAAAGCTTACAGAAGAGAGAGAAAGCCACTAATACCAAAGTTTTAACTGTTGATGCAACACTTTGATAGAGAACTCAGTAAAATTGTGCAAGGCGTTGTTAATATAGTTTTTAAAAAAAATTGTATCGAGACTGTGGGCAAGATGCTCCAACAACCAAAAATGTTGACACACTTAATGGAAATGTGACTGGTCGAATTCTTCATATGAAAACGCCATGCTTTTCTTATTCGATTGATTAAAAGTACCGAAATTTCAAACACGTTTCTCCAGAATATTCGAAGCTTCATTATTTAATTTAGAGACGTCGACCATTTATTAAATCAACATACATAAATCAAAAGCATTTTTCCAGAACTCTTGAAAATGAAATTGTTCAGTCAGTTAATGGGCTCAATTCATGTGACGTCATTTTCCCTTGATAGTGAAAGCCACATGATTCTAGTCATTCAATTTAAAAACTATCTAGTGTTTCCAGCTAATCAGTTCACGCGCTCCGGTGTTGCCAAGTTTTGCTCTTTGCAGAAACTGTCTCTTAAAATGTATTGTATACAAAATGCATTTTGTTTAAAAGTATAAACATAAAAAATATGACTTTTTTTAAATTAAAAAAATTTTTTTTGAAGAAATTTTTTTCTTTTAACATTTAAACATCTGTATCCAAATACGAAATTTGAAATTTTATCTGAGTTTTACAAATAGAACAAGTACAATTAGTTTAATGTTTGTTTTGAATTCAATGGAAAACACGTGTTTGTTTTTATCATGTGACTTCATGAATTGAGCCCATTGGTTAAGGACATTTTGCTAGACGTTTTCATTTTAACAGAGGACTGATGATTCAAACAGCTTTACTATAATTAGTTATAGAAGAAAAAAATGAAGCGATTGTAATAAAAAATAATTAGTAGATAGAAGTTACAAAGCTCGTTTCGGGTAAAAAGTACTATTTCTGAGTAATTGCTTTGTATGAAATCTTAAGATAACAAGTGAATTTATCATCATCACTACTGCGAAAGTTTTGAAACATTTTTCTTCTATAAGGTGCAAAACATAATTTTAAGCGCTTCTGCTTTTTCTTGAATTTAGATCGTTTTTTATTTTTATCAAATACTGACAGAATTTCTATTCCTCATTCTAAGAAATACTATTTTTTTTTCCAGATTTTGTATAATTCTTCTGTACAATAACGATAACGAAAAATATGTCCTTTTTCTATCGCAATCACTTGTGAAAATTATAAACTAGATATTTTTAACGAAATATTTTGTGTGTGGGTGTGTTTTTTTTAATACAGTGATCACTAAATACGCACTTTTTTTGTGCACAATACGTCATTTTTCTTAAAAACTTCTGAGTGGTTCTACTTTTATTCCATTCTGATTCAGATAAAGATTAATTTTTGTAGTTTAAAGATAGCAATTATATTTCCATGCCCAAATCCAAACATAAAATTTATTATTGCATGCATTTCCACTATGCAGTAATTCTGTGATTACCAATATTACAGTGGTGTTTGCTGTGCAATATCCCGTCATTACTGCAACTATAATGACCTGTAATTAACTCCTTCGTTATTATTCAAATAACCAGACCTTATTATCAATGCCATGTTAATCATTCAACTCGCATTATAATACCAGGGCATCAATATTCCATTTCCACACTACGTGGGCTTTTATCAGCCTTATTATAAAGATCAATGATTGCAGTAATGCCATCTTCAAGACAGAGTTTTTCAGATTACGCTGAAATGATTAGAAATCGCAATAAAACAATTTTTTTCAAGTGACAGTTCTATTTCGAAATATGCTTATGGATTTAGTATGAAACTTGCGATCTCTAGTTTAGTGTCATTTTTAGGATCTGAGCACTACAATATTGAATTATAGCGATACTATAATCGATTCATTAGAATCCCCCATCGACAAAACTCATGAATCCGATTAATTCCAAGATTTAAATTACTTTCGGTTAAGTAGAACATCTTCGACCCAAATTAGATAATAAATCTAAATGAATATTCATAAATAGTTAAAAATAACAAACAAGTTATAATCCTTGAACTCAAACCAAGTGAATAATTGGTTAACAGGGAAGTTTTGCTTAGACGCCATTTCACCGTTATTCATCAGATTCGAATTCAAAAAATATGTTTATGACATTCGCTGAAATAGAATCCTTCTTTTGGCTCTAAACATTTGACTTCTAAATTAAGCATCGAAGTTGGATTGACAATAATATGTCACGCCAAAAAAGAATTCTTGTAGAAAACAGTTCTCATGAGTTTCATGGAGATCGAGTTCTATATACAAGACAAAAGTTGGATTGAACAATACATAGAATCAAAGCTATGGAATTTAACTCTGGATATTCAAAATTATGTATGGTAGAAAGAAAGCTTATATTAATTGAAAATATATGTATTAAAACATCAAGCAAAACATAAACACTTTTGAAAATTCGGAATTAATCTTTTTCAGAAGTTCCGATGACATCTCTAACGAACATCCGATGTTAAAAACCGATAAGTATAAGAATTTCGTGTTTGTCTTTGGGCATCAGCGCTTCTAATCGTTGGCAACACTCATTCCACTATCAGATCCACTCACAAAACAAGTCCATTGTATCCAGATACAATCTAAACCAAGCCTGTGTCCGCGTCCATCAAGGATATTGGTATAGATAGAAATATGGTACACAAGACCATCTTGTTCAGTTCCTTCGATTGAGTGTGGAACCGCTCAGACGTTGATGGTGTTGTATGTCCGTCTGAGGGAATCGCTGTTGAGTCGACCGACCTCGCCATTGGATTGGTGGATCGGGGGTGGCGCCGCCGAAACCGTTTTGCTGGTGGCAGCATCCAGGTGCTGATATTGGCAGTGAGAGTGCAGGTCCGTTTTCTCATCCTGCAACTCAATGCTCCAGAAAGGGATTCTGGGTTGGTGGCGACGATAGTCCCAATAGCGGTAACAGGTAGCCATTGCAGCGACCAAGAGGAGAACCCCTAAAGTCACGATGACGGCGATTAGAGGCAGAGTTCCGTCGGCGATGCTGCGATCTGGAAGAAAAAAGATTCGTAGTTTAAAAATATATAAGATGACATTTTTAGCAACGAGATATCAGATATATTTTCTTTGTGTAAAAGACAATATACATGGTAAGGTCCAAAAGTTCCCGGAATAGTATTAAAGCATTGAAAAATAATTTAATCCTGTTTGCCTTCAAAGTACTACCCTCCTGTATCCACACACTTATTCCAGCTTCCTTATTACTGTTCAAAACACTCCTGGAATCCATTTTTTTGAGAAGTCCTTCAGTTGCTTCGTCGCATTTTGGATCATCACATCTGAATCCACAAAACGATGTCTCTGTAATTTCATTTTCAACCATGGAAACATATAAAAATCCCCTGGTGCTGGAATCATTTCTGTATGTTTTCTGCTGCATCTCGAACGTCTCAGGGCATTTCTCGAACTGAACACAGAATTTGATGTTTGCACGCTTCTCCAAAGACGACATTGAAAAATCCGACGAATGAAAAATTCACTTTGTCAGAAATGATCTGCAGCTAACGATAACAGTACAGGAAAGGAATTCCAGAAGGCTGTCTGTTTCCCTTATTAGTGCTCTTAACCCCCGAAACAGATATTTTTCCTCTAACGGACACCTGCGAGAATGTAGGGGAGTATTCCGGGAACTTTTTGACTCTAGTAGTACGTATAGAAGATTTCCTATGGAAATAAAAAAAAAATGTCAAATGAAAGATACACAACAGTTAGATGTCTAGCATACAGGTTACTCTTCCTTAGAGTCCTGTAAGCTGTTTGCGTGGAAATCATTACTCTAGTGGTCGCAGCTAGCACCGAGTACACTTTCTCGCACATATCGTCTGTTACGTCACACAGTTATGGGTAAAAATCAGTTATTTCACATAGTTACGGACAGAAATCAATCTTGTCTAGCTGTTATTCTCGGTCATCTGTTGCAATTTGTCTAAGAAGATTTCTAATAGTTAGGTGCCGTTTCCGCATTTTGGAAACTAAACATTGGACAACAATGCTACTCTGATCATCAACTTTTTAATGAAGGGATAGAGAGAGAGAGAGAGAGAAGAAAAGAGAGAAGAGAAAGAGAGAACCTTCTTTTTAAAATTAAGTCTATTTGTCTTCTCTGAGCCCCAATATCCAATTTTGCAACAGTTAAAACACGCATCTCTTATTAATTACGCTAACCAGAATCTCGAATGCACATTAACATCATTTTACTTGCAATATTCCCAATAGCGCTTTCCATCGTCCTATTAAATCACGGACGAAGAATTTGTACGTAAGCAATCACTAATTAAAAGCAAGAGACCACGTAAACACAATATCAAGAGTTCCTGTTTTATTAAATCCTACAGTTTCTCAATTATGCTTAACTTTTGGATAGCAGTAAAAGTATTAATTAACATTAATAAATAGACTTTTAAATAATATTAATACGTATCAGCCTTATTAATTTAGTATAAACACGGACAGGGACACTTACTTAAAACATTGGCAACGAAAAAAAAATCCTCATTTTGTTTAAACATATCAAATCAGCGGTTATTAAACTGTGGCCCGCGATCCTCTGGGGTTCCCAGCGTTTATTTAGGGGGTCATGGAATCTCTCGAGTAACGTTAAGATTTCCCTATTTTGAAAACTTTGAAAGGCCTTGCGGAAAAGCTGAAAGATGTGTCATCCTAGATTAGGTCACTAAATTGCCCCCACCTCCAATGAAAAAACTTTCCAGAACATGTATTTCGATCAAGAATATTAATTTGGAGAGGGGTGCTCAAAGTCTTAGGAGTCCGCGAAGTCCAGCTGATACATAAAGAGGGGGGAGGCACGGCGATCGAAAGCTTAAGAACCGCTGTATTAAATCATTCAGAAGTGAAATGAATATAATTATTTAGTGCCCAATCTGAAACACCAAATCCATACTCTGTTTTATATTCTCACCATAGAGTTCAATTAATAAAAAGACTCACCAGACTTGCTCCTGTGCGCAGTGGTAGGGAACTTGTTGTCGAGGAAAACACATTCCTCACATCCTGGGGCGTCCCTCTGTTGGGCGCACAGACTCGAG
The DNA here is from genome assembly GCA_019973935.1 of Trichonephila clavipes. Classification (NCBI taxonomy): domain Eukaryota; kingdom Metazoa; phylum Arthropoda; class Arachnida; order Araneae; family Nephilidae; genus Trichonephila; species Trichonephila clavipes. The sequence continues at coordinate 57,627 of BMAU01001220.1, forward strand.
CTCAAACAATTCAGGGGCACACACTTGTCCTCGGTCCACTGGTAACCAGCTGTGCAAGACGTGCAAAGGCTACCACGGTGCCCGGGTAAGCATTGCACGCAAGATACTTGACCTGAAGTCTCTGAAAAAGAAAAGAAAGAAATCATCAGCATTACAAAAACAATTATGAATTCATGAAAGTAAGTATAATCACGTGCACTATAGAAGAATATAAATTTGGTACTATTACTTCCAAACGAAAGGCAAGCGACAAACTAGCATCGCAAAAAGCTGAGCTGCTAACCGCCTAATTCAAAGATGATGCAGAGCACTGGCGTAGCTAGTTTTGAGTGGGCCTGTATCAAAATTCCTTCGGGGTCCTTTTTCAGATATGAGCGTCCTGTTAGTGGGACTGCAGTTAAACGTGTTGGGCTCATGTAGCTTGGGGGCCCTGTATCATTGATACGGCGGTAGCTACACCCTTGACGCAGAGTAGTGTCAAAGTCAAGTTGACGTGTTTTTCGATCAGGTAGAACCGAGGGGAAACGTTTTATGTAGTTCTCCGCATTGCAATATACAGCATCTTTTCTTACAGCAATCAAAGACAAATGACTATTTGCTCTATGGAATTTTTTTGTTGCATGAAAACATACGTCCGACCCTTTTCAGAACACAGTTTCAATGTACAATGATGAAACATCCAAGTCATACACAGATCTGTCACTGTGACTCATACATTTTTTGTCTGCTGAGAAAGGTATCAAAAGATCGGATACATTTGTCATGGACATTGTTCGAAAATAGTTCCTTTTTCAGCCTAGGAACAAGGCACTAATTACTTGGTGAAACAAAGGACAGGCAAAACGTTGGAGATTACATTTGAAACGAAATAGGTTTTTAAATAACGATGACTCCAATTACATTTTCATTTGATTCAACTTCGTATAAAAATGTAACAGTCAGATAGATGTATTACACCAGAAACGCATCAGATAGCAGTGCAATTTTGAGAAGAAACTAGAGAAAAATACATTTTTTTTTCTAAATTTGATTCAAATTATCGCATTTCTAGAGATATATAAGGGCTATTAGCGATGGATAGAATTCTGAACTGTAGTTAAGTAACAAGTAAGATCCAGCCTTCTTTAACGTATAGAACCCACCATTTTTCCTATACAGGTTTTAGTGGAATCAAGACTCACAATCTTAAAATCGCTGGGGCTACCACAACTCAGGCATGCTTTTTTATGAATATGCTTGAGTTGAAATAATTCCTGTAAATTATTTGAAAATCAACAAATATTACTTCATGGGGCTTTTAAAGAGAATCGACTCTTACCATTCCCTATAAAAAAGTACATCAGATGGGAACATTCATTTGAGATCATCAAGCTCAGGAAATTCATGATTTCTGAATTCTTTTTGTCATTCGATTTCTAAACTCTAAAAATAGATGATAGTTTTTATGAAAGATTCCCTTTACATTCTATTTTGAAAACAATTTTCGGCCAGCTGCCGTGGGATAAAAACGGATCCTACCGAAAAAGGTAGCGAGAAAAAAAAAGTACTGTAAGTTTTACGATTTTTTTCTTTCCTTTTTCCTCCTTAGATACGCGGAGTAGCGATTACTCGGTTGGTAGAAAAGAAACGATCTTAACCACTAAGCAGAGTGGAATTGTATCTATCGACCTTGAGAAATACAGCTGTATGCACATGAAACCTGTCGGATCTCTGAGTCGTCACAGTGACAAGAGAAAAATGAGGGTTCCCGTGTCAGTTTTTGATCCCTCGATCATGGTTCAAGATTATGAGGACCATGACCAAAAGCTCTTTTTAGCTTAATTTAAATCAATCCATCCTAGATAAGTATAATGGTTGTCCAAATGAAAAATGGACAGATGCGAATGCGTCAGAATGAATGTAGCTGTAACATAGCCGCCAAACAGGGACACGAAGGACTGTAGGAAGTGTTAATCGCCAACGATGTTTAACAGTGAAACCTCTTAGTGGTAGAGGAAATTAATAAGGACATCTATCGATAAATGGAGGCCCAGTGGTCGAATGGTAGCTTATCGAGCTTCCACACCACAAGGCCGGGGTTCTATCCTCGGACTGGGCAAGGACCGATCATCCCTTCTGCAGTGGGTCGATAAATGAGTACCAAACTTGCTTAGGGATTGAAACAATGGGGTCTCGCTTCAGACTGACCACCTTATAGGGACATCTGCTCATGCACCTCAGTGCCCAATGGTCACGTATACTGGTATGGGCATATTAGGCCCTGGCCCTCATGGGCTGTTGCACCACTGAGTTTGAGTTATATCGATAAATAGTGAATGTCTATGGCGAACACTGTGAGTCTAACGTCTGGGCACAGTTGGTGTAAACGTTTTCGAGAGGGGCAGCAAAAGATATGGGATCGCTATGAAAATGTATGCCCACATGTCTTCTGAGAAACCAAGACAACTTTTAAAAATTCTGTTGGGAAATGTTAGAACAACCATACAGTTCGAAATTATCACTATGTTACTTCAAGGCTTTTAAGTCCATTTTATCTGGACGATAAAATGAAGGAAGTAGGACAGGAATTGCTCACAAATCAACACCATTCTTTCTAGAGTGAACACATAAACCTGCTGCCAAAACGATGGGACCTGTGTTACAACCCTCAGAGTGATTTCTAATAAAATAACTCTATTTACTGAACTTGTCCACTTTTCATTTCGGCAATGCTTATAATAATACGACACACACAAACTACTTACCCATTTTGCATTCTGCGGTGGAGGTAAGATTAGAGCAAGGACAGACCACACATTCTTTTCCCGCCCTGAAATTTCCTGGGGCGCATTCTTCACACCATGTGCCCCCGTACCCTGGCTGACATGTGCACTCTACAAAGCCAGGGCGTCTCGTACAGGCCACCATGCCTGTGTCGCTGCAGTTGCAAGCTGTGAAGGAAATAAAGAACTTTTACAGAACCGAGTAAAGCAAATTTTTTTATTTATCTGACGTTTGAGACAAAATTGCGCAGGAAAAAAACAGACGAAAATGCTTTAAACCAAATTTCAATTCAAAGCTTATGCCATGACTGAATACATTTAAGTTTAAGTTCTTGAGGTAATTTGCAATGCAGATACCAATCTGACACAAGGCATTAACATTCTCTTCAGGCAGATTAATAAACCAAGTACACTCCAGTTGATTCCTTCCCAAGTGAGTATTGCGGGTAATGAATGGGCGGAAGTTCTTGCTAAGGAGGCTCGAGACTTGGATCAGCTTTCACTGTCACCTCGGAGGACGCAAACGTGGTCGCCAAGCGCAAAATTTCTAACCAGCGTTTCATAAAACCAACTATCCCAGAAAATATCTCCAGATAATTCCAATCTTACTGCATCTACAGAAATTGTCCGCAAACACAACACGAGACCATATTTTTAACTACAAGGTCATTTTTGCATCTCTTTTTAAACATGATGCATCACCAAAGGGCATTCTTTACAGTATTCAAGCTCCACACCCGGTCTCCTTTGTTATTGGGGCTTTTGGACCAATAAAGAAATGTATTAAATCTATAGACAAAGAGAAGTAAAAGAAAGTTTTAGTTTTTAGCACACCCATTTTGAATATATTTTGTTTTCTGTTCAGTGCATATTCATAATAAAACACTGTGGGGTTTCTTATATTTCAATAAAAAAAGCAATAGTTTTAATTCTCTTTTTGATCAAATTCAAGGTACATAATATGAATGAAAAAAATCACTTAGCGAAATATTTATTTCTGATACTAAATGCAAGAATTTGAATAATTTAATTGTTCATAAAGAAATAATTGAGTCAAGATTCTGTTACTTGAAAGAGATGGCTCTTACCAAGTATTCTTTTAAAAGCTTTCCCCTTTGAAGTAACTCCTACTTGAATAGAATTTGTGTTATTATTTTTTTAAGTCTCCCTCTCCCATTAAAAATTCTTTTCTGTTTTTTCTTTCTTGTTACTTTTCATAATTTTTTCTTTTTAAACATTTACTTTTAATTTGTTGATATTCGTTCTTTTTATCATACATTCGTCTTTCTCTATTTTAAAGCTATTTATGTGTTTCTTGTGATTTTGCATCTTGAACAGATTTTTGGTGCATTTTATTTTAAATACATGACGGTATTGAAGAAATGTATATACGATTATGGATGTCTTCTTAATCAAGAGACGAAACTCAAAAATGGTTTTTTTGTTGTTTAAAAAAACCCTGATATTAAATGCTAGAAAAAAAAATCTGCTTATTATTTTAGAATTTTATAATATTGTTATCAAATTTCTGATATTTGTTACACATTAAATTATATACAGTTTTTACAATTCTTTTACATAACATATATTTTTTATTTTCAATGGGGCTGTGGATTGGTATTTTTACCATTGCAGACCTAGTACATTCACCGGGAGCTGGCATCTCTTTTTAGTGAGGCATCATATAAGTGTGTATCCCAATTGATGCAATGTAATTTTGATGCCCAGTTTTCTCCCCAGAGGAAGGCACCTGAGCTCTAGTAGTCCTACTTTATTTAATACAATTGGGACAGTTTTTGTACAAGATAACTCGTTCAAAATCCACCCTATCTGTTCCGGAATACGCGCTTCCATACATCTGGCTGATAGTGCAAGAGTTCTCGGTAGAGAAATAATCTCTGCTTAAGAATTACATTTATTTATCGCTCTCTCTATATATAGACACAAATTGCCAATTATTCAAATAAAGTCCCGTCGTTGTCGTATGAAACATCATCAGGATCTTCATTCCGATTCGCATCGTGGAAGAAAGCTATTCATCCAGTAATGGGAAGCCTTAAATTCTTCGGGAGATCAGTCTAACCGTGGAGGCATTTCAAAGGCAATTGCATGAACAGCAGCTTTGCGAACATATACACTTCGCTGTTTTGTCAGTAATCCTTTCTCAAATGATGTCTTGCAACTCAGAAAATAATGGCTGAGATTTGATCCACATTTATGCTTCTTAGAATTTACTTCGTTCACCTGTTCACGATAGTTGTACGATAAACCTGAGGTTATTATACTTTGATCGCCATTTTTATACTATTCGCAGATTCGAAATCTGTATGGAAATGGCTCGAAAATATTTTTTGGGCTTACTTTAGCCCTGAAACCTTTAAAAAAAAAATTTTTTTTTTTACTTGATGGAATAGTTATTTCCTTTTGCTTTCATCTTGTCTGAGAATCAATACGCTGTTGTAAATTTACATGGGGAAAAAGCAGTCGATAACCAATTGTTTGAATAATAACAGATTTATTAATGGACAAGGATAAACAGATGATTACATGACACATATGCACAAAGAAATATTATAACAGATTATTTATAGTAATGAAAAGACGTACTCGTTATAAACAAAGTGCACCAGAAACGTCCCGCTAAACCCTAGCAAGAACAGACTGTCCTAACGCAACTTCCCGATGATGAATTTGCAGTCAAATTGGTCGTTATGGGCTATAAAATCGCCAACCTGGTCACCTTGCTCAAGTATATTGGGGGTTGCCATAATCTTATTGAAGTTCATGTCAAGAACGAACTTTCCTGTAAAACTCAATTTTCCTCAAGGCAAGTGTTATTGCGAGAAAAACAACTTATACTGAGTGAGTGGATATTAACGTCGAACTGTTCAGCTACACGAGGGCTTTTGGCGACGGATCTCGTCATTTTGAACCATGGTCAAGTGACGAGGACGACACACGAGCTCGCACTCCCCCTTTCCTAACTACCACACCAAAACAACGAGAGGACGTTTGAGCTCTCGACAGATTTAACGTGCATTCCTCCCCTAAACGGTGGGTCTTATGTAGTACTGGGCTCGAACTCATGACATGCCTGCCATGATCCGATACCTTGACCACTGGGCTACCGCAGCCCCACAACATATATTGCGCTTTTGAATATTATTCTGTTTAAATTTATAAATCAATCGAACGTTAACCATCCGTTGTATCTTATGCCATACTGAATAAAGAATATTCTAAACAATCGCTACCAGTACGCTTGTAATCAAATATGCCTGTCTGTAATATCAAAACTTCGATTGATCATTCGGCAATATCTTAAGCTTACTTTGTTGACTATCTTAACTAGGGTTTATTTTTGGGGATAGTAGTTATATTGCGAGCACACATCCTGATAAATCATGGTAGAACTTAGTTTTCAATTAATTCTTATTTTAGAAGAAATGCAGAACTGACTTTTAAATTTTGTTGCAAAATCGCAGTGAGATGAAAAAAACCTCCATATTATTTGTAGTGTTGAACACTTGAATGAATCTTTGTAATTTATAACAGATTAGTATTTAAAAAAGGTAATATATATATATATATATATATATATATATATATATATATATATATATATATATATACGATTATTTTGCAGTATAACATTATTTTTTTAATTTTTTATTAGAAAGGAAAATCTCTTAAATTTTATGCAAACTTTAAATTATAGGATTCATATTTTAATCACAGAATGTAAAATTTAAAAACGCATTCCATTCTCGTGATAACACAGTGTATTTCAATAGGTTAAAATATTCTATCGAGTAAAAAAAATATTCTCAGGTACAAAGGTGTAATACAAAAATAATTTACACTCGTCTCATTGGAGTTAAAGTGATACATCTCAGAGATGGTTGAACACAGAAGTTTCATCACAATTGGTCAGAACAAACATTGGAGCGTCTTAATTAACTTGAGCAAAGAGCACTCGCACCACAAGTGCTCTCAGAGAAATCAAATCAATTCGGCGTAACGTTACATACATAAGCCTAATACCATTAGACGCCACGAATTACACCGGAATAATCTCTTCACAATTGAATCGGGAACATTGTGTGGTCATTGGAAATGCAGGACAACTTCGAAGGCTGCTTAAATCGATTTGCATGGTGGACCGATTGCATATGGGATTTCTGCACAACTATGTACTGTTGTAATACATCAGCAATGTCAAAATCGCAGCCCACGAGCTGGATAAGGGTTAGTATATCGGAACACAATAATATGCAATAAAATATCAAAATTTTTCCCGAAAGAGGAAAAATTGTAGCATAGAAGAGATGTCAAGAGTCAGGAAGTAAACATTAAATTTTTCTTGTTTTCTTACTCGTGTTTATTTTAACGTATTAATCAAAATGATCTAACGATTCAAAGAATATTGATATTTTTTTCTGCCCTCCTTAAGTTAAACCTTATTTGTTTGGCTCATGTTAGCTTTTGAGTTTGACACCCTTGTACGAGCGAAATTATGAATCAGTGAAAATACCACAAACTCGTAGATGAGAAAACCGACACACAAGTTAGTCTAAACTATTAATATAATGAAACGAAAATACTCCAAAGGAAATAGACTTTTTCGAGCAAAGAACCCCCTCCCCCCTCAAACATTATCACTATGTTTTCTAGTTTTAAGACAATGATAACATTTAGTAAGTAATACATTTTCATCTGTTTTTTTCTCAAATATTTCCACAATTTACATTTCTCCTTGTATAAACCTTCTCCATGACTTGTAATCCCACACACAAAATATTTCTTTTGTAAATTACTAATTTTCCACTATGTAATTTCAAGTTTAAGTTTCATTTACCTTATACATAAATTTGAATACTTGTATATTTGTTCCGAACTCACACATACAAATCCACACAGATGATCGTGTTGTTCCAAAATTTTGCAAGAAGCATCGCCGAAAAACAAAAGAAAGCGTGTATCAGTGTGAACACGCGTTAGAAGTTAACTTCTTCGGCTTACATGTATTGAATTGTATAATAAAGTTTTATTTTGAAGTAATCTTATATATAATTAACAAATTTATTATTATCATTATTATTTCAAACTGTATTTAAAAAAATAATTAGGATGGAAAAGGTATAAGTATAGATAAAATTTTCATTTTCAATACATAATACTAAAAAAAATTTTATTGTATGTATTTTGAGAAAAGTATCATCATTATTAGTCTAAATCAAAAATTTGCCTCGAAACAAAAATGCAAAATGTTCCATGTATTGCAATTTTTGTCGAATTAAAACAAAACAAACTTTCCAGAAGTATTCATCTAATGTATAGTTATAAATTCTTGGATACATTGTAATAATAGTGATATGGTGAAAGAAGAAATTAAAGTTTTTTATGCATAGGAAATCATTAAAATTCTTGAAATTTTTATATAAAAATTTGCCTTTACCCATTTTTGTAAATTATCATATAAAACATTACATTGCATGCATACATTTGTAAATAATTGCTTAAAGAAGTTAAATCAGGTGAAAATATGAAATTAAAAAAAATCAAAACGCATGGAAAGTTTTAAAATTTTTAAAAACTATACTCATTTTTTTCTCAACAATTTTTTTACATGATTTTAGTTCCAAGTTACATAGAGCCAGTAAAAATTTGGGACATGTTTATAAAAAGTTTTACTGCCTACTGTAGTCTTAAAATACAAATTAATGAAGCACTACATAACACTTTCACAACAATCAAATTAATTACACCAAAGCATATATATGATTTAAAAACTCACTTCTTAAACTGGATTTAGAAATTCCATTCGATTGAAAATTTAGTAAACACAATCTTTTATTGCTAAACTATTGGAAGAAATGTTGTGTTGCCACTAAATTTTAAAACAATAGATTGTATTATTTCCTTAAAAGAATTTTAAAACTCTATATCCAACAAACTCACCTTAAACTAATTTTTGACAGATTTTGAACCATTTAAATGCCTGTTTCGGGTAAATTAAAGACTCACTTCCGATTTTTTTTAGTTCATAAAATTGATTATAATTCGACTTCTAGGTAACGTTAAAACAAAACAAAGTATGTATCGCAAAGCTAAAAGAGGAAAGGCTTGTTAAAGCTGCTATTGAATGAGGAGAAGGGGGGTGCTAGCTCAGGGCTAATAGACGAAAAACACAAAAGAAATTTTAAAAGCCATAATTTTTAATCTTTTTTTTCAATCTTTGAACAGATTACGAATAATACTATTCTACATATGGAGAAAAAGTTTCGCTAGAATATTTTTTTTATAAATAATGAAGTTATTAAATATTTAATTAAAATTTTGAGTATTTTTTGAAAAATCGCAAAAAAAAAAGATTCCGTCATTTTTTTTTGACTGATTCTAAAAGAGAAAAGCATGAACTTGTTTAGAATAAAATATCAATTCATTAACTCGAAAGGAAACTAAGGGGTCTCAGGGGTGTTAAATTTTTCTAGAGGTCTGAAAATATAAACGATTTTCAAACGGGTATAATTCTTTTAAATTTAAATTAAATGATTCGAATCTTTTACACATTATTTATAATAGAACGGGGCTTCAGAAAAGTATAAAATGTTTAAAATATAATAATAATTTTAAAAGTCATATGCATATGAAAATTATATAATAAATATTAAGTATTTTTTGCTTTGTGCACGCTATTTTCTAAAATATTAGCCTCTGATGTATAAAACTTTATAGAATTATACAATTCATCATACTCTTTAAACCCTACCTAATTTTAGTATTATATATCTTTTGTATTTCAAAATATTTGTAAAATATTGCAATTTTTAAATATTTTTTAAAAATGTATTTTCTTTATTTATTAAAATATGTAAGTTATTGTTCTATTTATATAAAAGTAGCTACAAAATATTAAGAATACATTTGTATTTATAAATCAACTTATAGCTAGCAATTAAACCTACTCTTTTACAAAATAGCATGCACGACGTAAAACTTAATAAATATTTCTTATAGAAAAGTTTCTTATTTTCATATGCTTATAATTTTTAAAATTATGATTATATTTTAAACATTTTATACTTTTCTGAAACCCCATTCCTTTATAAGTAATGTGTAAAAGACTCGAATTATTTAATTTAAACTTAAAGAAATTAGACCTGTTTGAAAATTGTTTATATTTTCAGACCTCTAGAGAAATTTAACACCCCTGAGACCTCTTTTAAAGGGAATGATTTAGAAACCATTTTTATAAAAGCATTTCAATTTTGATTCATATTTAAAAAAATCGTAAAAAATAGAAAATATCATTGTTTTGTTAAAAAAAATTTACCATACCATGGCGAAAAAAATGATCTTTCCGATTCTGTAATTATTTTTTGTCTGAGATAGATAGTACGAGTTAGATGGCGGCGATTAGGAACTTCATTCATTTCTACCTTACGTTTATCGCTAACTGTTACTGGTAACGCGTCACGCGTAACAGAAATTTCTCCCTACCGTTCCATAAGAAGTTAACTTCACAAAAAACCTTTTAAAATGTATTTTTGTGAACTTACTTCTAAACTCCCTTTACTTAAAAAAGAGTTTATGTGCGCGTGTACGAAGTTGACTAATTCCATGATAGACAGCCAATAGGAAAAAGAGTTCCCAATCATGTTTAAAAAAGGATTAATACATCTTTTTTTATTTGAATGCTTTTAAGACTAATTTTTAAGTAAATAGACTTCCAAAAAAGAAGAGGGTTGCGGGGGTGTTATAGATAAAAACGTGCGTCATGTTTTCGAACATCTAGACTTGAAATTTGGTAAGCACATTTCTTTGGGTGAGTAGAGATGCGCCATAGACAAAAGTTTTGCAGAAATCGACTCGCAAGGGTGGATTGCGAGAGCGTTATAGGTTGAAATTTCCGTTTTTGAACGTACCCGGAATTCGGCACAAATATGTTTCTTTAACAGAGTAGAAATTCGCTAAGAGCGGATTTTGTGGAAAGGATGGATTACGGTGATGTAAAATCCGTTTTGCTTAAGAAATTCAAGTCTTGTCCTTTTTAAATCAAGAGCTGAAGGCTATAAAAATGTTTTTGAATGTATAATCGAAAGCTCAACGGTAAGACTTAGATATCTATAATGAAAAAAGAAATATTTAGTAATACCTCGAAATTACACGATAGGTGACGCTAAGTGATAACTGCGTAAGTCGAAATATAATCTCGCATATTAACACATATAAAGTATTTTTGTTGGGGCCGTAGACGAAAGAAAATAAATAATTTAGAAGAAAAAATGTTCAATAAAAAATCTTAGATAAAAAACCCCCCAAATATAAAATCACAAATCGAAGTTATTTTGATGTAGAAGGTTTCATAAAGCCTAACAAAGTAGTCTGCCGGCTCAAATATTTTTTTCTTGCCCTCAAAATTTTTTCGTAGCATGCTAATAATTGCTCTTCGAAGGAGACGGTATTTTCTAAAATTTGTGTGTGAAGTCCCTTTTCAACTAAACTGAGGCCTTCTAACTAATTCCCAACCGTCATGCGATCTTCAGACTCAAGTGCCTTAATATCTTACTCTTGCTCATGCATTTCTATGAGCTCATCAACTGTCAGCTCCTGATTGTGGGAATTCAGCAGTTCTTGAACTGCAACACTATCCACTTATAAATTTATTTGCCAAGCTAGATGGACAGCTTCTTCGGTTACATTACCAGTTTCATCAGGCTCTGGCACTGATTTCGTCTCAGTTTCGGAGGATTTAAAAACGAGACGACGAGATTTGAGAACCGCGTAACTCTGGATTCGCGTAGATCGAGGTGTTACTGTATACAACGGGTGGGTAAAAAGTCCGTATAAACTTTAAAAATTTATAAAACCCGGAAAATTAAACAAAAAAAAATAGTTTGCATGTATAACATGGATAAATCACGGAATTTTTTTTAAAGAAAAAAACAGCCGGTAGGTGGCGCTGGTACGAACGACTTAGTTGGAAATATGTAAATGCGACAGGCGATTCTAAATACTGATGACTAGGGACTAGCAGTGCCCGGGAAGCTGACAGACGCTTGGGCTTACCACCATTCTTCAAAGAGTTATTAATCCAGCGTTTCTCTAACTGTGGGGCACGCCCCCCTAAGGGGCGCGAGCATGTCGAAAATAAAAGTTTAAAAAAATTAGTTTACTGGAATGAAGTAAAACAAAATACATAATAAAAAATACAGATTTATACTGATGTAATTTATATAGTATATCATCTGGCGATATAACGTCATCAAAAAATAAAAGATTGTACTTCAAACGCTCATTAGCCATCTTTGATCCTATAACCAAATAAAAAAATACTTTAGTTTGCTTTGCTGTAATCCTACGATGAGAGATTTTTTATTATAGGTTTCTTTTAACCTAAAATACTACTTTTGCTGACCTTCGAACTTACTGGTGTGGTTATCTCCATCTCTTTTTTTGGAGAAGTTGTAAATATAATATATATCTGTTGCGCTTTTTTCCATGTGAAATAGTTTTATGATACATGGATAATCATGTTGAGCTCTTTGAAGGATAATTTGGCCAAGATTTATTTTTATGACTATTCTGAAATATATCAAGCATAATGAAAAACGTTTTACACAATTCTTTTTAGAACTAATATATCTATATTTTTTATATTGAATATACTTTAAACACGGGAGCGGTCGTGCGAGGCGCAGAGTCACTCCATGCTCACGAAATCGTTAATTCTGGGAAAACTGTTTGTATGTTACCAATGATCTTGGCTGACTATCCACTAATATGCCAGTCTTAACGGGAACTAAAATAAATTTATCACATTTTGACCTCTTTTTTGGGAGTGGCACACATTTTTTTACAATCTTAAGGTACTTGTTTTGACCGAGTTCCCAGTGCGACCACTTTTGTTCAAAAATATTTTCTATGAACATGCTGCACTTTCCCCTATGAACAACTTTGTGGTTTTGATTATTGTGTTACATGAATCATTATGGTTTGTAAATGTAAATGAGTAGAATATTAGATAAAGTAAATTTGTGAAAAGTAAAGAACATGAAACGAAAGGAAAATTTTCAATAGCTACTTAAAGAGATAGATCAAGAAAAATATGGCCGTGGGTAGCCTAGTAGTTAGAGCATGGGACTCCAGACCGGAAGGCCTGGGTTCGACGCTCGATGCCACCGAATACCCTCCAACTACACACGGAGTACGTGCTTTTTAAATCAGTGGGTCTGAAAGTCTTGTGGGTTGAATCACGAGTGCAGGGGGACTGAAGAATATTTCCCTTCCTTTCAGTTCCCTGCCTAAATTGTGGAGGTGGAGATAGGTGGTGTCGCCAGCTTTCGTCCCTTCGGGGAATTTCTCCGAGCTAATTCGTTCTATCACCTGTATGGTGCTCAAGGCCAAGACCAACGACAGGCGTACTTCTAGCTCCTTGCCACGATGAATTTCGTGTGCCTCGGTCTGACTACGTCAGACAGGTGGCAGGAGCAACAAGAGCAAAAAGAAAAATATGAAGCCATAAGTGTACCGTAAGATACACTTCGCCCTGTTAAACGGACACAAGCAACAAAAGGTTCAAAAGGATATTTGTTGATCATCAAAGGACATCAAATCTACAACAACGTGAAATATGAGTTTTACTTGCAAATAACATTCCTGTAATGTTAGTGAAAAGTGTGTGTGATTTGTGCCCTTTATTAAGGTCACGCACATTTGGAACAAATTAGTTCAATTTTATAGTATTTTTTCTCAAATTATCAAAGAAAAATTGAAAAGTCCTTGATATAGGTTAGTATATTTTCTCTTAGTAAAATTATTCACTGAAATTGTGATTTTTATCGTGTATAGTAAAAATAATTATAAAAAAAATGATTGGGGTGACTCCGCGCGACCATTAACATTAGTATCGAGTGCACACCTGATCCCGGGCAAAACATTTTGAAGTTTTCTCGCTTTAAATATTAAAAATAACACAATTATTTTTCATTGGAATTTTACATTCTTTTCCATTATTTAACATTAAATCTAAATATTAATTCTGTGAGGCTTAAAATTACAGTTCGTTCAAAACTATTTATAATATGAGCACTCATTTCAAAAAATCCTTTTACAATTTTATATACACTATCATGTGTGTGCACTTGGTTTTACTCTCCTTATAATTAAGCTATTATATCAAGAATAATGTATTATTTTTTTAAAAAAATAAACTCGTGTGAAGAGTGGGTACTTCAGCCAGTATAAGAACAATTTTAATAATTATTAGTAACTTCCATGGGCTTGTTTGCAGAGCAAAGTTTTTCAAAGGACGGCTAAAAATTAGAAATTGAAACTCTTGAGTTTTTTTTTTCTATATTTAGCTGAGATCTATATTTTGTCTTCAAAACAGCCACCACAGAAACTCCGGATTCAGAATGGTAGGATGTTGAAAATGGTAATAGTATATGAAATGCTTTTGTTTTCAGTGCAGAAAATTCATCATCCACCTCTTCCCAAAATTCAAAGGACTATTTATTTCAAAATTGCCTTTTAACTATGCCACTGTATGTGAAATCTATGAATATTTCTTTTTCGGCAGTTGAGAGCTTTTCTGAAGTATTTTGAAATGGATCCCTAATTCACCTGTAACTTGCTATCAAGTTGTCCTCGTCTGTGTACTTGTTGATACTTTATTATCACCGAATGTTCGCTACGACTTAAAAATATATCCATGATTTTGTTTTAATCTACTGTCGTAAATACTTAAAACCGTGAATTGCAACTAACGCGTAAATTATGAAATGTACATTCAAGATAGATTCGGTCGCTAATCGACTCGACCAAGATTGACTGGAATTGTACGAGGTACAGCAATATTTTACATGTTTTGCGCAAATATCCGTTAGGTTGCCCAGACTCACGTGAACGTTCGCGAGAATACCAGATGAGATGGATATGATAGAGAGCAAAATAGACAAGACTATTTATTTTAATGATATTTGTACTTTTAGAAATGGATGACGAAGGAAATAAATCTTTAGTAAAGCATCATTTTACAATCTGTTTCAATTTAAAAATTAGAGAAAGAAAAATAACATAATAATTAACCTATCACTTAAAAGTAATTTACTTAAAATATATATTACTTAAGAGTAAAATATACAAAATTTAATACTTATCTTATTACTACTTAACTTATATACTACTAACTTATTATATTAACTTAATCTACATCAGCAGACTTTTGGCAGTGGGAATAGCTGTGGTAGTGGACACTTGGAACATACACTGCTGGACAATTGCTAAGGACGGATAACACTATCATCCATAGCAACCACAAAATGAAAGGAAGCAAAATGTGGAAAATTAGAATAAGTGCGGGATATTAGTAAGAAGAAGTATGAGTATGCAAATTTGTTTTCCACGTCTGTTCATCACGTGATAGCGTTCATAAGAGCTTTAAAGGTTTTGACGCGTGTGGACAGTTGTTGTTTCAAGTCAAAGTTTTACAGGAAAGATTTAATAGACGAACTTAAAATTTTTGGCATGTCTTTCCGACATCACATAGATGATTTTATGCGTGGCCGAATTATTGGAAAGATCGAAGAAGGGCGAAAAATAACAGATGTTGCCAGGGAGTTTGACATCGCTCACAGCGTTGTTTCACGGCTGTGGAAGTCATTTAAAACTACTGGAATGTGTAGTAGACGGCAAGGGGAGGTCGTGTTAGAAGTACGACGCCTGCAGAAGACAGATATATCGTCCTATCAGCAAAAAGGAACAGGCTCACCACAGCTCAGAAGGAGGCAAATCAGTTTCTTGCTGCCTCAGGAAAGCAGATCTCCCGAAAAACTGTTGCCAGACGTTTGAGGGGAGGAGGACTATACGCACGCAGACCTGTTGTGTGTGTCCCATTGACCAGACAGCACCGTACTGCCCGTTTGCAATGGTGTCGTGAGCATCACAATTGGACTGAACAAGACTGGGCATTCGTACTATTCTCAGATGAGAGTAGGTTCAGTCTGTCATCGGATTGTAGACGCCAACTGATCTGGCGCGAGAGTGGTACTGCTTATCGTCCAGAAAATATCCAGGAAAAGGACCGATATCCGACATGCAGTATCATGGTGTGGGCCGGCATCATGATCAATGGCCGCACGTGCCTACATGTGGTTGCGAATGGGACTATGACGGGCCAACGATACACTGATGAAGTTCTACTTCCTCATGTTCGTCTTTTCCGTGGTGCTGTTGGTGATAAATTTGTTTTTATGGACGACAACGCAACATGTCATCGAACACTCGCTGTTCAGGATTGTCTAGACAGCGTGGGTATTCAACGTCTCGTATTGCCAGTGCGTTCTCCAGATCTAAACCCCATTGAAAATGTGTGGGATGCTTTGGGGAGGCAATTTGCTGGTCGAAACTATCCTCCGACAAACAAGAACACCCTCATCCGTGCACTCACAGAGGAATGGGATAAATTGCCTCAACAGCTGCTGGATAATGTTGTGCAAAGTATGGTACGACGTGTGGAATGTTGCATCACACTCCACGGTGGACATATCCCGTACTGATACCTTTCTTTAAGGTGCCTGCTGACTTTTAGATGCATTGTTCCATTTCTCCGTACGCAGATCAAATGAACATTTTTTTTTTTCTTTCAGATGTTTCACAGCTTTTGTACTTTCCAGAACAATAAATATTCTTTATTCTAATGTCTGAACAATGTGGCAACTATATTTTATCCTACTAGGCCACATGTCTCGCTTAATGTTATGCTACATAGCAATTTGTGATCCGTCCTTAGCAACTGTCCAGCAGTGTATAATACAAAAATAGATAATTTGGTAACATAATTTTTGTTATTTGCATGTCTATTTTTCCATTTATGTACAAAACGTCACCTATCGGCCATTTTTTGAATTATTATTATTTTTTTTCTTCAAAAAAATCCCGTGACTTATCGATGCTAAGCCTGCAAACCGTTTCCGTTTCCGGGTTTTACAATGACTTTTTGCCCACTTGATATACAGTTATACATTATCATGAAGTACCCAGAGAAGTAGAGTATAGCCAAACTTGGCTTTTGCGCAAAAAAAAAAAAAAAAAAAAAAAAAATTCAACAATCAACCCAGAGAAGTAATAGTATATACAACACATAAGATATACATTTTTACATTATGTTTAATAGTTATAGAAAGTTCCTTACGTGGTTCATCTGGAGGCAGACCATCGTCTCCGACGGGGATGTCTTGTTGTGCTTCAGGGGGAATGAAGACAGTAAATTTGGGGGCGGCCACTCTCACCAGGGCGTCGTGGCTCAGCTTCTGGGCAGTGTCCCCGTAGATGGCAGACAGCTGGACCACGTATCGGGTGCCTTCGGTCAGTCCACCTACCAACTTGGAGGTGATCGAAGGAGGTAGCGAAAACTCCTTCTCTAGACCTGCTGGGGAAAGAATGACCAACAGAAAATTAAAAATACTTTCCTCCTTTTAGTGGCATTTTAGTCAGAATTCAGCAGATTTGTAACAAATAAGTCACAATAAGAAACACAAGATGTATTTTATTATGAAAAAAATCCTGCTTCTCTATCAAAAGTCTTGCCCCGATTATACAAAAATTCATTACAAAATAACCATCAATGTAACTTTTGGATCATTGGATAGGTCAGGTTCAGTTTTTTGTGTGCAATACATGATGGAAAGAAGTGCTCTTTCTTTAGTGACTCGGCGAAGTATTTGTAAGGATGGTATCGGCTGAAATGGTGTGGATTCAAGAGAAAGCCCAATGTGTGTACTTTGGTTTCACGAAACTAATTCACCCATTAATGTTCGGCGTGCTGGCTTAGTTAGTTTGTCGTTCGGTTTGTATGTCTAAGTTTAGGGATTCAATCCCGGCCCAAGTCTGTGGATTTTCCTGATGCAGAAAATCGAGAGTATCCATATCGTATGACTATGCGCCATGTTAAAGATCCCTAGAGGGCCTGTTGGGCTTGGGTGCTCTCGGCAAATTGAATTTATAGTAACATTTCGAATCGTCAGAGCTCAGGTGTCAAAATTACATTGCGGCAGTTGGTATTTTACTTATATGGTGTCACACTAAAAAGCGATACGTGCTCCCAGGAATGTACTAGATCTGCAATGGTGAATACCAATTCACAGCCCCATTTGAAAAAAAATATTAAGCGCAAATTTCGACATTGTAATGGTGGCAACCCTCCTGATACAAAATAAATAAGGAGATGGCATAGCATGCTTAAGGAAACTGGCAACGTCACAGAAACTTTAAAGGGCACTTGGCGGGAATTGGAATACCACCTATATATATATATATATATATATATATATATATATATATATATATATATATATATATATCCAAAAAGATCATACCTATTATAAAATTTTTATCTAGTTTTTCCGAGGTACTATTGGAATGTTTCATTATACCAGAAGTTAGGTTATTTATCAAAGTTTTTTTTAGTACTAAAGTTGTACCTGAAAAAGATTCAATATGGTCACCCTTCATGACGTGACAGATATCTAGGCAATACTCCATTTCCGTCCATACTCGCACCAACATGTCTTTTGTAACGACAGCAAATTCATTCCTGATCCACCTTCGCAGTTCTACCAGATCTCGAGGTAATGGTGGGACAAAGACTTTGTCTTTGATAAAGCTCCACAAAAATAAGTCACAGAGTGTCATATCGGGAGACCTCGGATGTCATTTCAACAACGCTTTATCATCACGACCAGTTTGAGCTATCCAACGTAGTGGGAGATGTTCATTCAGATACCTTCTCACGTCATTAGGGAAATGAGGAGAAGCCCCAAACCACAGAAGGCACAAAATGCCTTCTGTGGTTTGGTGGGCACCATGTTAACAATTTTGTGCTCACAGGAAAGGCGGTTATTTCAAAACTTGGACTATCTAGTAGCTTTCAGGTCAATTTTCACCACTCTCTACACAATGGATACTCAGAAAAAAATAAAGAAAAATGGTACATTCTTTAACGGACACCATTCTTTGTCTCATCATTACCTCGAGATTTGGTGGAGCTACAAGGGCGGATCAGAAATTAACTTGCTGCCGTTACAAGAGACATGTTGGTGTGAGTATGGACGGAAATGAAATATCGACTAGATTTCTGTCGCGTCATGAAAGGCGCCCATTTTGAATCTTTGTCAGGTACAACTTTAGTACAAAAAAAAAACCTTTGATAAATAACCTAACTTCTGGTATAATAAAATATTCCAATAGTACCTCAAAGAAACTAGATAAAATTTTAAAAAAGGTATAATCGCTTTCGGACACGCTTTATATAGACATTTTCCGAGATAACAAGGCGGAACACTTTGTAATTTACTGAGGTAAATGGTCTTATAAAAAATGAACAGCTACATTTACAATATATCCAAACAGACATGTATCAAACTATAATACTTTCAGCATATATATAATACGTATTTATGGTCAAGGTAAGACTTTAGGTTCACCCTATGTAATGATCTATGCTTAAACATGCTTATTATAATCATTGTTACATGTTATATGTTAATTGATTTGTTTTCAAAATAATTGGAAAACCATTTTATTTAAAAAATTTTTACTTCGAAGAAGATCAAATAAATTTGAGAAGAAAACACTTTAAAACGACTGTTAAAGAGGACGAGAAATAAAAATTTTAATTCTGAAGATCCTTTTTACAATTTCTCCTAGAAGAAGTGAAACCGGAAGTAAAATCGTACTTCTTTAATATTACTTAAGGTCTATTCAATTACTCAATTTCATTTCCGACAACTGGTATATAATATCATTTTTATATGAAACTATCTCTACCCTACAACGCGTTGGGGTGGCTCAGTCTTGTTAAAGAGAAAGCACATGTTTTCAGTGTGTTAAAACATTTGCATTGCAGTTATGATTTTTTATAAAAAAATGTATAAATAAATATTAGCAAAACTTTCCTTATAACTGATATCATTTATAATTTGTTAACCAAATACTTGAAGCTACTACGGCTTCTTTTTATCCTGATGTTATGAACCTAAATTTATTTCCGTTGTCTTCCGAGTGGAGACCACCTCAAGTTTGAAGATAAATTTTAAATGGCTCTACTCTGGATTCCTTGAGGGCAAGGGGCTAGTTTTACAATGCTTATGGATATTTCTGTTAAATCAGAGGTGTGTTCACAAATGCACATTCCTCCAAACAATGTCATTTGGCAACATGAATTGTATTTCCCGATGTTGTATAGGAAATGTTTTGATTCCGCAGTATATCTGGCAAGCAGAGTTTTTAATGACTTTGGTGGTTCTCCGAGTTGAGGCAGTTTAATTTTTTCAGTAGTACAAAACATTTTCCTTTTGTTTCTTCCTTAAATTTCACAGCATTACAATGAATTATGAGTTGAGGAGAAAAAAAGCTGTTGGTTTATTTCGATAGCTTTCTCAAATTGTATTTTATGCAATCGTTCATTTACAACGGGAATTTCAGGTAATATAAAAGTACATTGTAATACACCACTGTTTGTAATTTATTATAACCCAGCTTTTGTATGATTAACAGGGTGTAGGTCACTTACCATGTCCATAGTGTGTGAGGGGTGTGAGAGTGAGGGAATAGGTAAAGAGCTTGAGGTTGCGCCCTTTGGGACTGGGAGGGGGCTTCCAGGAAAGGTGCACTGAACTAGAGGTCGTCTGTTCCACCAAGACTTCCAAAGGAGCTGAGAGATCGTCTGCAGAAGGAAAGAGAAGAATTATATAAGAAATTGAAGTAAAACCAATTCATTTAAAATTAATTGTGAAAGCATTTGGCTTATTTGATTAATTTAAACATCTATGTTGCATTATTCGTCATGATATATGTTTAATCCTGGAGGAAAAGCTCAATAAAAAGTTGTTTAAGGTATCCAAAAACGTTCGGATTACTTTTTTTTAAGAAATTGCATATTAAAACATTATAAATACATTTTATGGACCATAACAACAAATACTAATATTTAACTATATTAATATTTTAAAAATTATCTAAATTTTACAAAAATCACAATTATAAGTAAAATTTTAGCAATATTTTTGAAAAACTCAAACCAATTAGAGAAAAAAGTAATAAAGAAATCAATAAAAGTATTACTAAAACAAATTAGATGCATTTATCTAGAAAATGAAGCTAAAATATCACTGTTTTATTAAAATTAAAAAAATTTACAGGTAATCGAGTAAATTTTATAAGAAAGGGAACATTCTTTATGAGACCATTATTTAAATATAACTGGCCCCAACTCAAAAAATATTCATACTGTAACAACTACATTTAAACCCTGCCTTCCCTTGATGATTAGTGGCAGCCAGGGGGCACCACCTGTTCTTTAGAGAAGCGGGAACTCGTTCCCCTCGCGCTTCTGCCTTGGATCGCTACCGGGGAAAGATGTGTACACGTGGAGTCAGGGAAAGCCTGTTTCCCTCCTTTAGTCCTTAAGCCATTTTCTGTAACGATAATGGATGTGTGTTGTTTTGTTGTTTTATTTAAGTGACCCCTTGTGTTGTGGAACGTAAGAACATTAAATAGTATTTGTTCCAGTAATGAAAAAGGCTTCTTCATTTCAACACAATGAATACACGACATGGGGGATTGTCATAGTGGCGCCCAACGTTCTAACCGGACCAGGAAACCGAGATGCTGATCAACGCTTCCTTGAGTGTACATTTTGTTTTTCTTCGACCAACTGACCACGTGTATGGAAATTTTAGTGTGTGTCGCCCCGACAGTCAAAGTTAAAGTGCTCGTCTTTCAGAAAATTGTCAGTTTTAGTATCATCCCGATGCTAAGGTGAAAGTGCTCGTCTTTCAGAAAACTGTCAGTTTTAGTATCATCCTGATAGTAAGGTGAAAGTGCTCGTCTTTTAGTTGGAAAATAATCGGTTTAGTATCATCCGGATACTAAGGTGAAAGTGCTCGAAAAGTGAGGAAATAATCCGAAGTGAAATTGTGTTGCTTTTTATGTGTTATGTTTTGAAGTGCGCGAGTGGTGTTTACAAGATATCTGCTATTTTGAAGAAAAACAATCTCTTCCCGAGATTATGTGTTACTGAAATCTTTACCTGTATTTGAACAAGAAAACGGAAATTAAATCTGTGAGTAGATGTAACAAATCTTTTGTACAATAATATTGAGGAATATGATCATTTATTTTTTTTTTTGAGATATTAGTATTTGTATATTTTGCTTCTATAATGCAATTTTTTTAATTATAATTATTTCAATCTACTGTTGAAAATAATTGTGAAATTCAAATAGTGAAAGATCATTTCTGCTTTCAGGAAGAAGTAACTGATATAACATTGTTGATAAATATGTATTGGTGCATTTTAAAATAATTGCTATATAATAATTTGCTGTAAATAATTGCTATATTGAGTAAATGGTGAAATTCTTGGTTATTATTATTATAAGGATCTGTTGAATATATATATATATATATATATTTTCTTTCTTAAAGTTAAATATTGAAATAAAAGGTAATTTCTGCTATCAAGCTGAGGGGGAGAAACCTCATTTAATTATCAAACTTTGATATATGTAATGTTTTCAGATTTAGATATTTTTACTGTTTATTTCATGAATCGATATATTTATAGCTTTCAAAAAGTTCTATTTGGTGATTTTAAATTTTATGTTTCTTGAGTATAGATTTGTTGTTTAATTTGCATGAGTCACATCCTGTGATAGCGGAGTAATTGTTTAGTTTGTGTATTTTATTCATTGCATTTCCGGTGTGTTTTTTAGAATTACGTAAGGAAGGTTTCATAAAATATATAAGTATTTCACAAGAAATATTTTTTTTTTTTTAAAAAAGAATATTAAATAATCTTATAGTCCTAATTGAGTCAGTGTGAGCTAGTGAAACATTTAGCTTTAAATGTTTTGTACTTACTAAGTATATATATATATATTTCATAACATAACTGTTAATCACGTTTTTTTCAATATGCTATTGTGACTCATGATTAATTTTATATTTCATATACAGTTGAATTTATGGTATTTTATTTAGATTTTCTGAAGATCTTTTTGTAAAATAATGTTTTGTTTATTCCCTTTATATTGAATTTTTTTCTTTATATGTTTTCTCTGCAGGGAAGGTAGTTGTTTAATGATTAGTTAATACGTATCCATTGATATTAGGAAAACCAGTTTAATTTATAACTTCCTGTATACTTTAAAACCTCAATCTAGTTTTAGTTTTAAAGACAAATATGGCTTTTCTCTCAAAAGGCAAGAAAATAGACCTCTATAATTTAGCAAGTGAGCTACGAATCTCTGTGACTTTAGAGGATAAAATAATTGACTTACGCGAAAAATCACTTCATGTACATTCTTTCAGAATAATGAGCAGTTTGTGAAAGAGATGCTCGATAACATTGTTGATGAACGTAAATCGCTTGAAATCGAAGCCTTAAAGAAAATAGAACGGGAGGATAAGTTCCTTGCTGATCAGAGAGCATTTGAGCTTGAAAAGCTTAAATTACAAGCGCAAAATCCTCCAGCTTCCGTAGGTAATTCTTCTCAAATGGATTCTAACCCCACGAGGCTGGATTTAAAAACAGTCTTGCCCACATTCATCCCTGATAAAGATGACATATCATTGTTTTTAACAATTTTCGAAAGACAAATGAAGCTTCTAAATGTACCTGCCGATTTTTGGGTATCACACTTATTGGAGTCCTGCCAAGTGATATTGGCAGGTTAATTGCAAGAGAACCGGAAGAGATGTTTAGGAATTATGCTCACATTCACAATATTTTATTGCAAAGGTTCAAACTGACAGCTGACCGTTTCAGAGTCCTTTTTGCCGACACCAGAAACAGGATCATTCCACGTGGAAAGATTTCTTTTTTGAGCTAAGAACCTTTTTCGAAGGTTGGCTAAAAGAATTAGATATAGATTCATTTGAAACCTTGAAAGATCTTATCATAGCAGATCAAATAAAAAAAAAAAAGGTGTCCACCAGATTACAAGAATCATTTCCTAGACACTTGGGAAATACTGAATGATCCCGTTGTGTTAGCTGAAAAGCTGGACTCATACGAAAATGTTAAACCCTCTTCGCAAAAATTAACAAAACTAAGCAACTCTCGTTTTTCTAGGAACACAGGCAATCCGGAGTTTAGGAAGTCTCACTCATTCAAAGTTGAAAAGAATGTTTCGGGTAACCACAATAGTGCTTTTGCTAACCCTAGCTACATACCAGCTCGGAATACCAACACCGGTTTTCATCCACCTATTTCTTGCTATGGCTGTGGCAACCCTGGATTTATAAAATCGAAATGTCCAAAATGCTCACAAAAAAAAAAGAGAGTGCCTCTGTCAACGCCATACACATGTTTACTTGTCTTACCTCCCCAGTAGCTCTACTTGACATCGAAGTCTATGAGGCTACAGGCACAGTTTGTGCTGATACAGGAGCCAGCCAGTCACTCGGGGGAGAATTAATGTTTAAATTCTTGAGAAATCGTGGACAAAAATTCTCAGAATTTCATCTTGCTATGTGCCTAGCTGATGGTCAACAATCCACATCCCTTGTTCAAAAAGCTACAGTACCAATCACCGTAGGTGGACGAACTTTCCAAATCGATTTAATTTTTTGCCACATGCAAAAGGTAACCGCACTCTTCTAGGTGTTGACTTTTTTTAAAGACATCAGGAATCGTAATGGACATGCGTAACAATTTTTGGTATTTTGGTGACAAACCAAGCTTCAGGATACCTTTTTCAAAAGATGTTCCTTTGCCTGTAGACGACAGTCCTGTCGAAATAAATAGTAGTTCTTGTCCCACAAATTCGATTCCCAGTGAAATTCCATTACATAGCAACACTGTTGATGAAGAAATTTGCGAATTAAAAACTATAGTTATTGATTTCCCGACGAGAACTGCTAATGAGCTAAGAACAGAACAATTGAAGGACCTTGAGCTAAAAAGATAATTGATTGTTTTGAAAATCCCAACAAGGGAGTTGACTTTGCCAATTGGACTGGGAGAGGGTACGTGATGAATCAGGGAGTACTGTACCGGTACTCACCTCATGCTGAAGTTGAAGAAGCTCAACTAGTTGTCCCTACTCATGAGAGAGAGAGAAGATATTAAAATTGCACCATGATGCTCCCACCGCTGCACATTACGGTGCTGATGGTACCTTTTCCAGAATTTCCTCGAAATATTACTGGACTGGTATGAGGAAATTTATTGCTGATTATGTGAAGAGCTGTTCAGAATGCATTAGATACAAAGCCACTAATCAGAAACCTGCAGGTCTTCTGCAGACCCCTGTTCCAGCTCAACGATTTGAGAGTATAGCTATTGATCTTTTGGTCCCTTATCAGAAACGACCGAAGGTATGAAGTGGATTTTCATTGTGGAGGATTACACAACAAAATGGGTAGAGTTATTCCCATTAAAGCAAGCTACTGCTAAAGAATGTGCCATGGCACTTCTAAATGAAGTCTTCCTAAGATACGGAGTGCCCCATAGACTAATAAGTGACAATGGGACTCAATTCGTGAGTGCGGTGATGCAACAGTTATGTTTTGTCTTGGATATCAATCAAAGTCTCATTCCCGTATATTACCCACAGGCAAATCCAGTCGAAAGGAAAAAATAGGATTTGAAACCTCGTTTGGCAATGATGGTAGGTAACAACCATACATTATGGACTGAAAAGCTACCAGCTATTAGATTTGCACTGAATACTTCAAAATGCGAGTCAACAGATCACACGGCAGCATACCTAACCTTCGCCAGAGAACTACGAACTTTGGACCAAGTAAATACTGATCTACGTTCCGTCATCCATAACGATAATTTTGTGCCTGAATTTACACCCTATTTAAAACGTTTTGAAGGATACATGTCACAAATTAAAGAAAACATTTAGATGAGTCAAGATAGTCAAAAACATATGCAGATAAATCACGCAGACCAAGTCCTAACTATAAAGTTACTGATCTGGTATGGGTAAAACTTCACCCATTAAGTAAAGCGAGTCAGAACAGGAGTGCAAAACTCATGCCTAGGAGAGACGGACCGTACATTGTGCTATCCCAGAGATCTCCCACTACCTTTGTAGTAGCCAGTTGTGACAAACCTGACGAACCTTTAGGTGTCTACCATACATCAGCTTTAACACCCTTTCTGAATGGCACAGAGACCCAGTCTCCTGTAGTGCCTCTCAAGAAAAGAGGAAGGCCACGCAAACAGCCATTGGTTCCTAGAGGTACTGCCGGAGAGAATGCCATAAGGTCTGCTAGTACACCCCTCGCCGAGACGGTCTTCGGCGGTGTAGGGGGAGAATGTAACAACTACATTTAAACCCTGCCTTCCTTGATGATTAGTGGCAGCCAGGGGGCACCACCTGTTCTTTAGAGAAGCGGGAACTCGTTCCCCTCGCGCTTCTGCCTTGATCGCTACCGGGGAAAGATGTGTACACGTGGAGTCAGGGAAAGCCTGTTTCCCTCCTTTAGTCCTTAAGCCATTTTCTGTAACGATAATGGATGTGTGTTGTTTTGTTGTTTTATTTAAGTGACCCCTTGTGTTGTGGAACGTAAGAACATTAAATAGTATTTGTTCCAGTAATGAAAAGGCTTCTTCATTTCAACACAATGAATACACGACATGGGGGATTGTCATAATACAATAATAAATGTTTTAATACATTCTCTAGAAAATAATACAAATATCAGGTTTAAAAATTTTGTAGAAATACATTTATAATATTTTGAATTATTAGACTAGCCGTGACAGATTTTGAACAATTTAAATTGCCATTTCTGGTAGATTAAAGACTCACTTCCGGTATTTCTAATTTCATAAAATTGTTTGTACCTTGACCTTTAGGTAACGTAGAAACAAAACAAATTATGTTTTGTAAAGCCAAAAGATAGCTCTATTCAATGAAATAAAAAATAAACAAAAGAAAACCACATGTGCTTTGACCAAATTTGGTCAATCAACGAGTTTGGATACCTTAAATTTAACAAAAAAAACTTATTCTCTTTTCAATTTGTTCCACATTTCAGATACTTGACAGTTCTTCGACAAGTCACAAGGGATACCTTTTTTTAACAGAGTAATTATAATAGTTAAATTTCTTATTTTTATTTTAGTCAGGTAATGAGATGGATTTAATTACAGATGTCAAGAAAAATCTACTCTAATACCAAGGAATATTTTAAAAAGAACAATCAATTGGGACAACTCCGGAAAGATGCGATGTCTTATTCCAAATCGAAAGCTACGACATTGCCATTCTCCATCTTTGTAATAACCTCTCGACATCAATTACTTAAGTGGCTTGACACTTAGTTACAACCAACAAAATAAATGTCTACTTTCGTCTTCGTAATCTTGTCTTTTTTTTCGCCCTTCCTGAGTTAACAAGGTTGAGAAAACGTGTTCGAATTCATCACCGCCAATTACGCCAAATTAAACTTGTCTCCGCCAAACGAAGTTAGAAGAAAGAAAATGGCGGATCTTCTTGAGATTTTTCTCGGAGCTTACCAAGAGATTATAAATTGTGAGGGGTATTTTTATGGGGGCGTATAATGTGACTCGAAAAGTACAAAATGGCGTGTTTAGTTTAGGGGCATAATGGAGGTTTATTTGTCTTTTCCAAGACGAGATCACGCGTCAGAAAAGATGGCATACAGGAAGAGATGATTTGTGGTTGTTGTAGACTCTAGTATAATATGAAAAGGTGTGATATATAAAGGTAGAAAAAGGTATCCAATGCTAAATTTTTTAGTTAGGAGAAAAAGAACTATTGAAAACATCGATGTGAAAATATCGATATCTTAAGTCGTAAGTTAAGTAATATAATTTTTTTAAAGTCAATTCCTACCTAGGTCAACAAAGAAAAATTTTATTTTACTGACTTTTTATTAATAATTACAATTAATTCAAATCTCTGTATATACATATTACAGAATCACAATATTAAGTGGCAATATAGAAAGCCATCTTCCTTTCTATGTAGGGTGTTGGACTATTATTTTTTTGCATGTTACTATTTGTTCATTAATTAAATTTAATTGTTCCAATAAAATAGTATAGTACAAAGAAATCACAATCTCAGAAATTCGGCCATTCCAAGTGGGATTCGAACACACGACCACTCGAATAGAAGTCCAACACGTTACCCATTGCGGTACAGTGACACAAAGAGCGATTTTTCTTTTTATATATGGTGTCGGTTTATTATTTTTGTTTGTTACTAATTATTCGTTAATTAATCAATTAATATTTGGAAAAACTGAATTGACATCAAGTGTCACCCACTACAAGTTTAAAAAAATGTATTTGAACTTGAGTGGATAAATAAAAAGTATTTTAGTAACGATTGAAAATTTAAAAAAGATATAATATACATATAGAGAGAGTGGACTAATAGTAGGAATTAAAAAATAGTATTATTAATAACTGCACAGATCTTTTACGCAGGAATTGAAAAATATTTGTACGGGAATTTTGAACATACAAAAACCGTAATTCAAGAAATGAATTTTTAAAAACTATACAATCATCTTTAGAACATAGTTATCTCCCTATAGTAGAATTTTTATAATGAAAAAAATTAACAGCCGTAGAGTGTCGATGAACTATTACTATATTTTTTTCAATATAAATTAATATTGCATAAACTTGATTCTAAACCCCTTTAATTTTGCAAATAAATAATGCTGCTTATATCTCATTATAAATTTTGAGAAAAAAGCCCAACAACCTCAGACAAAAATACCTAAGACGTTACACTTTTTCAATTTCTTATTTAATCTCATTCAGTTGATTAAGCTCTGGTTTCTCTTCAATACCGTGCAAATCATTCGCTATTTATTAAAATGATTTAAAAAAAAACGGAACTAAGATAATTACAAGTACATACACAGACACTAGTATAAAAATAATATAAAACTAAAAAAAAAATTACGCGGCAAGGGAAACTTTTTAAGAGAAATCCATTTTTTTTAAAAAATGCAACATACAACGAATTTCTTCATTACAGATGTGCATAGTTAATACAAGATAGAGACAAAAAGCAAAACCAAAGCAAAAAAAAATTTGTCTAAGAAAACTAACTCAGATCTTGCATTGATTTGAATGACTGCACTACTTTCTGCCAATATAGTTTCTTCTTTCTTTTCCCTTCCATTTTATGTAAATTCATAATTTCAGGAAGAAAGGCAATTCAATTTTGACTTCCCCTTTTTTAGATAAATTTAATCCCATTACAGAAAATGGCCGTGGGTAGCCTAGAGGTTAGAGCATCGGACTTCAGACCGGAAGGTCTGGGTTCGATGCCCAATGGCACCAAATACCTTCCGAGTACACATGGTGTACGTGCTCGTTAAACCAGTGGATCCGAAAGTTTTGTGGGCTGAATCACGAGTGCAGGGGACTGGAGAATATTTCCCTCCCCTTCAGTTCCATGTCTAAATTGTGGAGGTGGAGATAGGTGGTGTGGCCATCTATCGTTATTTCAGGGAATTTCGCCGAGCTTATTCAAACTGTCACCTGTATGGTGCTCAAGGCCATGGCCAACGACAGGTGTACTTCTAGCCCCTTTCCAAGATGAATTTCGTGGGTCTCGCTCTGATTACGTCAGACAGGTGGCATTAGCCACAACAACAGTAAATAGCGATCCAGTCTCATCTTTGGCGACAGATCTCTAAATTTTGAACCACGGTTAAGTGATGATGCAGACACCTGAGCTATCCTCCCATTCTACAAACTACCCCCCGCCTTCTCCAACGTGAGGACTTTGAGCCCAGGCAGATTTAACATGAATCACCCCTCTGCGCAACGGGTCTTTATTGACTCCAGGACTCAATCCCATGACTTAACAGAAACAATGCCGATTACAAGTTCGAAACCATAACTACTCGGCCATCGCTAAGATATTCCTCAAATATCTCCACGATGGCTCAAAAAGATAGTCGAGGGAAAACTTGAGAATCATTGCTTTAGAAGTACGCACGCACGCGTATTACATACCACTAAAATTTTTTTTTTCCTAATGATGTTGCCCAGATAATTAATTTGTAACATCAGGGACTTTTTTCAGTAAAATACATTGCGCAACAAGGTACCAAGAATATTAAATAGAAAGAGTCAGACACACTATACAGTAGTGAAATGTACCGAAAGAGAGCAACAACGAGGAACACCCCCTCCCCCTCAGTGGAATAACTCCCAAATGATTTTTGTACTTGATCGAGTTTCATTTGAAAAGTGGAAAACACTCTGTCAGAAAGCGCATCAACGCAGAAAACGTCGTTTGACAACAACTTCCCCTCGCCAGGAGCTGAATTTCCCATTCCGTTCATCCCTTCCCCGAAGAGGGAGAAAGAATCGGAAGAATCAATTTTATTTCAAAAACGAAACTCGAAATCCCATTTAAATTTCAGTTTGGTCTCGACATGGGGCTTTCGAATGTATTCCATCAATTTCGTATCGCAGAAGATCGTCTGTCACACCTTGAAATCCACCCCTTCAATTCCCTTCCACCCAGCATCCGTGGAACGGAGCAGCAGGGCCAATCACCTTTTCGGAGGGGATAAAAAGGGGGACAAGGTAGCCGGTAATTCGGTCCTTTAAAACGTTCTGACTCATCCTGCTCGGCTTCAGCACTTAATTTTCATTTAAGATCCAGTCACTCCGACGCCAAATACCCTTTGAGTCATCCCTTCTGCGGGTCCATTCATAAATTGACCTGTGTTATCAAGTAGATACTCTTCTTCCTGTTTTCGAAGTTCTTCGAACAACTTGTTATTCTTTTCTTTCAATTGTTCTTGGACAACTTGTTTATGTGGATTCCTTGATTCCTGTATCCCTCTTGAGAAACAGATGGAAATGTCCTTAAGGCACATCGAAAGATATTTTTGAAACTGTTCATTCACAAATTTGACCACGCATTAGATTTTTTCAAGTTCCGAATTTTTTTTATGAAGTTCAACAAGTTTTTTGTGAATATTAATTCAGTTAAAATGTTTAATAATAACTTATTTTTGTATTGTTTTTTTTTGAATAATCTTATTCATTTCCTACTATTAGTTCTCTCTCTCTCTCTCTCTCTCTATATATATATATCTTGCTCAAATTTTCAATCATTAATAAAATACTTTTTATTCATCCACTGAGAGAGAGAAGTTTAAATACACTTTTTTAACCTTGTAGTGGATGACTTTTTCAAATATTAATTCATTAATAAAATCTTATTTTTTAATTTTAAATTTATTCTGCGTTATTTCTGACGAAGTTGGAACTACCTGCAACAGACGGAGCCAGTAGGTTTTTTTAACGAACTTTTTCTTGACTTCAAATACTTTTTTATTCATCCACTCAAGCTCAAATAGATTTTTTAAAACTTATAGTGGATGATACTTGATGTTAACAGTTTTTTTAATTATTAATTCATTAAATTTAATTAAACTAAAATAAATTTTTTTTCTTTGTTGACCTAAGTAGGAATCGAC
Source organism: Trichonephila clavipes (assembly GCA_019973935.1). NCBI lineage: Eukaryota > Metazoa > Arthropoda > Arachnida > Araneae > Nephilidae > Trichonephila > Trichonephila clavipes. Next base: position 88,907 of record BMAU01001220.1, read on the forward strand.
TTCGAAATTTTTTATTATTACTTGTTTTGTACAGGTCTCAGGGATATTAAGATCATTGCAAAAGAGCGATTTTAGATGAAATTTGGATAAAAAAGCTGTAACTAGTTTATAATATTAGATTTAAGATCTCAATTTTTTCTTTTAAATACGTTCGCAAACAAATTCAGAAAGCGTTTGAAAAAATTATTTTTATTGTATTAAATTTATTATTTAGATACAATTTTTGAAAAAAACATTAGATGGACATCTACTTCACACACAAAGATGTAATCATAAACTGAACAAAACAATTTGCAGTACAGAAATAAATATGCATTTTATACATTTTAATATCAATTTAAGCAAGTTTGAGTAAAAAGTAATATTTTTAAAGAGTTGATTTTGAAACTTTTTCTCTCAAAGAGTTTATATATTATTAAAAAGTATTTTATATATATACTCATCCAGTAGCGCACACATAAATTTTTCAGGGGGGGGGTCCGGGGTTGAAAGTTCACCATTCTTGTATCATGCTCCTTCTGATTTTCTCGATTTTCGGGAACAAAATACAGTAAAAAACTAATTATTAAATAAATAATTAGCATTAATTAATAAAATTAATCATTAATAACAAATACTTAGTTAAATTTTACGTACTATATGCTTAGAATTATAATCAATTGGAAAAAATCAAGGGCTTGGGGGAGGGTCAAAACCCCCAGGACCTCCCCCCCTTGTGTGCGCCACTGTACTCACCTTATTTTTATTTCAACATAAAGACCATAATATTTTTTAGCAGCACATCAGCTTTTAAGACTTTACTTATAACATAGAAGGAAAATCTCTCGCACAAGACAAACATGAATAAAAATAATATTAAAGTTTTAAATTTCTGATAACACAGCAAAGCAAATATATGTTAAAAGAATCTAATAGCTTGGGAAAGGTTAAGGGTACCACATCAAAATTTTGATGTCAAAGGGGGGAAGGCTTTAACATGGATATGTTTTTTATTTTAAAAAGTCGAAAAATGTATAGATTAATCCCTCTGAAATGTGACAAATAAAATTATTATCTAAGACGTATTGTCAAATTACGATGCAACAAAAACGGAAATACATGGAGACTAAAATGAGATTTGGGGCATATGTATAGTCCAGGGGTGGCCAACCCAAATTATCTTATGTGCCACTTCAGAAAAATACTATAATTCCGCTGATCGCATAAAAAAATAGATATCTTTATATTACTTCTGGTCTAGTCCATCTGCACACTGCTATCTTAAAAGATTTTTTTTTCTGTAATGGGGCTGCGTATTGGTATTTCTACCTTTGAAGACCTAATACATTTCCCAGGAACTGGTATCACTTTTTAGTGTGGTACCAATTACCGCTAGTAATTTTGACACCCAGTTTCTTCCCCAGAGGAAGGCACCTGAGATCTGCGTTGCGAAATTGGTACTTAGGAATTTAATTTTGCCGAGAGTATCCAGGCCAAACGGACACTCAAGGGATCTTTTTCAGGCCGTATAATCATACTACATAGCCACTGTCGATTTTCTGCATCAGGAAAATCCACCGACTTGGGCCGGGGTCGAACCCGCATCCTTGGGTATAGAAGGCCAGTGACAAACCAACTACGCCACCCTTTCGGCTATCTTAAAAGATAATTTAAAATGCAGTATCATCAACTTTTTCCAAAGATTGAAATGAAAGTGTTGCTGAATGGTCCTGGTCTCAAACTCGAAGGTCGACGTTGCTTCTGTCAAGTTGAAGGTTCTGACATTAAAGATCCACAGTATACATTGTAGGCTAATTGTAGGCTAATTGTTTACTTATATCGAGGGTTATCGTGTAGCGTAGAGGGGCTGATGCACGTTAAATTTATTAAGGGTTAACGTCTTCACATATTGGTGTGGAGTGGAAGTTTAGATACAAAGGTGCTAACCCAAGAGTTATTCTCATCATTTGATAGTGATTCAAAATTCCCATCACCTTATTAAAATTATTTCCCATCACACAGCTGAAAGTCGGCTTCTTTTTGTGGATAGGATCCTTTAAAATATTGCGAGGTCTTGTCTTTGGTCATCACCCCGGCAACCTTTGATACTGTGAGAAATAAACACTACTTCGTCAACGAGCCAGACGCAACTCGAGGATAAAGGGGCTGACCGCTACCCTCCCGAGACCCTACAGAGGCCACAGAGAAGACTGATCAATAATTTCACTGAAGATGGATGTGACCTCCTCTCAAAGAAACATAGAATCGGGACTCTTATGATCTAAACAATATTTTTAATAACTTCAATTTATATACTGTAATTAGAAGCTGTGACGTAAATAAACCAAATATTTAAATTAATAAATATGACGCTATCATTATTTTTCTCAAACGTCACACCTCGTTTTCCGTTTAAATACGACGTTATTAAACAAACAATCAATCGACTCTAGTTTTCACACACATGAGAACGCTATCCTCGTCATGTGACCCTGATTCGGAACTACGAGGGTCTGTTGCCAGTGGCCCAAGTGTTTCTGTATTGTAACATAGATCCAAAAAACAAAATAAAGGGTCAGTTCCCCCCAAAATTGCGTTCAACAGACGCAACACACTTACGCTTTCAGGAGGGTTTAGGTAATTAATCTTTCGAACTCCTAAAAAAATACCGTTTTACTTTATGTCACCTTCCAGCGCGAAAAGTTTCTTTCGGGATCTAATTTATCTAATTTCTCTCCAAAACTATAAATCTCACTAAAGTAAACGAGAACGTCCTTTTAAAGCATCAGCTTATATAAATCACTTCGAAACTGAAGAGGTCTGATTTATTTCTATGAATGGAGAGATAATGACTAAATATGAATGATGACAAATGATGATGACACAAGAAAAGGCGGTCATTAACGAAATGCCGTTGAGTGACCGAGAGCGTCATGTAATGTTCGCATTTACAATGGTTCCCTTAACACACAGAAAACGCGACATAAAAAAAAGTCTGCTGGAACTTTTAAGTTGAAACTCAAGTATTTTTGCTCGATTCAAGCAACAATTAATGCGAACATTAGAAATTTGTATTCACTTTCGAAGAAGATATACATATTTTTTAGATTCAACTATTAATCCAAAAGATTCTAAGGATTCTATTTGAGTTAAAAATTTTCATTACATTTTAAATATTATATATTTTAAGGCATTCCAATAGTTATATTCTCCGTTAAACTGAAGAATAAATTGCAGTTAGGCAATTTTTCCATGATTTTTAGCGACTTTTTGAATGTGCATTCCAACTATTGTGTCGCAAAGAAAGATTTGTAAGAAAAAAAATTTTATCACCAAATTTGGCGTGGATCCCTTATCCTACTCCTTAAGCGATGACTTAGAGCTACTTTTACGATGGATATATTTAAAAATTGAAGAGCTAAATTACATTTGAGAGAATATACGTAAGATGCTAAAATGTGTCACACTCTCTTATCATTAGAAATGTGCTCCAATGTTATCATTATGCTTTAATTTCACAATGGCTCAAAAATTGTATAGTTTAATATTATTCAATGGACTAAATTCATGATGGTCACATGATAACGGCAATCACGTGTTTCCCATTGATTAAAAATTGACATACTAGTTGTTCAACTTGTAAAGTTTAGATAACATTTAAAATTTGATGATTGGGTAAAGAGTTCACGTGTGCTAAAATTCTTCAAACAGTTTTTTAAATTAAAAAAATATTTATATTATACGAATACTTTTAAATTAAGTGTATTTTGTTTAACTATGTGCACATTATTATATCATTACAAATATGTACTTTCTAAAAGAAAGTTTCTACAAAAAGCAAAAGTTGACAACAGTGAAGCACATGAACTAATTGGCTGGGAACGTGTGATTATATTTATGATATAATTATGACGTCGCATTAATTTATGAACTGATTGGCCGAAAACACGTGGCTCAGTCATCATGTGACTATGACGTCAAAAGAATATAGTCCATTCAACATTGCACAATTTTGTATTATCGATAATATACGTACGCAAATGCATTAACGCAAAATTGAATTTCAACTTTAAAAAAAAGCGCAAATAATTAATTTTTCTAAAATTTGGTGACAAGGTGTAATAAACAAATAGATACATGTATCAAAAATATGTCCATCAGAAGTAACACACAGAAATATTTTATCTGAAAAAGCTTCCAGTCTTGTCTTGTATTACAAGGAAGGTAATAACAACCTAAAAATGTTTTGGTTACTATTTCAATGATTTATAGGTATTGCTTAGTTTTATAACCAAGTTAGTTACTGTTATTTTTGAGATACTCTCTTAATTTTAATTATTTTGATCCACAATAACTTTTTTTGGATAGCATTGCCTCCTTCTCGGCATCATGCTTTTTGCAAATTTTTATTCTCATAGTTTAACGAAGAAAAGTAAACCGTTTATTTCATTGTGTGATACAATTCTAAAAGTGCAAAATATATCCAACGCAATAATGCTTTTCTAACTGAAAGTTTCTAAGAAACCGTTTCTGGATTTATACAGCAGAAGAAAATAGAAGCTAAGAATCGTAATTAAATATAATAAAATGAGCTAGAGTAGGGATACTCAAACTTTTTTTCTGCAGGGCCGCATACATATGTCAGCTATTTCATGCGGGCCGCAGCATGAGGATAAATGGAAGGGGGAGGAATGCTTAAAACTAAGATAACACTGGAAATTTAAAATGTGGAAAATTGATCAAAATATTATATCCCTGGGTTTGCTTTTTTTAATTATTATTTTTTATATTTCTTATTTTTGTTCCTAACACTAAATTAGAAACATTTAAGATACACTTCTTAACTTCTGCATCCGTAAACGGTTTCATATGATCCCCAATAATATAACATACTTCATAGGATGTCTTTGTTACTGCTGTGATATTACCACTGACAAAACACTTTGTTGCTGTTGCAAAGATTATTTTATTCAAGAAAGCCTATTTATCACCTACTGAAAGAAATATTCGAGGAAAAGTGTAATTGAATGATTCATTTATATTGGTATTTTTTAAATACAGCACTTTCGTGACAAATCAAACAATTACTGAACCATGTTTGTTTTTCAATACAAAATTGTCAACCTCCTAATCAACTTGAAACGATATATTTTCTTCGAATATTTTTCACTTGCAAGATATAAAAGATAGTTAAAAAATTAGTTCCACCCATAAAATTGTCGCTATTCCATTGTTGTCTGTTATTACTAACCGTAACCGTTCAAAATAGAAAAATAATCAATTCGTACCCGTACGACACCTACGGCAAAAAGCAAAATTCATATAAATTGAATTCTTGACGGATAATTTCCCACCAAATTTTTAATACAATGTTCTTAAATATGTAAATTTCTCACGCCAATGGGTCATGTCCGAGCCCCTTAAAAAGGCTCGATGGGCCGCTGGTTGAGTATCGCTGAGGTAGAGCTAAAGAGAACAAGAAAATGAAGAGATATTTTTTTGTTCGAAGGCGAACAAAGAATTTCAATGAGATGAGTCTGACGAAAGTATTAAAGAGAATCACTGAGATGAGTCTCCATTCAGAAATTTTAATGCATTCGATTTTCAAGCAGAAAATACATTTTACTGATGTTTTCACGGAAACAGATTTAATTCTTTTTAATCTGACTTCTATCACTACAACATCTAATTGTGTTAGTTCACTTCTTTTTGCTAGTTGAACTTAACAACACTTAGTTTCCAGATTGAAAATTTTCATTTTAATTGCATGCGTATGTAATCTATGTAAAAATTTCAGTCTGTCAGCTAGCCACAACGCAAATAGCCTGTAGCCAGATGCATATATATATATATGGCACACAAATTCCTACGTACTATGCAGACAGCCCCTTCGGGCAGGACAGCTCAGTTGTCAAACTTGGGGTACAACACGTGCTTCTAGAGCACGAGAGTTATATGCAAATTTTAAAAGGGGAGGGGCTCCGGATGTATGTACTAATCCCCGGGTGCGAAAGGGTTGAAGACGATAATGCAATGCGGCTGAAGTATGAGTTACCGTTCCGAGAAGGGCAGAGATATAGAGATAACATGAGGTGCCTTTTTGAAAGGGGTGGAAAGCCATTGTGTGAACATTTGGAAAGAGTTGGCGTGTATTTATCGTTAATGAAAACACGAAGACTTTTCTGGTATTCCATATATGAGAAGGAAGACAGTTACAAATTTTGGGACTCCATAAATGTATTTTTGAAAATAAAAAAAAAATAAACTAATATTAAAATAAGTTACACAAATAATTTGTTTCTTTTATACACGGAAAGAAAACCAGGTACAATAATATTTCTTTTGGGTTTCGACAGATTGTAGAGTCCAGTCGTTTTCAACACGCTTTTATTAGCTGTAACGGAATCTCGAAACATTGTCAGGGGGAAAAATATGATTCAAAATTATCTAATGAACAGAAGCAATTGAAAATGAAACGTAATTCAGAAGCTTGACATCTTTGGGAAATGAAACGCGAAACGTTCCTCCATATCCAAATGTATTTGGGCCTTGAAGTGGATTGATTGATTGATTGAATATTAACGTCGCACTGTTCAGCTACACGAGGGCTTTTGGCGACGGACCACGTAATTTTGAACCATGGTCAAGTGACGTGGACGACACCTGAGCTGGCACCCCATCTCCTAACTACCACACCACACCAACGGAAGGACGTTTCAGCTCTCGACAGATTTAACGTGCATCGCTGCCCTACACGGTGGGTCTTTAGTGGTACCGTGCTCGAACACGTGAGAAGGCAAGCCACGATCCGATACCTATACCACTTGGCTACCGCGGCCACGCCTTGAAGTGGAGATGCCTGGATTGAGAGGGAGCTTCTTGATTAGTGGACTAAAAGAATCAGTGAGTTAACACTATTCGCTGCCTTGATGTTATGGAACAGAAATTGATTGGAAAAAAGTGCTTGCCTGTGTGGGTGGCAGATTGAGAATAATTTTAAAGTAAGAAAGGAAACATGGAAGTAAAATGAAAAATTAGAAAATGGTCATTCGCCACGAGGGGAATGACGCAATTAATTACTAGGGGTGGGGGATTATACGAGTCCAGAAGGATTCTTCTGAGCCTCTTAGTATTGACAATAGGATTGTTATTTTCAAGATTTAAGACATTAAAGTTATTAGAATTTGGCAGACAATGAAACGTATTAATGATATGTTGGTAAAAAATAAACATTTAGTTCTTTTATTAGTGGTAAGACGTACGTAGTAATATGCCTTATTGTAGTGGTCTTCAAACTTTTTCAACTCACGGAACCCCTAGAAATAGTTGTTTTCGTGGAACCCCCTAGAACTAGAAAGTACTTTCGTGGAACCTTATTCCACACACACACTTAGAAGAATGCATCAAAATAATATTCAAAGTAGATCAACATGTTATAGGTACTTTATGTAAAGGCAATTAAAAAAAGTATAGCATTTTTTATTAAAATTTTTTGTTCTTTTAATATAATTTATTCATTAATAATATTAATCTGTGTGTGATTCATGCATTATGTTTAGTAACTGGGTGCTTGCAGTTGTAGTACCCAAATTGTCTAGGTCAAATGGGAAATATTTTTACATTAACGACATTAAAATGCTTAGATAAATAATGTGTACTTTGCATAAATTCGCAATATAAAATTTAGGAATTGTTCTTGCTTAAATTTAAATTTTTAACATCGAATCTGTTGATATGTCGATAAGTTGTTCCCTCTCCTTTATTGTAGATGTTTTTTTTTCCAAAAAAGCAAAAAAAGATGCATTCTCCATTAGAAAACTATTTTGTTTGTACTAACTACTATACTAGTTTTGTACAAACGAGTATAAAATTATATCACGGAACCCGGAAGATAGTAAACAGTAAAATATTCACAATCAAATAGGTAATATATATGTATAAAGATAAAGAGTTTTAATATTTTTGTTATATCATAATAAAGATTTAAAAAGTATTATAAAATAAAGTTATCATGTATAAACATATTTCTCCGTTTCTTAATGACAGGGAGGAGCTTTAAATTCTCGCGGGTATACAGACTTCATAGAGAACGTGAATCCATTTTGCATACACATTTGTTTCTTTTCGATTTTTTTATTCTGATTCGTGGAACCCTTGGGTATGCCTCATGGAACCCCAGGGTTCCGTGGAACACAGTTTGATGACCTCTGCCTTACTGCATACAGTTCCCCTTAGGGGGAGGGTGTTAAAAACGAACTAGCTTCCATCTCTTATAAAACCGGTGCTTCAGTTTCGAAATTTGAGTCAGTTTTCCAGTTTCTTTAACCAGTTTTGCAATCCCTACCATTAACAAAAATCTAAGAGAGCAGAAGGTACGCTCGTGCCAATGCTGCGTCGCCCATCATATTTGTATATTGTCCTGCCAAGTACTATTGCACTGACGACCGATTTCCATCAGCTCGAAATAGCGCTGACGAGTGACGATTTCAGTTTCTAGCAGCGATATCTCACCCTTGCTATCATACACCAAATGGACCTATAATAGGGCGATACGGTCCAACACCTTCGATATCCGGGCTTGTTTGCTGATCACTTGTGTCATGGTTATAGTAGAGCGGTTTGTAGACAAAATTCTAAGACAAGTTGTGTTGCCGGTTCTTTGATACCACTTCGAACATACTTTAAACAAGATAACACACGATATGCTTTGTTCTGAATTACCTAAAAGTTTGTCAAACATTTCTTTGGTATTTCAGTCGCTTGTTCCTGCTTCCTCCTCATTTAACACATTTTGGACCAGATGGTCGCCACTAGAAACAATTTCAGAAGCTTACCAATTCAGCCCGACAGTTGGAGTCAGTTTGGTAATAAATGCTGAAGGGTGCCGCCTGGGAGTTTTAAAAGTCGCGCTTACATTAAGGTTAGAGATGGATCCATGCCTTATTTATTTCCTTATTTTGTAACCCTCGAAGTTATCAACAAACTACCTGGTTCTTCTAAAATTGTAATAATTTCATTTTCTATGTTATGTTCATCTCATCCACTCATTTAATTGCAATTGGACAAATATTTCACTTTTTAAGGTGTAATTTATTTTAAAGATATTTTCACTGTTATTTTTTCCAAAGAAATAAAATTTAAGCAATAAATCTAGTGATTTGTAAGAAACGCGTGCAAATATTCCAAAAAGTATTCGAAAGGTAGTATGTAAAATTATACAAACACTATTTGATAATTTGGTCTTTTAATATATATATATATTACATTTCCCATTATTTCATTTATTCTCTATTTGACTCTAATACAAAGAAGAATAAATATTTTTAAATGCCCGAGAAATACACAAAAAGGTATTATTTATCTTTAGACATAATCAGATTCCAGAAAAACGTTAAATTTGACAGTCGTATTAATGATGGAGATTCTGGAAAAGGAAGAACACAAATTTAATTTTTAAGAGTATTTCCATATTTTAAAAATCAAGCTGCCGAACGAAACATTATTCCATTAAACAGTATGAATATAAATTTAATTAGAATTCATTTTTCACAAGCAAGTAAAATTTCAGAAGTTCACTCAAGGGAAAAGAACAGAACACAAGACAAAATTCGATCATTAAATCTTTCCAAGTTTAGAATAAAAGAAAGATTTTTTTTAAAGAAGAAAACTACAGCATCACATAAAATTTCTATCTTCTTAAGAATTCTAAACAAGCTAAATATGGAGTTGATTCTTTTTCCTATAGAGAGACAGTAAGAGCGGAAAAAACGCATAAATAAATCACATCGCCAGAAATGTAGCCAAAGGGCTTTCACCAAACCAAAGAAAGCATCGCCAATTCAATAACCAGGGTCTTGATATCCATTCAAACGAGAGATTGAAAAGATGAGGGGAGGGGGCGAAAGGGGATTTTCCTAAATATCCGGGAAACAGGTATCCGAATGGGAGGAAATCTTCAATATATCTTCCTTTTCCATCCAATAGGAAGAAGATACTGTACGTCGTTAAATGTAAAGAATTCCCTTTGATGAAAGAAAAAATACTACCCTTGAAAATTTCGCATTTTTGGCCCCAGGAGTTGGCTACCATGGTAACCGGTTGGATACTCGATTCCTTTTTTTATCCTGCCAAGGATTCGTCAACGGAGCATGTTTGGAGAGAAAACATCTTAACGATTCTGAGAAAGAAGGGGATCTCAGTCTTTCAATAAACAAGGAAATCGGATTAATTTCTTTTTTTTCTTCTTTTTTATTTTACTTCTTTCTTGAAAAGAAAAAGTCGGTTTTTGTAAGAGGTTATAACATAAATAACAGTTCGCCGCATATAGGAGAACTTTTTCAAAAAAAACACGATTAAGAAGTAAGAATCACGCGAGGCCTTTGTGGGTTTTATTGATGTGCGGTGGAATTTATTTTTCTGGGTTTTTAAGTAAACATATACGGTATTTGCAGCAGGAGATTCTGAAAAGAGTGGACATGGCTGGAAATCCTTAAGAAAAGATTATCTTTAAGGATAGATGTTTTGGAATTCAAATAAAGATTCCAGACACGATTTAGTTTAAGCTTTTCACTACTTCAGACATCAGTCAGAAATCACTAAAAATAACAAAGCGGAACTGACTTAGGTTTGCTTTGGTGGGTTAAAAAGGGGGAAAAAGTATTGTTCTGAAGACTGCCTTTTTTGTTGAGGAAAATGCTTAATTTACTACATGTTCAGGTATTTATATGTCATGCCTACATAATTTTTAATAAAAACTTATATATTTCAGAAAATTCGACATTGAATTAGTTTATTTTTGCTACTCAAGATGACGGCACACAATCAGTTTTAAAATAATTTTAATCACGGCAATATCAAAATCTATTAGGTATTTTTCTCCTATAAAAATCTTAAGATAAAGTAGGATCATTATAATTTAATTAACGTTTGATTGGAATTAGTTTCTTTCTGGTGGAGTCCTAGAATATTTGGTGATGGAACCAAAAATTTCCATCTTTTGTCAGATGACATTGATGACGCTCGAAGTGGCAAAACTCGCTTAAGTACCATTTCAGATCACGCGAGAACTTTATAACAGTAAAATTTAATATACTTACAACAAACCTCATTACTTCGCAGGGTGAATATTTGGCTTAAAAATATTTATTCGAGTCTGTAATTCACTTTGAGTAGCCAATGTAATTAGCTGTCTTAACCCATGCCGTCAACCAAATTTCTCCTTTTTTTCCCTTAAAAATATAATCTGTTTATATTGCTTTGTTTCAATTCCCGCTATTCATTAAAAAAAAGAGTAGAACAAATCTACTAAGAAGGAAGATACTAGTACGTATGTTTATGTAGCCCTATATTTTTTTACCGCACGATAATGTCTAAAAATTTTAAGGGGTTAATAATTTTAACTGTTAAATAACATAATATGTACGGCAAAGAGAGCAAAAGGTTTACCGACTAATTAATTGCAAATAAATTATGCGAAAAAATTTAATGCAATATTTGAGCTGGTTGATTATCATTAATTTTTTTTTATACTGGGTCGTAAAAATGATAATGTCACTCTTATGTCGTCGTTTACACTTAAAAGTCTTATTTTTTTTCATTTTAATATTTTTTAATACTCAAAATCTGAATTCCCGCAGTGACCGTGGTAGCCTAGAAGTCAAGGTACCGGATCGTGGCAGGCTTGTCACGAGTTCCAGCCCAATACCACTAAAAACCCGCCGTGTAGGGGAGCGATGCACGTTAAATACCTGTCGAGAGCCCAAACGTCCTCCTGTTGGTGTGGTGCGGTAGTTAGGAGAGGGGGTAATCGTCACTTCACTATAGTTCAAAATGACGAGGCCCGCCGCCAAACGCCACCGTGTAGTTGAACAGAGCGACACACAGTGAGCAGTTTTCACAATCTGGGGCTCGGAAAGTCCAAAAATGTAATTGCGCGAAATAGAAAAAACCAACCCACTATTTATGGTCCTCATAGGTTCCCTAGCCATATGGTAAACAGTTTTCGTCAGTACGCGAAAGGAAATATTCTACAATCAGCGGTTTAGTTTGGGTCTCTTTTTACTAGAAGACACACTTGCGAGCGTCATTTTCTAGTAAGAAGTTCAATCGTTTCGTCTGAAAAAGATTTTGCAGATTTAAGAGTTTTTTTAAATACATGGCATGGGTAAGTAATTTCTTGATTTGATTTTCAAATTAGGTTCAAGTTTGATTAAAAATTGTAAAAATATAACATTTAGCACAGCATGTAACTCCTACTAACATATGTCGGTTTTTTGTGTTTATTGGAGTAGAACTTTTGGGATTGACACGGATTGATCACAGTAACACTTAAGTCACATAGAGTAGAGAGATAAAAATCTTTAATTTAATACTAAATTTAGCTGCTACTATCTGCTACTCCGTAAGTTATGATTTTTTTCAGCGTTGGTCGATGGTATTACTCGGCGTGCCTTATTCAATATGTGGAATGAAGAGCAAGATCTCAAGCACTAAATTGATGCTGTTTTGGGTTTAGTTAAAAGTACAACGGACTTTGATAAATATGAGAAACAGCAGCAATTAAAATTTAGAAAAATTGTTAAAAATTTCTGCTCGTTTGTGGGAGGAAAATGGATGAGGTGCCATAGAAATGAAAAGTTCCTCTCCAAGTCGAATGATGCGTGGTTGTCGGGGGAGTAAGATTTATATTATATTTTATTATTTTGAAGAAAAATATATAGCTAATAATTTAGTGTGGTATTGTATGTTTATTTAAGCTTATAATAGTTATTTTTTTAGAATTATAAACTTAAGAGAGAGAGAGAGAGAGAATGGTTTTTCTCAGTTTGTGTTTTTCGCATTCAAAATACTTCTTCTTCCACAATTATTTACCAATCACTTCTATTTTTTCCCTGTGTCTTATGTGTAATGTATGTAACAAAATTAGGGATCCATTTTTCTGTAAATGGAATACTTCTTTTTTTAAAAAATTGAAATGTGGGAAATATTAGGCTTCTAGTTGAATTTTAGCATATATATATAAATATATATCAACATTTTATTATGCTTTTTCTTAAAAACTAATTAAGGTATTGTAAAATCGATCCCTAAAGGTGTTTAAAATATCCTCAGAAATATTACAAATATTTCATGTCAAAAAATTAATTAACATAAAAAAAAGTAAAATTTTAAAAATTTCCAAATTTTTTAAAAGAAATTAAATTTGTAAAATTGCGTGAATATAATATGCGCAAAATTTTATCTCGTATCATTCTCTTAAAGAAACATTATATATAATGCAAAAATGTAATTTTTAAATACATAAATAAAAAAAATGTTCAAAGGGTGCCGAGTCCTTTTAAATACTACCTATTATCCTTTATTGTATATGGTCAACGTTATGTTTGATTGTATTTGTTTAAAAAATTTTATTTTTTTTACTTGCCACCCTATTTCTTGTATATATTCTCCCACGAGTAAATTACTGCTTCTGTTAATATCCTTAGGTCCTTGCTTAAAAACTAGTTCCACTTTGCAATCATTTATTCTTGATCATATTCGAATTGGACATAAATTAGTTAAGACCCTATTAACCTTATTTTTTAGTAAAAAACAGAAAAGAATACCCAATTTACATTAATTACTATGATTTATGATCATTAGATATAGTTATGAAGACTTTAAAGCCATAAAAAATTATTTCCGAGCACCAGATTGGGAAAACTGCCCACTGTGCGACGTTAATATTCACTCTCTCACTCACCCGAATTCATGCAAATAAGATGTAGAAAATTGTGACAATATTTTTAAAGCTTCTTTAGCTATTATGAGAAAACCGCCTCTAATTTTAATCCAAAATGAATTAATTGACTCTTCGAATTTTTTAAAATAAGATGTCGTTTATTTTAGAGTGAAATTATTTTTTCCTTTTTATTAGTGAATTTATATAGATATGTATCCATACACAAGTGAATTACGAACCCAATCGAATGTTTTTATATCCATCCAGCCACGAAAGGATGATAAATAGGCCACGAATAGCCTTAGTTTATTTCTATAAAACGGCTGAATGATTCGGATCCAGATTTTATTTTTTCGCAGAGTGTAATTAATAATTTAAAAATAATTTTTCGGCATACTTCAAGATTTTGGTGGCACACACCAGAGCCGTGGCACAGTGGCTGAAAGTCCCTGCCATGAAGGAAGGCAATTTCTATCGAAGTCAATTAAAAAAAAGAAGACATACTCCTCTAACTCAATGTGTAGATCAGATGCTAATAAAATCATTTCTTGAGAGAAGTGTCAAAAAATCAGAAAGAGACCCATTCTACCGTGATTAGAACGGAAATAATCCGCTACCGACTTAAATGTAGGGCACGCAAAGTAAGGGCACATTCCGATTTCTTAATCATTTCACTTCACTTCTTGAAGTAGAAAAGTGTAAAAGTCTTAAATAAATCTTATTTTTAAAGAGTGCTTACAGTGGAAGAGATTGATTTCTTGCCAAGTATGTGATCTTTTGTGTATGACCTTAATTTCACAATGATACCACTTTTCAAGAGAATTCTTATAGTTTAATAAAATAATATTATAAAAGGCGTTAGTTAAAGGTTAACAGAACGTTTTATTAGAATAAAATTCATTACAGAATTCCTCATAAGAGAATATTTTTCTACGAGACTAAAAAATAAGAGACACAAAAATAAAGTCTCATGAATACAAAATCGCATGGGGTTAATGTTATGATCCTGTGTGTATTAATACTCAAAATCAAAACCCAGAAATAGCTTCTGTAGTCATCAGTTTTAAGTTTCGCAAAAAACCCGTATTTTTACTCAGTACAGTTTTTGTTTTTATATATTCAATTTAAACAGAGTTCCAAGCATGAGAAAAAAGAGAAAGATTTCCGTTTATTTTTCATTTCTATTTCAATTAAAATTTCAAAAAAATTTTCAAAATTCGAAAATGTTGTGAATGTTATTAAACCCATGAGAAAATTGAAATCGCGAAGAATACAAGCAAATCCTTACAAATACAATAAAAATATACATTCCAAGGAAAAATCAAGAAATTTCAGACAGAACAATAGGCTTTTACTATAAAAACAACCATATCAAATATCGCAAGTAGAAAAAAAAAGACGCACAAGAGAGTATAAGCACACTAACTAGGTTTCTTATTCGTAGGTATAAAAAATATATCCTGCTTATAAAATGCATTTTCATGTACAAATGAGTTATTCATGCTATGGAAATAACCACAGCGCGGCTCTTTGCAAAATAAATAACTAAAATCTTTTATGCAGATGAAAACTTCTTAAACGTGAAAGTGGTCTGCCTTTGCACGTGGAAAAACCAGATTTATTCCCCTCTCCCACCTACATGTTTTTATGCAACATAAATTTCACTAAATAATAAGGTAAGGTAGAATCTTTACGGTGGATATGATAGGAAATTTTTAAGGAGAAAACAAGCATTACAGAAAAGAAAAAGAAAACGCAGCATCAAAGAAAGGAAGTTCGAGTTCGCGAGGAAAAAATGGTTTCAACATGGCTATATATTAAAAGACGGTTTATAAATATAACGCATGTTGTACTATACTACTAAAAGAGCTCTTGTAAGGAAAATACTAAGTTACACTTTTAGTTATTGTCTTGTCTGCTTCTCAGGATTTATTTAAGTATTTTTTATTTTGAAAGAAATTTTTTTTAGTTTGTTAATGCTGAATTATGTTTTCTTTTAACTTCCTCTTCACATAATGCATCCTATGCTTTATCCTCGCTATAAATATTCATTAGCTATTTTTTTCCCATCAGAATTTATTCGCTTAATAATAATTTAGGCACGTGCAGCACGGCTACTAGTACAGATCTATTAAAATGCATACTACCGTGTCCCGGTACTCTGGTAAAGTGTGAAAAAGTTCAGGATGTGTTTAATGTGCATAAATTAAAAAAAAATAATAATTTTTAGTAGATGAATTTCGACTCTCTCTCTCTCTCTCACACACACACACGTAGTAATTCCCATTAATTTAAATTTGAATAACTTTTTTGTTGATGATGGTCCAATCTTTTAGGACCCGCGTTTAAATAATAACTAGCTACCCACCTAACAGGAATCTTTTGAACTACATCTATCCGTTTACCCGGATCATGCGATTTGAACATTCGTTTCCCGCTTAGTATAAATACCTAGATTTCTGGCAATTCTGCCTTCTTGTTTTTTGTCATTCGTCATGTAATAGGCTGCAGCTGTCGTAAGTGTATTTTTGTGCTGTGTGTTTTCTTTGTGGAGCTGTTCATATATGTTTGTGTGTTTCTATATGTAATAAACAGAATTAACAATGAACACCGGACTGCCTCGTCATTGCAACAAACAACAAATAAATAATGATCTAATTAATCTTCCTAACCATTCGCCAGGATTAATATATAAATTAAAACCCATCAATCAATTAAAATATTGATCAAATCAAACAAGTATATTATATGAATTTGATTGTTGTTATTATACTAATATACTGTTTTTATAACAAATATCGGTTCATTTGTTAATAAGGTGAGATATAGTAATAAATGTATATACACTGCTGGCCACCGTAAATGCAACACCCTGAAGGAAGCATGCAAATAACACGAAATTTACAACATGCATTAGCGGAGGTGAGATATTCAAATGATTAGAATTTCAGCGCAGACACACATCACGCGTGCCTGTGGCGCCACCTCAAAGCGCTATTTAAGGATTGCCGATTTCGACGATTTCAAGTTCCGCAATTGTGTTTTTCTTGTGGTCTTTTCAAAAAACGATCAGTTATGACTCGTAGAAAACAGCGATCAGCTTTTGATCAAGTATCCGAGTACGACAGTGGAAGGATATTGGCCTACCGAGATTGTGTGGATTATCTTTCAGGTAAATCGGTAGTCGTGTTGGACGAAACCAAACAACTGTAAAGCGGATATGTGATCTTTGGATGCAGGAGGGTACGACGGACCGACGTGGTCGATCGCATCCACCTCAGTGCACCACTTCACGTGAGGACAGGCAAATTGTGCGCATGGCAGTGACGGATCTCTCAGTCACATCACGAACCATAGCACAGCACCTTGAGTCTGTAACGCATCATTCAGTGTCTGCACGTGCCATTCGACGCCGTTTACAGCAGAATAGTCTGTCCGCAAGACGTCCACTGTTTGGTCTATTTTTGACGCAGAACAACAGACGTCTCCGCCACCAATGGTGCGATGAAAGGATGT
The DNA here is from genome assembly GCA_019973935.1 of Trichonephila clavipes. Classification (NCBI taxonomy): domain Eukaryota; kingdom Metazoa; phylum Arthropoda; class Arachnida; order Araneae; family Nephilidae; genus Trichonephila; species Trichonephila clavipes. Next base: position 106,122 of record BMAU01001220.1, read on the forward strand.
GGGCGGCAGAATGGAATGAAGCTGTCTTTACTGACGAGTCACGTATCTGTCTGCAACACAACGATGGTCGGATTCGAGTCTGGAGACACCGTGGAGAGAGGATACTGAACAGCTGCGTTATGCACTACCACACTGGCTCTGCACCGGGTATTATGGTGCGGGGCGGTATTGGATATCACTCTCGCACTCCACTAGTACGCATTGCCGGTACTTTAAACAGCCAGTGCTACATCTCCGAGGTGTTGGAGCCAGTTGTCCTTCCTTACCTTCAGGGCTTGGCCACAGCCATATTTCAACAGGATAATGCGCGACCACACGTGGCACGCATTGTCCAAAAGTTCTTCGTCAATCACCAGATTGAATTGTTTCCTTGGCCGTCTCGCTCTCTGGATCTTTCGCCGATAGAAAACATGTGGTTCATGGTTGCTCAACGATTGACCCAGATTAGACCCCCAGCTGCCACACCAGATCAACTTTGGTAACGTGTGGAAGCTGCTTGGTCTGCTGTACCCCAAGAACACATCCAAAGTCTCTTTGAATCAATGCCGAGGCGTGTGGCAGCGGTGATCAACAATGGTGGCTACTCTGGCTACTGATTATGGCAGGAACCACACTTCACAGAAGTCTATAAATTTAATCATTTTATACTTGGTCAACCAGTTATCTACAAAATAAGTGGCCGCGGTAGCCGAGTGGTATAGGTATCGGATCGTGGCTTGCCTTGTCACGAGTTCGAACCCAGTACCACTAAAGATCCGCCGTGTAGGGTAGCGATGCACGCTAAATCTGTCGAGAGCTGAAACGTCCTCCCGTTGGTGTGGTGTGGTAGTTAGGAGAGGGGGTGCCAGCTCAGGTGTCGTCGACGTCACTTGACCATGGTTCAAAATTCCGTAGTCCGTCGCCAAAAGCCCTCGTGTAGCTGAACAGTACGACGTTAATATTCAATCAATCAATCTACAAAATAAGTTTTGTTGTGCTATCTCTTGTCTTTCTTGGTGTTGCATTTACGGTGGCCAGCAGTGTATGATATCAGATTATATATACGTAGGAGTTTCATAAAGTAAGGTTATAAGATCTCTGACGGATATCAAAATTACCGTGCCAATAAAAATCCCTCTGAACATACCGATCGCAACATTCAAACGGTGTCAAATTTGTGGAGCTGGTTCTCCAGCAACATGAATAAATCTGAATTAAAAGATGCTCAGGTGTCGTCCTCATCACTTGACCATGGTTCAAAATTGCGAGGTTCGTCGCCACTAGCCCTCGTGCAGCTTTATAGTTCAACGTTCAAAATCTCTCACTCTCTTGGCAAATATTCAATAGGTAAAGATTTAAAACGATCTCAACATTTTTGTAATGTTTTTCAGGGTAATTTAATTTTCCTTCGTCGAATAATATTGTAGATGTAAAATATTATTGATATTAATGCTTAGCATACATACTAAGCATCAACATTATTTTTGATAAAATAAGCTGACTTAAGTGTGATTTAAAAAATTCTAATTCAAAAAAATATTTCTGAAAGGTTCTTTGTACGAGTTAAAAAATGCGTCTTTCAATCACGGTAATTAGATGCTTTAAAACCGGAAATTATAATATCAATGTTAATAATTTGGAAGTCAACAACAAAAAATAGTTTTATTGCTTGCGAGAGGGGAATAATAATTTTATTTCCGTCATTAATTGAATTAATACTTCTTGGTGAAATGGTTCTTACTTTTTCTTTATTTTAGGATACAAGAAGAGTCAAAACGAATTTTCTTTCAATTTTTGCTTTCAATGCAAGAAGTGGAAAATAAGTAGCGTAAATTGGAGTCAGCATTGAATGATCTTGTAATAGATATGTTTTCGACAGGGGGCAAAAAAAAAATCTGGCATTTGTTTTTATTTCGTTTCTTATATACGCCGAGATATTTCCCTTGTAGTTTCTTTTTCCAATCTTGTCTCACTTCATTTCACTTCCTCTCACAACGGAAGTATCTGGATTTAATTGAAAGAAGGAAAAAGAATCTGGAAGTAGTATATTGAATAAAAATAAGAATCGCGCTTGCACTTTTCTGTCCCAGAAACAACACAAAGGAAGGGAAAAAATGATCCAGTCAAAAAAAAAAAAAAAAAAAAAAAGAAAAACAGAGAGAGAGAGAGAGAGAAAGAAAATAAAAAGAAATTCGGGAAAGTTCGATTGGGTAGCACTAGATTCAGTTTCTTCGGAGTATACAATAGATTTTTTCCTTTTAATTTTTTTTGTCATTATAGTTCTTGATGCTAAATAAAGCAACAACAAAGAAGAAACATAATTTTTTTCACAATTAAGTGTAAACATCTACTTCGGTTAGTTCGAATATATATACTAAAATATCATCATTTAAAATAGTAACCATTTTTATGAACATAGACTTTAATGATGTTTACAATCTTAAAAAAAGATAGTATGTTAAAATATCATTTGCAAAATAATTTTCTAATTCTTTTTCTTTTTTTAAAATTTTTTTAGTACAAAAGCAGATTTATAAGCATTTTAAATTAATTACATGATTTTTTTTAAAAAAATTGGATTATGAATTTGAAAATAAAGAATTTTGGGAAATGATTCTTCGACTTATTTTTGAACCTCTGTCAAATTAGCAACATGAATCGTTTTTCCTTTCCAAAACTATTTCAAAGCAAAAATAAATTATCATAAAATTTGATTTTCTGTACAAAATTATCATTATATAGAATCTAATAAATATTAAATCCTGTATTATCATAATTAAAAGACTAGCAATATGTGGAACGAAATTCTTACTATATATCATAATAAAAAATAGGTATACCTATTTTTATAACAAAAATAAATGAGCCCATGAACATTTAATATATGTTAAATAAGCAAATAAATTCTTCTAAAAGCTTTATAGAGGAAAGGAAGGACAATGTAGTTTTTCTTCAACGAACAAACTTAAAAGAAATGAGTTAAAATGAATTTAAAATTATGCATTCTTTTCTTCCTCGTAAAATTTTTCACAATACGAAACACATTTCTTGGTTGAAAGAATGTAATTAAAATAAAAAAAGTTTCTAAAATATATCCCAAAATAATTTTTTTTAAAAATTTGAAATTATAAATTTTTTTGGTTAGATTTTGAGATAACTTATGCTTTGTTTCATGTGATTCTATGTTATTCCCTTTAAGACTTTTATTAAAAAACAAAGTCAACGTCATATTCCTAATTTTGATTTCGATACGCATAAGAAACTGCAAATGTTATATAATTTGAAGACATTCGTTTTTAAAACAAAAACAAATTATTAAAAGGTCTCGAATGATAAAAAATACTGGCAGCGAATGGTAAAGACTTGGGAGCATAGAAACTAATAAACATAGCACAACAACAATAATAAGATAAGTGTTAAATAACTTTGACTTGCTGTCATTCAAAATCATATCAAGGAAGATATCTGGCCTTGTGAATGAAGCTCAAATTTTGAGGGAAAAAAAGAAAATCAATATGGGGAATTACCGACCGTGAACTAAGAAAGAAACCAGTGCCAAAATGTCAACCGAATGGGGACAGATAAGCATTTTTTCTCCAAGGTCAGCTAAATTTATGTATCTACCGAGAGTAATTTGTGAAACATAGTCATTCAAATACATTCATTCTTAATTAGAGGTTTAAAAAAATCTCAACACATATAGAAACAATTTAAATACAGTTATTACACAAATGTTGGTAAGCTTCAGAAATATTTCAAATTTATTTTTTAAGTTGTTTAAATTGAAATGTTTGAAATAATTATATATCATCATAGTAAAAGATAGCTATTTTTTTGTCGGATTTAACTTACAAATAAAAATCGTCTATGCGAAAGATATTTAAATTAAACTAATTAAATATAATGAAATTATGCTAGCTGCGTAGAAATAAATTTAATAGGACTAGAAGTTGAATATACAGTTATGTATTTATTAAAAAGAATTAACCGATAATATAAAATATTTTATGAGAATTATAATAAAGCTATGTGAACTTTATTTACAAAATATTTTTTCCCGATTCTTTGGAAAAATATTTATCCATTTGGCTAAATATTTAAGTATTCAATGTTTAAATATTATCAATCGAATTAAAATCTGTCTAGACTTCATTTGCCTTTTTGTATACGTTTCATACTCTGTAACGTACGTCTGTAAACCATAATTAACAGCTATGCCGAAATATATATTTTTATTACTATGCCTTAAAAGGAGTTTTATTTTAACAGTTACGTTATATCTTATCTAAATATATTTTTGTGGTTTTTTTCACTCACTTAGAACTCAATTATTAAAAGAATTAACTTATTATGGACGAACAGCATATCCAATGGGATTCAGTGAGTGAGAGTTCTATCAATGTTGCCCAAAAAAGCAACAAGAGGGATACTGACGACATACCTCGTAATATTGAACCTCGGCTAAGTAAAAATGAGCTGGCATCTCTCTCCTAACAACCCCACCACGCCCGTGATTGATCTATACGCGATTTTCTAATTAATCCTCTTGGAAAATCTTAAGGCTATCAATTCGCGTTATTCACAACCAACCCTTCGGAAGAAGAGAATCGTGACATGTAATTTAACTTACTATAAATAGGCGAGGTTTTCTAGCTTAAGAGAGAAGGAGAGAAGATATACTTCAGCCAGGTGAGATTGCTACTAAAGGTATAATATTAGAATTAGAGTGATTTGTTTCTTTTTATAAGGAAACCTTAAAGTGACGATTGTTCACTAAAATTGAATTAAGATGAGATGAAATCGGATAATAGGTTAGATCCTTAATTAAAAGAAGGATGAAGTTTGTTAGTCGCCTAATCGCTCACGTTTTACTGTCGTTGTTCCACTTTCACAACTTTCATTGAGACACTCTCTTAATATTGTTAGTTGAAATAGTGTCTATTCTTAGTGTGGAAATAAACAGATAAGTTGAATCATGTCGAGTGTTTCTTCTCTTCCCCACACACATCTAGATGCCCACGAGAGAGGCACGATCCTCTTACACGCCCACAGGAGAAATTTGAGCCTCGACAGATTTAACTTGCATCGGCCTCTTCTACACTGCGGGTCTTCACTGGCATCACGTCTCGAACCCACAAAAGATGATTCAAGAATTAAATAAATGATTTAATTAGATTACATCTTTTGAAAGCAATTTACACAAACTATTTGAAAATATATACCGTAAAATCCGGGGTAGAACGCGCATTTTTAACACAAAAAAATTAGATCGAAATTTACGGGTGCGCGTTATACGGCGGCTATGAAAAAGAGAGCTTTAAAAAATAACTAAAGAGATTAGCATAAGAAAATTAGACTTTTACATGGATCGGAATACTGTTTATTTTCTTAAAAAATGCCATTCCTTATGAACTTTAAGTTATACTTCTAAAAGTACATCATTTTTTCAAAAACCTGGGATAATACCTCCGAGAAAATAACTTCAAAATATAAGAGCACTGCATACATACATTTCAGGGTTTTTCTTTAAAAAGGGGATGCGTGTTATACGGCGAATATACATAAAAAATAAAAAAATATAGCTCGAAAGTATAGATACGCTTTATACGCCGGATTTTACGGAAAATCATTATTCGAATAAAAAATGTAATATGCCAAATTTTTAAAAAAATCTTCGAAGTACCAGCTAAAAACTTTTTAAAAATATATTTTTGGTTTGGGGCTTACGATGTACATTTATTATCGGTTGTGTCAGTCAGCATATATTTAAAAAACATTTTAGAAAAAGATTAAAATTAATTTCACATTTCTGACTTGAAGTTTATCTCTAGAGGATTTTGCATTAGGTAACATGTTCGCGAAATACTTATTTAAAAGCGGTAAAAATCGAAAATCTCAATTAACATACGTAAAGCTCATTTTTAAATTAAAATGAAAGGTAAAAGCGGAATGAAACAGTGTGTAACACAAGCATACAGATATAATGGATAATTTTTAAGTGAATTTAATTCTCATACATAATGTATGCTATTTTCTTCTTCTATAACTGATTACTTAATCTTCACAAAAATGGAAAATGAAATTCAAAAACTGAAAAACATCTCAACTTTACTGATGATGCATGTGAGATACCAAGAAAGAATCAGGCATTGATTAAAAGTAAAAATTCTATTTTAGAATACGGAAAAAAGGCAAGAAAAATTATTCACAATTAAAAGAACGACAAAAGTGTCAATTTTCGTCTTTTTAGAAAATGGAATATCGAACCTCCTCCTCATCTTTTATTCCAAAAAGGTAAATATTTATTAAAATATGCGTTTAAGAAAACTGTATCAAAAGGATTCTAAGAAGTTATTAACTGGCAAATAGCGAATAAATATTTCAGGAAATAAAGAGATTGTTTCAATATTGCACAAAATTTATTCATATTATTCGGAGAGAAATTTCCTCTTTTATGTTACTTAAAGCATTCGACCTTTTCATCCCTCTAAACAGCGGAGAGGGTAGCAATTTTCGTTGTTACCGAATTACTCGAGCGTACTTAAAGCATTGTTGAGTTATGAATACACGCAGACACTTCGGAATGCCTTTGGATTTATCACGACGAAAATTACATTCTCAACATTAAAAGAAGCGCAAACGATTCATAAAATGCGAAGAATGCATAATTAATTTAGCTCCTGCGTTCTAGCATCATTTCGCAAGAGAACGGTTCCATTTTGCATATTAAAAGAAGATTATCGTTTGTAGAAACTTGAGGATAATTTGAGGCTAACTTTAGAAGCCATTTTCAATTTGTATCCTTTTAAAGAAGTGTAGCTTTCTGATATTGCAAATTATTTCAGATTTTGAAGAGATTCTTTAAAGCGAGTGAATTATTTTTTAATGTAAAATGCTTTTACAGAAATAATGATATCACAGTTATTTCGAATTACAAAACAAATTCTCTTTAATACGAACAAAGGAAGTCTTTTGCATCTGCAATAAATAAAACTGAGCTGGAATTTAAGAGCACATTAGAAAAATTTACAAAACGACATTTTTAGAGGATTTAATGGATTCATCAGTTTTTCTAAGAAATATTCTTTTTCACTAAATAACTATACATATTTTTTTCAGCTTATTTAATTGTTTTTTTAAGTATCTTCTTTAGCTATTATATGACGATAAAGAATATAAATGTTGTTGTTAACATTTCCAGTTCATTCTAAAAATGAATGAAAGTGAAAAATTACAGATAAATAAAATAAACAAATTCGAAATATAAATATTCATATTTAATATTGCTAGAAAGAGTCCAGTTGAACAAATAACTCTGTATTGAAACGATAACTAATCCCTTAAATACTTAAAGTATTTTAAGTGAATCTAACTATAAGGGCTACCCAAATGAAAAGTGAATCTGTGTGATTGCGTCAGAATGAGTGCAGCTATAGCAGAACCATCAAACAAGGACACGAAGGATGGTAGGAAGTGTACAACGTATCCGATGTTTAACAGCGAAACCTGTTAGTGGTAGAGGAAATTAATTGAAAGAAGTCATGCCATATAAGGATGAGTGTCATATATAAAGTGAGGTAATACGGTTTCTGATTGCAGGACGTAAGCTTAATGCGGAAATCTATTGACAAATTGTTACAGTGTATGGCAAGCACTGTTTAGGCCGAACGTCTTGGAACAATTGGTGTAAAAGTTTTCGAAAAGGGCAGCAAACGATATCGGATCTCCATGAAAATGTCCATCCACACGTATACCGTGAAACCAAGGCAGCTTTAAAAATTCTCTTGGGAAATGATAGAACACCCACCGTAGAGTCCGGATTTGTCCCCCTCTTACTTCTACGCTTTTAGGCCACTTAAGACAGTTTCAATTCAGACTGTTTCAATTTGGGCGATGAAGTGAAGGATGATGAAGGGCAAGACTTCCCACAAGAATCAACCACGTTCTTTCTAAAGTGAAGACATAGATCTGCTACAGAAACGATGGGACCTGTGTTACAAACCCAGAGCGATTTCTTTTGGTTTCTATTAAAGTAATTCTTTTTATTGAACCTGTCCACTTTTCATTTGGGTAAACCTTATATAAACTTTAGTAAATTCTTCTAATTATGAACAAACATGAGAACGATAAGTTCATGCATTTTAACCATCAATCTTAAACTGTTAAAGAAGTGGAGTGTAGGATTTATTTTTTATGCATAGAATTTTACTTTTAAGTAATAATCTGTAATTGTAAGTTACTAAAAATGTAATTTTTATTTCACAAGGGAGGGGCATGACTAAGGAAATTCATTTGGGGACGAGACTTCGTGTAATAGTAGTACTCCTTTAGGGTGATCAACTCCCAATGTAATAGCGCCGAATGACCAGTCAATTCGGAGAAAATAGCATTCGAAATTCCTGCTTAGCTTTTACACAGTTAAATTTCAATTATCTTTAGCGATGCAATGGCTTGATTGGTAGAGTACCTGTTTAACAAGCGACCGGCCAAGGTTCGAGTTGCGCAAACGATTTTTTTGTTTTATTTTTAAATTCACTTAATTGTTTTTACAATTAAATAAATTTATTAAAAAAGGTTTATTAAATATTAAATGATATTTCATATAATTATTTTGCATTTTAAAAAGTAAAATAATTACTGTCATTATATATAAATATTTATATTATATTTTATACATAAAATTATTAATAAATAATATTTATTATGAAAATATATTATAATAAATATTAAATGATGTTTTTTTTACATAAAAATTAGTTACCAATAGCTTTATAATATGAAATACAATATATCATAAGTAAGATATAAAAAATTATAATATATAATATATAAATATATTATAATAATTATTTATAAAAATATTGTATAATTAATATAATAAAAATAATATAAATCTTATGTTAATATAAATATTTAATAAGACTTTTTTAAATAAATTTATTTAATTGTAAAAATAATTAAATGAATTTAAAAAATAAAAAAAAATCGTTTGCGCAATTTGAACCTTGGCCGGTCACGTGGTAAACAGGCACTCTACCAATCAAGCTATTGCATCGCCGAAGATAATTGAAATTTAATTGTATAAAAGCTAAGCATAGATTTCGAATGCGATTTTCTCCGAATTGACTGGCCATTCGGGGCTATTACATAGGGGGTTGAACACCCTACTATTACACCAAGTCTCGTAACCAAATGAATTTCCTTACTCGTGCTCTCCCCTTGTCAGATAATTTTTTTTTTTATTAATGATCGCTAAAACATAAACTCTCAGTTTAAAAGATTGCTAGATTTCTTTTGAAATAAAACAAATAACGAGCTCAAAATATTTTTCCTTTGATTTTTTCAAGCATCAATGTTGTTTTTGAAGAAGACAAAGCAATTAAGAAGCCTCGATTAAATCTAATCCCAACGATACTTAAAAATTAACCAGCCTTAAGTGAGTGTTGTCTAAAACTTGAAGTACTCCTCAGAGGGTAAAAAAAGGCAAAAAGTAGATTTATCGGATAGATAATCCTTTAACTACTTCAGAAAAGAACTTTGATATTTTTCAAAACACTTTCTTTTAATACATCACAAGGCGATGATTTTAATTTAAAAAGTGCTTCTAAAAATGTGATAATAAGTTTTTTAATTCCAAAATTATTTTAAAATTTCTTTGTAAAGCAATTGTTCTGTATTTAGCATTTCCACACAATATATGCATACTATACAATTCCTAATCTCTAATACTTTTATTTATTTTTAAAATGCCTTTAGCACAGTGTTTCTCAAAGTGTGGGGCGCGCCCCCTGGGGGCGCGATAACCCTGCAAGGGGGCGCGAGCATATCGAAAATTTAATGATTTTTTAAAAAAATAACCGGAAAGAAGTGAAACAAAATACTTTTTCCATAATAAAAGAAATACACAACAACACTGATATAATTTATGTTTATCATCTGGCGTTCTTCTGTTTTAACATAAAATATTACTCGTTAAAAGAAAAACGAAACTCACAGACCCTGAGAAAATTCTAAGAAGATAAAAATTTCATCACTGTAATTATTATTGAAATACTGTATATTAATTGTAGAAAGAAAAGGAAGACATGATTCACTTTTCAGCCAGGCAGCATAATACATTTGCTGGTCATTTATTTGATTGACCTTCAAACTTACTGGTAGGGTTTCTACATTAGTTCTATCCCATCTTTTATGTATTTGTTTTTCGCATAGGAAATTGTAATAAATGAAGAGTTTTAAGATATTTGGAAAAGAATTGATTGATTTTTGAAGGATTATTTGGCTAAGATTTATTTTTACGAGTAATCTCAAACATATAAAGCATAGTGAAAAACGTCATAATCCTTTTTAGAGCATCCATATTTTTTTCTGAATACACTTATAACCAGGCAGCGGTGGCATCTGTGATCTGTATTGAAGGAAGTTGAACCTGATGCATATTATTCATGATTGAGAAACACGATGAACATGAAACGAAAGGAAAATTTTCAATGGCTTCCTAAAGAACTCCATCAACTGAAATATGAAGCCATAAGTATACCACAAGGTTCAGTTCGACTTGTCAAAAAGACACAAGAAAGAAAAAGTTCAACTTGCTATTTGTTGATCACCAAAGGTGTCACGAGTTCGAGCCCAGTACCACTAAAGACCCGTCGTGAAAGGGAGAGGTGCACGTTAAATCTGTAAAGAGCTCAAACGTCCTCTTGTTGGAATGGTGTGGTAGTTAAAAGAGGCCCGCTCAAGTATCATCCTCGTCAACCATGGTTCAAAATAACGAGGTCCGTCTCTAAAAGCCCTCGTGTAGCTGAACAGTGCGACGTTAATATTCACTCACTCGATCATGAATGCTCAATAAAACTACAATTACTTGAACAAAATATGACAGCTTTGCCAGCAAGTAACATTTCTGTAATATTAGTGAAAAGTATCTTTGCTTTTCGTCCTTTATTAAGGTCTTTCACTTGTCAATAATTTTAGTTCAGTTTTATTGACTTTTTCTCAAATCATCAAAGAAAGATTGAACATTCCTTGAAAGCCGGGGTAAGTATACTTTCTCTTAATTAAATTATTCACTGGAATTCCAATTTGTATCGTGTAGAGTAAAAATAATTATTAATAAATGATTGGGGTGACTGAGTTCCCCCGCACTACCATCAGCGTTAGTATCGAGTGCGTGCCTGCTCCCGGGTTAAAACATTTTGAAGTCTTCTCGCTTTAAATATTAAAAAGTAACACAATTATTCTTCATAGGAATTTTATATTCTTTTTCATTACTTTACATTAATTCTAAATGCTAATTCTGTGATGTTTAAAATTACAGTTCTTTTAAACAGTTATTTACAATTATAGCATTTACCTAAAAAAAATCATTTTACATTTTTGTATACAATGTCGTGTGTGTGCACGCAGTTTTACTCTCCTTACAGTTCAGCTATTATATCAAGAATAATGTTATATTTTTTAAAAAAATTAACTCGTGCGAAGAGCCGGTGTTTCAGCCAGTATACGTTTAATGTATCAGTACTGAAGAAAGGGTATTTTTTTATAAATAATTTCTTAATACTAAATTAATCTAAGTTTAATAATTATCAGTGACTTCCATGGGCTTGTCTTGTAGAGCAAAGTTTTTCAAAGAAAGGTTTAGTATCAGATATTTAAACTGAGTTATTTTTCTTTATTTAGCTGAGATCTATATTTTGTCTTCAAAGCAGCCACAGCAAAAATCCTGTTTAACATAGGTAGGATTTTCAAAACGGTAATAGTATACGAAGTGCTTTTGTTTTCAGTGCAGAAATTATGATTGAAAATTGGGTCGCCAGTATTGAAAGTTTGAGAAACACTGGTGTACTATAAAAATAATTATAAAAAAGGATTGGGGTGACTCAATAACCCCGCTGGACCATTAGTATCGATTTCGCGCCTGCTCCAGGGTTAAAATATGTTGAAGTCTTTTCGCTTTAAATATTAAAAATAATACAATTATTCTTCATCTGAATTTTATATTATTGTTCATTATTCAACATCAATTCTAAATGATAATTCTGCAAGGCTTAAAATTATAGTTCGCTTTAAACTAATTATACTTTGAGCAATCATTTAAAAATATCATTTTACATTTTTGTAAACATTGTCGCGCACTTGGCTTTACTCTCCTTACAAAATTCAGCGATAATTTCAATAATGTTTTATTTTCTTCTAAATGAACTCGGGCAAATAGCCTGTACTTCAGCCGGTATACTTTTAATGTATCAGTGCTACACAGAGTATTTTATAACTAATTAATTAATACTAAATTAAGAACAAGTTTAATAAGTATTAACGACTTCCATGGGCTTGTCTTGCAAAGCAAAGTTTTTATAAGGAATGCTTATGATTAGAAATTTACCCCTCTGAGTCCTTTTTCTATATTTAGCAGATATCTATATTTTGTCTCCTAAGCAGCCACCGTATTTTGCAATAAGTCCAATTTAAAAATTAGAGAAAGGAAAAATAACACACATAATAATTATCCTATTATTTTATTTATTTATTTATTTTTGCTTAAAAGGAGTATACAAAATTTAATACTTTTGTTACTGATTTGTATGGTTTATAATTAAGATCGCCTTTGTAGCTTTAGCATCAAAGTTCATTATTATTGCATTCAGTGCATTATTAATGTATAAGGGGGCGCGATAAAAATTGTGATCGAAAAGGGGGGCGCCAGTATTGAAAGTTTGAGAAGCACTGCTTTAGCATCTAAAAATATTTAAGTTAGAATTTTTTCATCATATAATAACCTATACAATAATGTTATTCTATTATGTTTTTCATTTAATTTTTACACTAAATGATAATTTTAGTTGTGAAACTTCACAATATATTATTAGGGAAGAAAATGGATTTTCATTACACTAAGTTTTGTATGAATACATAAACTGCACAATAACTTTATTATTTGTATTCTATATAAAACGAAAAATACCGAAGGAAAGTTTAGGACAGTTAAATACCTATTTCACAAATAACACGTAACACTCATATTAAAACATTTTTATTTTAATTTTGAAATGTAAAAGAAAAATAACATACATATCACACCTAAAAAAAACGTTAAAATTTACCATAATGAAGCGAATGTGACTTTTATAAATCTGAAAAATGTTGCGACGTCTTACGCGTCTTTTCTTTAACAAGTCCTTTGGGTTCTTTGGGCCAGAATTAATGGCAACTCTGTTCCAACCAAATCCAAGGGACCAGATGTGAAGAAGAAATGCAAATAAACCGACTTAGAGTAAGCGGAATGGCAATGTAAAGGAATGTTAGACAATTGATGTGCGTTGTGGCAGTTGATGATTATTGCAGTTCGTGGTGTAAGATTAAGTTCTACTTGCCGTGGATAAACACATATTGGTGTTCGACTAGAAGTTAACCGTCCAGTTGCATACCATTGCAGATAAAGACAAGTAGCATTACGGAATAATATAAGGTAGGGTTGATTACACTTTATTAGAATTGAGGATTAGGCGGCTTGATTATTGAGATGGTTGGATCCTAATATAGCCCACCCCGGCGTTTGTGCTTCGTTTGTCGCCAAGTTGGGCGATAAGTTCACCAAGCTAGCAACCCTTCTTTTAATTCTTTAAAATAAAAGAACGTTATTTATGACCGTTAGGTATCGGTAATTAGTAATTTCCTTTAATTTCATTATCTTCAGCAACCTTACTAACTATGTATGAGTGGTAAAAACCGTTACCATTTATTCGACGCTTTGGGATTACCGGTCACTGTTACGAGACGAAAGCAAAGTTTATTTTCTTTTTAAATTTTTTGTAAAAAAGGTGGTAATTATTAGAATGGTGCTTTTCAAATGATGGAGATAACGTACGCATGATGTAAATCCGCATGATGTAAAATCCGCATGATGTAAAATCCGCATGATGTAAAAAAAGGTACGTTGTTTGGCAAAAGCCGTTTGAGTAATTTTAGAATGTGTGCTTTATATCTTTTTAAGAAACTAAATCATACAGGAATTTGTTCATAATGTTTCAATTTTTCTCCTTGGAACATCAATTCGTTCTTTTTAGAATGTTCCTAATTTCCTTCGTTAAGAAGTTGAATTTAATCATTAATTTGTTCTTAATAACGCCTTAAAAATTTCAGTTTTTCTACATCCAGCTTCGATTCATTTTCGGAATGTTCTTAATTGCCTATTTTTTAAAAGTTTAAAAAAGAATTTTTCATTTTTGACCGTTGGCTATAAATTTTTACTTATTAGAATGTCCTTCATTTCCTAATTTTAGAAGAAGGAGATTTTACTGAATTTGTTCGTAACGTTTGAGAAATTTCTCTTCGAGCTTCCGATTATTCTTTTTCGGAATGTTCTCCATTTCCTATTTTTGAAAAGCTAAATTTTCCATGGAATTATTGTTCTGTAAGTTTTAAAAAGTATCTATTTTCAGAAGCTAAATATGAAATCTTAAAGTTTTAATGTTTTCCATTCCTGCTCCTTCAGACAAGACGCCATGTTTTTTCCCTTTTGCCTGGACGAGACTTTGAAAAACGCGCCTTGGCGCCATTTTGGCGCGACTTGAAAAAACTCTTCGCCAAGGGGTGGGCTATAATAGGAATTTACCCCAAGGGGAGGTACATCACAATGTAAGAAAAATATCGATACAGAAATATATAAAATTGAGTTTTTATTTTATGTAAAAGGGAAATTATTGTGTGTTCTACAATTAATTAAATATTTCCGTGCTAAAAGTATTTCCAAGCAAATTCTCGTACGAGCAAGTATTAATTACCAGATGTAAGAAGTATTTTCATCTAATTTAAGGCAATTTATATATATATATATATATATATATATATATATATATATATATATATATATATATATATATATATATATACCCATTTTATCTTCAACAATAAAATTAAAAGTATAAATGGAATTTATAATGTCTGTATTTTAAATCCTTTCAGATTTATTTTCCTCCTAGATCTGATGGAAAAAGTTGAGTAATTTGAGAAAAAATTCTTTTTTATTTCTGCATTGCTAAAGAATTCGTAGAACACAATTACAAAAACAGATTAAAATAAAATATTTTTCATCTTTAAAAAAAAATGAATTCTGAATAAAATAATTTATTCAGAAAGAGCCAAAAATATTTGCGAAATTAATGAGAATACTAGTGAAAGCAAATATTCCATTAAGATATAATTGTGGACAAATGAATTCCAACAGTCAAACACAGAGAAAAGAAAAAGAGCAAACGATAAAAGCAAACCAACGTGACAAATGCTGATTTTTCCGGAATTAAAATACAGACAATTCGTAAATGGCATCGAAGCAATTATCTGTAGAGAGGTTAACCAATAACATCATGTTCGCGAACAATTTATTTTTCTTATAAACACAAATTCTTTATTTCTTTGGTTTTGCAGAAAGCTCTTGTGTGTTCAGAGAATAATATCGAATTATCTTTTTTTCAGATGCCAATTGCAGACGACTTTTTCCCTCAGAAAAATAAACGAACTTCATCGTTAATGGCAACGCGAAACCGTCATGTTGCGCATGCAGTTCCGTTAGTTAATTAAAATGCTTCCCTAGGTAAAAGATACTTTGTTACATATTGTTGCCAACTTTGCTCTTTGGATTACTTCTGTGGTAATTTAATATTTTTTTTGCCATCAGGCTTTTAATAAAACGTCAGAGAATCTTGTTCCCGGAAGAAGAGATTTTAATTATGCGCTGTTATGGGCTTTAAGAAGGAAAGTTTTCCAGGAAGAGTAGAACTGTGTAATTTTGAGTTAGAGAGGAATAAACAATAAAAAATGACAAGGATGCTGCTTTAAATATCTTAATTAAGATTCCTAATTTTTTTGCTTTTTTAATGGTTTTTATGACAAACTGCATTTATCAATAACAAATGCATAATTGTAGAGCTTTTCACCTATTGATATATTCAAGAGAACAAAAATATAAACCACATTACAGAAAGAAAACAAAAAATAATACCCTTAAAGGATTTCCACGTTTTTATAACCATTCAAAGTAAAAAGAAAAAAAAACTATTTTAATTTATGATAACCTAACGCTTTTTTATAAAAAATAAAACGTACTCTAGAAAGTAAAAATTACGTACTTTGAAGCAATTTTTTAAAAAAAGTATGCTTTTGTCATTCCTTTAAATGTTCGTTACTCCTTTTAAATTATGTGTAGTGCATCAAAACGAGCACATATAATTTACAAGGAGAAATTCAAAAGAAAAATACTTGGATTCCCAACTGTTTTCAAACTTAGAACGTTTATAGATGACGAGATGTGTAATAAAATGTCTCAGACTTTCAGATATTCTCTAAAAAGTTACTGTAGTGTCTGACTACTGTTTGGCGGTAGATTCTTTAAGAGTTGGTGACGTTCCCTCATCTGCGAGGCAGAGATTGCTGTTTTGTGGGGAGAAGGTGATTGACCTTCGAGCAGGACGGTTAGAAGTGAGAGAAGGCCTTTGTTTTTGAAAGCGCGGAGCGCTGGACTGCTTTGGGGTTAAGGAAATTGAATTCCTTCGGTTATAAACCGACGCATAGCGCGTGGTTTGCAGTACCAAGAATAGAGTTTCTTGGGAGAACTTTTAACACAACAGATTGTGTTTGTTTGATTGCAGTGATAATCGAGATAATTGTGTTTGATTTGAGAAGCTTTAGAAAGTAATTGCGAGTTATACAAATAAAGTTATTACAAATAAATTGCGAGTTACACAGTTATACAAATAAATTATCATAATTTTTCATAAAGTTTTGAATTTGCTACAGCGATGAAGACATAAATGGCCTCGGAGAGGAATAAAAATCAAACTATATAAATCATTTTTTTTTTTTGGTCTCTTGCTCTATTCTGCAGTAACATCTTTTTGCGTTCTTTTGCACTACATTTTTGTAAACATTACCACAATAAATATTGCTTATAACTTTTCGTTGAAATTTTTTACATATTAATTTATTGGAATACGCATTCATTCTATATATGACCTACCATTCATCTAAAAATTCAGTAACGTAATGAATACAAAAGTTATAATCTCTCTATGAATCATTTTTTTAAAGAATTTATTAATTCCTTATTGCACTAAAAGCAGTTATTACACTAACGACTTTCTCAATGACCTTCGGTCATCGGACAGAGTTGTGATTAGTAGTTAATATTGATGAATATTTAAGAAATCACCAAATGAAGCAACGAAATCTTTATTAAAACCTTTTTGGCGTATTATTGTACCGAGTGTCCGAAAAGTATAACTACACTTTCAAATATTAATTACAAAAAAAGCAAATACAGATATTCATTTACAGTTTTCTTTTTGTTCCAAAAAGAAAAAAAAATAGTTTTCTTTTTAGAATGCTATATTGTACGATTTCAATGTGCGCGCGACACATCGAATCTGTACGAGGTTTCATAGTCAAGTTCTACGAAGCAATGGATGATCAACAATTTGAATGGCTACTGTGATTTTACTTTTCATTTCGTCAGTCACTCATTGAAGATTGGAAAGCAATGTTTTTCACTTATCCGTTCAAGAAGTCCAAAGATGTTATGCCTAGAGATCTGGGTGGCTACGCTATTGAACTTCCTCTTTCTTTCCACATCGCTAGGGGAACCTTTTCTCGCTTCCAAACTCCGATGTGGGGATGCCCTATTTACACATTGTATATGTATTACATATTTAAATTCGATAAACCATGCAACAACTTGCGGTTGTACTTGTGGTGAAACCATTTTGAAACGAGAATGTTGAAAAACGTAGACGTTGCGCCATCTAGTTTACATTTCCCCAAACAGAAACTTTCATCTTTTCTTTTTGAAATATAAAAAACTAAATGAAAATCATTGTCAGTTTATTTTTAATTTATTTTTGAAAATGTAGTCATATTTTCGGATACTGTATGTAATAAACACAAAAAAAAGATGCATTTTGAACCAAAAATTTGACATGTTTATTCTAAAAATAAGTATTATAATTTTTTTAAAGTCAATTCCTCTACTTAGGTCAATAAAAAAAAATTATTTTAGTTAATTAAATTTAATTAATGAATTAATATTTGAAAAAAACTGTTTTTACATCAAATGTCATCCACTACAAATTAAAAAAAAATGTATTTGAACGTGAGTAGATGAATGAAAAAATAAGCATTTGAAGCTAAGAAAAAAATTCGTTCGAAAAACCTATTGGCACCATCTGTTTCATCTAGTTCTAACTTCGTCAGAAATAACGCAGAATAAATTTAAAATTAGAAAATAAAATTTAATTAATGAATTAATATTTGAAAAAAATTGTATTTCCATCAAGTGTCATCCTCTACAAGTTTAAAAAATGTATTTAAACTAGAATGGATGAATAAAAAGTATATTTTGTTAACAATTGAAAATTTGAACAAGATATATGTACATATATATGAAGAGATAGATAGAGAGAGAGAGAGAGAGAAGAGTAAACTAATAGTAGGAATTGAATAAGATTATTCAAACCAATACAAAATAAATTATCATTAAATAATGATTACTGTAACATTTAAAACGTATTTGTTTTTTAATCGTTTTCTTACTACAATTTCTGTATCTCACATCAAACGATGTAATTTCTTTTACTTGTAAATCCCATTCACATAATTTATTTTGAGCCTCAGCAAAATATCCTTTGTGAATTCAACGACGAAATGCCGTTTGAAAATAACGGTGCCAAAGAGAGCTTATTAAACTTCGAATTGAAAATTATTTTCTATTCATTATACTGATGTCTAGTCCACATTGTAGCTCAGAGCAAACATTCAAACCATTCAAAGGACTTCCTTTTTAGCTGAGTTACGTTGAATTTACATTGAGATTATAATGAAAACTACTGTTTGATTATACTCTGTAAACGTTAAAACGAATGGGTATGGGTCTCAGTCAAGATACATTCAGCAGTAAAATGAAATGATGTTTACACGGATCTTCTTAAGAGTGTATTTTAAAGCAACATACATTAATTATAGACCTTATTCAGTTTTATTGATCCTTATTTAAAGATAATGGAAATTAGCGAGCGTGAAGAGCAGCTTGGAATTGGAAATGTTTACATTAATAACATTTTCTATATATTAAAAAATATGTATTATTATTTAAAAAACTGTTTATTACGCGGTTCAGATTTAATTACACACACACACAAACAAAATATTAATCGCTATTTTTTAAATAAAATTTTTAAAAAATGCTTATTTTTATACATAAGAAAGAATCACAATATTAAGTGCAAAATAGAAAGCGATTTTCCTTGCAATTTTCCATTTTCCTTTCTATATAGGGTATTGGACTATTATTTCTGTTTGTTACTATTTATTAATTTTTTAATTTAATTCATAAATTAATATTTAAAAAACATAGCGTCATCCACTACAAGTTGAATGGATAGTATTGAATTTGAATGGATGACTAGAGAGTATTTTATTAACGATTGAAAATTTGAACAAGATGCATAAATATATATAGGGAGAGAGTGAACTAATAGTAGGAATTGAAAAAGGAAGAGGGATGGGGTGGTGGAATGAATAGAATTTTGAAATCTAAAACAGATTTCAGACGATCCCTCAAGAATTTAGCACACTATATTACTTTTTTTCGCAAAATGATGCCTAACTATAACCGGAACTTCCCCTGAATTTCCTCGGAATTATTTTTTTATTTTGTGCAAGGACAGATCTTTTCTACACATAGGGGAATCATAAGGATTTGTGCAAACACATTAGAGAAGGAAAGGGAGGGGGAGAGGGGAAGTCAGGTGATCACACGAAAAGGGTGTTTGGCGTCCACCTGTCTGCCAGAAGGGTCTATCCCTGAAGTGTCTGCTTCATTATGTGATATCTGTTCCCATGACAACGGTAGTGAGCCCCAGCTGTGCAGGCCAGCCCCCGACTTTCGATCTCTTTTCTATCACTTGCCCTTAATGGGCGAGTGATATGGGCTGAAGCCTTTTGTGTACCTCGTTCGGTGTGTGGGGCCGAAAATAGAAAGCGGTGGCTCTCTCTCCCTTGATTAAGTTGGCCTGGACAGTGTCCAGCACCATATTAATTCTAGGTACATTCGATGTGCGAAAGACATTTTCTGCAAGTTGCTATTATTACGGGATAGAAAGAAACGGAAAGGGATATTTTTTTTTCAGGACAAATGGTACATTAAGTGAAACAAAAGGTTTTGGGGAAATGAGGTCTTGACATAATAGGGCAAGGAGTCAACGAGTGTTTGAACAGAAGCAGAAATGGCGGGGAGAAAAGAATATATAAAAATGCAATACACAATGAAAGGTCTTTATTTAAGTGATGAACTGTAGATTCGATCCTCACACATATACTTTAAGAATTTATTTGATTTGATTTTGTCGAGCTAAGGTTGCAGGGTACCCTTTTCCAAAAAAAGTTTTTTTGTAGGTAATAATAAAAACATTTAATTTCATTTCTGATTCTATTATTATACTGATTCTGGGAAATCAGTCCGGCAAGCCATTGTTTTAAAATTAAGAAGCTAACAATTTTTTGAAGTTTTTAAACTTATAAAATACTTAATTTATAAATTTTAGTTATTTTAAGTGATTTGTATTTCTTGAATTGTTAGAAAAAAAAAGTAGTTAGGACGAAGTTTAAAATATAATTTTTTGTTGAATTTTAATCATTTTTAGAGCTACATCTGAAATTTTTTTTTAAATATATCAATTCTGACATATATTTGTTTTTAAAGAAATTTTCAGACTTATAATTCCAAACAAATTTTATCTACAAAAAATTTCTATTTTGGCCACAAAAAACACCACGATGAATAGAAAATATTCAAAAAAATGCATTTCAAGAGGATAAAGACACAGGGGTTTTGAAACTGATAACACTCAGATGAACTTCAATATATCTTTAAAACTAACTCATTATCAAGTCTAGAATTTAGAGTCAAAGCTTTCTAACTGAATATGCCTAAAAATACAATTATTATTAATAATAATAACAGTAAAATAACAACAACAATAATAATAATAATGACAACATTAGCATCAATAATAGTAATTTTTAGCAATGACCATTTTAGGATACTGTAATGTCTTACGATTTCCTCTTTTACGATTTTTTGCCAAATTAAGAGCTTTTGTTTCAGATAAAATCCATTCATATTAGTACCTTTGTTTTGAATTCCTCAGCAATCACTATTTAAGAAGCATAGTGAGCATGGTTACTTTGAATAAAACAACATGCTTTTCATGAAATTTTATCCCCACTGCTGAATTCTGTAAACAAAAAAAAAATCCCTGAAATAAATAACATCATTCAGAAATGTTTCATTGTGGCAGAAAGAAATTAACAAATTTCCCTTTTTAAAATGAGACATTACCATTCATCACTTTCTTGTCGGAATTTCCTTTGAATAGTTAGATAAGACAATAAAAAATATCTGAAGCTGGAAAACGCAACTGTTTTAATTTTAATTATGTTTTAGAAAATTTTATACATGATAGTTTACCTTTTCTTTATTTATTTTAGAAAAATAAGTATGAAGAGATTTTATAATTGAAAGCATTAATTAAAAAAAGATAGCATTGTAAGATATAATTTACTTTCGGATATAACTGTTTCAAAATGCTCAATTCGGGAGAAAAATATTGGAGAAACGTATTTGTTAAAATATTAAAGTGTGACTAAATACACACACACATACCCACATTTTATTAAAAAAAGTTTTTTTTTCGAAACTAATTTAGTATTTTTAGCTTTATTCTTCTGCTTTTTTTTAGTCGAATATCTTTAATAGCTATGGAATCCAATCTATTTTCTCTTCTTTGCAGCTCAGTAACATAGGCAAATATAGGAAAGGTTGGATGAGGAGTTAGCATGAGTTAAAGAAAAAAAAAGTATTATTCAAATTTAAAAGAATTGGTATAGAGTAAGTTGTTTTTAAAATTTAAGGCGTCTTTTAAAATATTCAATACGGATACAGAATCTTTCCTCCCTCTTTAACATAAAATTAAAAATATTTTTATGATACAAGATATGAAAAATGAGACATAATGGATAATAGATGGAACAAAAATTGATAATATATTAAAATATTCCAAATTCTTTGTACATTACTGAATTTAGAAAATATTATTAATTACGGACACATTTCTTTTTCAAAAGTGCGAACTGCATTTCTTAGCATATTCTAGATATTCTTTAGCATAAATTTCTGTTACTAAATATTACGCTTATTTTTCTCTGTCCATAAAAGTTATGAATGGAAATTGAACCAAGAAGCAAGATACAGATTTACAAGAATAAAAGACATATCATAGTTGTCAAGGTTACTGAATAGAAAATACTTTTAAAAAAGACAAAAGAAGGAAAGGTCAAGGAAAAAACTATAATTCCTTAAAGCTGCCACGGCAGCCATGATAATGACCCCAACATAATCAATACAAGAAATACAAGATAAATAATTGAACAGAGTATATAAAGATATATAGCTACTCTAAGTAGCAACATCATATGAAAGTATTATTGGCTTTCAGGGGACAGAGGATATACTAATGCCCGCTGGAGATATAAATAACACCTTTTCCCACTTTTCCCCTTGGATACGTCACAATTCCTTTGTCCACTATACCTTTGTCGCTTTGTCCGAATTTTAAAATTCCGGATTCCAACTCATAAATCAAAACAAGTTGTCACGGACTCGTTTCGGCGGTCATTTATTTCTTGAAGCCTTCGCCAAGAGACGCCTGGGTGACACTTCTGTCGATGGAAAACACAGCCAATGAAATTCGAAGTGGAATTAATGCATCCGAAATCGATCATTGGCAAAGGAAGGGAAAACAAAAAACGTCGTTCTGATGTCAACTTAAAAGCCCGGTGGACCGGACGAATGAGATCCGATAAAAGCAATAAATTTCCGTTTCTCGAAAAGTTCGCCATTGGCGGGCGTTTTTGGAGGTATTTCACGTGCTTTGGAGAATCGAAATGAAGCCATTTTGTTACGGAGAACAATCATTTGACGATACAAGGCGCATCCAGAAAGTAAGTTTCCCTATTTTTTTAAAAAAAGAATTCACACTTTCAGGAACATATTTATAGACAACAAGTACAGCAATGCTTCAGCTATTTTTCAACATAGTCACCACCAGAATTTAGACATTTGTCGAATCGTGGGATCAACTTTTGTATTACTGTGTGGTAGAACTCTGCCACCTGTGAATGGAACCAGCGTGTGACAGACGTCTTCATATTTTTGAATAGCAGGTGCTTAGTGACAATCTCATGCAACAAGGATCGCGATATCTGCGGAAATTGGCTGCTCAGCTCCATAATCGTGAAGCGACGGTTCTCCATCACGCGCTGTCTCACAAGATCAACATTGATGAGGGACAGTCGCCCACTGCGCTCTTCATCATAGGCACTTTGACGACCCTCTGAAAACTGCCTACACCAGCGAAGTACCAACTGCTTACTCATGATGTTCAGCCCATAGACCTGGCAAAGCTGACGATGGATTTCAATAGGCGCAATTTTTTGTGCATTTAAGAATTTTATCACCGACCTAACCTCGCAGGCGGCGGGAGAAGGAATAAGAGTTTCCATTTCGGACCACTGCTACCACGCTGCTGGCACGAGGCGGGACCTGTCCGGCTGGCATATAATTGATACGTCATAGATCTGTTACGCATGAGCAATTGACACGGCTAATTATGTTTACTTTAAAGGGGAAAACATCGGGAAACATACTTTCTGGATGCGTCTCGTACTATGTAACAGTGCTACACAACAGTTCAAAGAGAGATCTTCGAAGCAAAGCGAATGAAAGTGTATACCTTATTCATGTGTTATTTTAAACATTAAACGAATTATTCTCAATGAACGAGCATGGCAACAGTAGCTTAGTGCTGTTAGCAGGGGCGTAGCTACCCCCGTATCAATGATACGGAGACCACAAGCTACAGAGGCCCCAACATGTGTAACTACAATACCACTAAGAGGGCTTTCGTTTCAAAAAGGTCCCCGAAGGATTTTCGATACTTGACCCATTTAAAACTAGCTATGCCAATGGGTTTTCGTCACGTATTTGTGGCCTGTGTGTCATGAGTTCGAGACCTAGTGCCACTAAAGACTTGGCGTGTAGAGGAGCCGTTGCACTTTGAATCTGTTGAGGCTCAAAGTCTTCCCGTTTGCGTGATGCGGAGGTTTGGAGGTGTGAGGGGGGATTAAAGTGTTGTCTTTGTTACTTGGCTATGGCTCAAAATTATGAGGTCCATCGCCAATAGCCATCATGTTGCTTTATAGAGCGATGTAAATTAACACTCCTTTAATAACTAACTTCATGTCGAGGCCAATTTTCATGCAAAATAATGAAATTTGTTCTTGTGTTACACATTACTTCATTCCATGTCTTTGCGACAAAATTTATACGTCTGTTTCTGTTCATGAGCAGGTACATAAGTTTTTTCTTCAGTACATAATGAACTGTATTCCATAGAATTTTCAATATTATACATGATTCCAGATAAGAGATAAACGAATTTTAATTCAATAAAGGGATTATAACTGCTTGAAAAAGTGTAGTATTTTAAAATAGACAATGTCAAATTTCCAAACGTAATTAAGTTTTGATGAGTAAAAACTGCTTTTTAGTCAATAAAATTAATTTGCATACAGAAATTAAAAATCTTAGAAAAAACTTTAACTACAGTCCAATTTATTTAAAAAAATTAAATTAGATGAATACTCGAAATTTTCCAATTGGTTTTTATTTCTCAGTCTCTCATTTTAATAGAAATATTTACTAAAACAAATTTTATGACATCAAATATTTTTATTTCACCAAAATTTTCAACTGTTTTGTATTATAAAGATAAAACATCGCTATTGTTTGAAATGCTATGAATTTGAATAACATATAAACACACATCACTTTATAAAGAAAAATAAAAAAGAATTATATTAACTATTCAATCAAAAAATAATACCGCAGCAATAACAATGAACTGTGTGAAATTTTCATTCCCCAGAGACAGTGAGAATTAAAGAATGCAATCCAAAAAGGAAATTTATTTTTGTCAGAAAGTTCTGAAATCTTCAAACTGAAAAAGATTTTGGAGGAATTGTAGTAATGAAAAAAAAATCCAAAAAGGAATTTCGAGACATTTAATTTTGCTGGGATTATATTAAGTACTCTAATCTTTTCCCTATTTTAAAGTATAATTAGGTTTTTTTATCCTTCGCGCCAAAGGGTGGAAAAACTAAAAAAAAATGTTTAAGAAAATACTTCAGTCTAAACTTATTTTTATTGCCTTTTTTTAAAAAAAGGTCATAAACATAAGAAAAACTGATAATTCATTTTTCTCAGACCAGGAACCAAGCCAAAATTTACAATTATTAGTCTTAACATTGATAAAAATTCTTCAGGCGAAAAACATTCGAAATTACTTTTTGAGGGAGAAAAAAAAATTAAAGAAACATAATCAAAAGCAAAGAACCCCATTTGAAAGAGAAAATGAATTTCATTTCTTTCGGACATTTCACGAGAAAAGTTTCAGAAATTAAAAGCAATAAAAACAGTTTAAAAGATATTTGCATCTGCCATAAATAAAACTATCCAAGACATTCTGAAAAACACTCATTAACTAAAGCATTAAAATGCAGCTGATGAAAAATCTACAAAAAGATTTTACTTCCGTTGCCAAAACTTAACATAAAAAAATCATCATTATTGTTTTTTTTTAAAAAGCTAATCCAAGAAAGGTATAAAAACACTTAAAAAAATGAAATAAAAATCTTTGAAAGCTGAAATATGTAGTAAAATATTATTCTAATTTAATTAAAAACTAACTCATAGAAATTTAAATTTCCTTTTCTTGAAGGAAAATTCTTAGAATATAATGAGATGTTTTGTTGACTGAAAGCCAATAGAAAAAATATATATAAAATAAAATAAAGTCGTCCAAATAAAATGATTGAAAAAAGAAAGAGAGAAAAATATCCCTTTCAGAAAACAGGGGGAAATATCGCATTTCCCACCTGCATATCTTTAGCAGTCGTTTGGTCTTTTGTTCGATTCGTTAAGAACATTATTTTTCGAAAACTGCAACGGAATAAAAATGTTCCCGGTTCGTTACACAATAATTGGAACCCCACCATCCCCGTCCCAGGTTAATATAGACTTACCCACAGGGCAAGATAATATAATATTCTTATCTCATACCAAATATTGATTTTGTCCTTGTTCGGCTTGGGCCCGTGTTCGTAAAATCATTCTTTGGAAAGATTGCCACTATAACCGCACGTAAATAAGAAACATTGATTGTTAAATTCCAGAGAATTAATTATCTCTACCTGCAGGTTGTTAGACCAAGAAGATTTCCAATACAATTCCGAAACGAAGAGATTTTAATTAAAAGCTTTAATTAAGAAAGATGGCGGTGGAAGATGTATTTTATTTTCGGCAATTAATTATTGCAGACGATTTCATAACGCTCGATTTAAAAGAAAAGATCGGAGGAATTTATTTGTTTAAATATATATATATATATATATATTTTGAGAATAAAGTAGATATCCCACATTAGAAATCCCTTTTGATTTTCTCTGTCTTAAGAATTTTAGAAATAAATTGAGTACTTTTATGTCTTTAATAGCATGGAGTGGGAGTTTAATAACTTCGATTATAATTCAGAGTAGTGTCATTAAAATACAAGATGATTAATTCTTAAGAAATGAGGTTTTCCGTTTTAAGAAAGAAATAATGAATAAGAATTTTAAAATCTCTTGATAAGTGTTTTTGTAACATATGTTTAGCAATTTAAGTATTTTACGTTAACAGTATTAATGATGATAAATATCTGACAAGGAACACAGTTTTTATTACTTTTGGATTTAAATTTTAGGCTACATTTTTTTGAAATAAAATTACAGAATCAATTAGGTAAGGCTGGATAACTCAAATTAAAAAAATATCGTTCCATTTTCTTAAGGCTGTATTTGAGCAGAAATAGTGCATTTCTTTGTTATTGAAGGCTTAATATTTTTTTAATGCATTCTAAATCTTTATTATGATAATAAAAAAAGGCTTTTATTTCAAAACTTAAATTTATCTGTCCAAAAAAATGTTTCATGCAACAATTTGTAAATTGAATAATCTGATTTCGGTATGTTTAAATGCAAAATGGTATTGATAGTAAGTACATCTGTAAATGTCTATAGCTTCAGTTTCATTGCAGTTTTGTTATAACAATTATTTTTAGTATCATAATATTTTAAATTCTTTATTTTTTTTACCTGGCTTTTTTCATACTAACTGTTTTCAATATATACGCATGAAATAGAAGTGTCTTAATTTCGAAAGCACTAGCAGAGAGAGAGAGAGAGAGTAATAAAGCTCCTAACAGTTTGGTTGATTTAAAGTCGACATATAGAACAGTGCCTTTTTTGAAAACAGATAATTCTTTATCTACTTTTAATGGGCTAGGATTATATTTGAATACTCTGATGCTCTTTTATCACATCGAATGTGGAAGTAAAAGTCTTTTTGAATTCATAATGACAATGAATACAACGGTCTTCAATTGAATCGAGATTCTAATTCATGACCAACAGGATATGTACAGCTCGTTTCTGTAATTTTTTAGCATTTTTGTAATCTTTAGCATTTTTGTAATGCTCACACTCTAATATTAAAAAACTATCGTGTAAAGAATCACTTTATTCTAGCAGAATCACTAGCATTTCTCTAACACTTCACTCGATTTTTATAAAGCAATTTCACGCGCATTTTGTTGCTACAAGAGTTGAGTTGTTCATTTCCTGATATCACATTAATTAAATTACAGAAATTAATTATCTTACATTTTCAGAGTGTGAATACTAGAGGATTTAAAAAGGACTGAACAAATCCTAACATGAAACAACAGCAAATAGCATAAAGTGAAGCAAACAATGCGAAAAAGAAATATAAAGATATGGATTTTTAAGAAGACACTTCTACTGCTTACACATTATAATATCAGATTTTATGGTTGCACACATACTGTGTTTTTTGCACAATTAGATGCATAATTTATTTCTCTATCATTAAATGCCAGCTTTTTATGAAATGCAGAAATGGTAAAATTTTAATATGAATGTGTCTATTAAGAAAGAGTATTTAATAACGAAACAAAAGCAGCTAATAATATATTATCAACATTAATATTTATATCTATGCAAGAGGAATATATTTTAATACATTCAGAAAAAGCTAGATATTATTCAAAGTTGTGGTATTATTTAACATATATACAGTGCTATGAAGGACGAAATATAATTAATTGTTTTTTTTTTGTATAATACGTATGATAAAATTGAAATGGATTAGTTTAATAAATTATGCACATTTATCTTTAGGATGGTTTTTTATGCGTAAAATAAACCGTGATCCAACAACAATGCTTTTCTTTCATGTATAATGAATAAATGTTTACATGGAAATGAGAATGTAAAAACTAGAGATAGAGAAAACTTGATTGTTTTTTTTATATCAAGTATATTAATTAAAAGTACATTTTCTAGAATTCCTCAGGGTTGGATAATAATGTTATGCTTTACGTGGGTGCAGCTATCTTATGTTAATAACTGATAAATCCGTATAAGTCAAAAGATTATTTAAACATATATATAATGTTCTGGTTTTTCATTCCTCTCTTTTAATGTGCACTTGCAGTAATCTATGGTTGCACTTAAATTTTAAAAGTGAAAATATATTTCATTTTTAAGTTCATCGAAAATATTTTTTTACTTTTTCAATTCCTACTATTAGTTCACTCTCTCCCTATATATATATATATATATATATATATATATATATATATATATATATATATATATATATATATATATATATATATATCTTGTTCAAATTCTCAATCGTTAAGAGAGAGATAGAGGTGTTGGAAACCTAAAACCTTCTTAATATGACAATTTTGAGATTTTTACATTTCCAAATTGTATAGATTTGTACCTTTCTAAAAATACCTTACTTTAACCTCCAAGATAATTAGAACCCCTTAAAATCTATCTTTAAATGATCAATGCAACTGGGCCACACCCATTTAAATGTCAAAAAGCGTAAACAAAGTATTTTGTTTTTGCTTAAAAGTTGAATGAATGATGGAAATCAAAAAAATTAATCCAGAATTGCTAAAAAAGTGTTTACATGGAGGTACACAAAATTCCAAATGAAAGTGTAAACAACGTAATATGGTCTCGTGTACAGAAGAAAATATTTGTACAAATAGAAGTATTATCATTGGGTACATATTATTCAAATTCATCATTTAATATGGAAAATACATCAAAAGCAGAAATTTTGAGAAAATTCAATATTGAGCCTGGTGATTACACAGCACAGGCAATGGACATGCCTCCACAGACAGAGACTGTTAAATGCTAAATACTCTTGTTTACAAAAAACAAAGGAAGTTAGGAAAGAAAAAAGACTTAAAAGAAAGAGAGAGGATGAGATGAGATTAAAAAAAATGTAGATCACACACACACATTTGGAATATGGGGAGAAATGTTTTAATAAAAAAGTAATTATGCATTAAAGTTCATTTACCTCAAAATGTAAATTTTTGATGTTCGATGTACTTTTTCTGGGAAAGCAATGCTCACAGATATGTAAGTATTTTTTATGACATATTTATAATGATGGCTAATATATACTAAAATGAGCTTTTTGTGAAAAACTCAAAAATTTATTTTTTACAAATTTTTTTATGTGAAAAATGGGTCAAATTTCCCTATTTTTGATAAAATATTTTATAAATTATTAAAAAATTCAAAATTGTGGCTAAAAGCTCGTTTCAGTATAATGAGAAAGGTTTACTTTAATTGTTTGAAAAATTTCAAACATGTACATACAACAGATTTTTTGAAAAAATATGTATCAAAAACCGCCAATTTAACATTGTCGGTATACAGGTTTCCGACTCCTCGAAATAAAAAACTTTCTATTTATCCACTCAATTTCAAATACCTTTTTTAAAACTTGTAGTGGAGGACACTTGATGTTAATACAGTTTCTTCAAACATTAATTCATTAATTAAATTTTAAAAAATGAATAAATAGTAACAATCAAAAATAATAGTCCAACACCACATATAGAAAGGAAGATCGTTCGTTGTGTCCCTGTAGCGCAATAAATAGCACGTTGGACTTCTAATCCAAAGGTTGTGGGTTCGAATCCCATCTGAGATGGCCTGATTTCTGAGAATGTGATTTCTTTTTTACTATACTATTTTATTAGAATAATTAAATTTAATTAATGAGTAAATAGTAAAAAACAAAGAAAAAGATAGTCCAACACGAAGAAGAAAGGAAAATGTAAAATTGCAAGGAAAATCACCTTCTATTATGCCACTTAATATTGTGATTCTGACATATGTATATACATATTTATATTAATTGTAATTATTTAATAAAAAGTAACTAAAATAACATCTTCGTTGTTTAACTAAGTAGGAATTGAATTAATTTTTTTAATATTACTTGTTAAAATACTGCATTATTGTGTGCCGGGGTCTTAGAATAATCAAAAACTTTTCTCTTTTAATTCAAACTAGTTGTTATACCCGTTTTTCGCACGGGTGAATTGAAAAATTAAACAATACAGATTGAAGGATAAAGAAGTTTTTAATGAGTTAATTTTACGTGAAATGCATATTAAACAAAAAAAAAACATTTTGTTAAATTTCAAGTCTGTTGTTGTTTCCAATCCCCTAGGAGCAGGAAAGCCTACACAGAGCCATTTAACCTTTCCGCGTTATAGTGTCACACACCAGGTCTTGCTCTTCATATAACTGTCGCAGGGAAATGTCCCAGCAGTCCAGAAGATGAGCAGGAGAAACAGGGAGAGAGCAGGGACAGGTAAAGAAAGACTTTACTCCTTTGCTCAAAAGTCACACTACGCAGGTGACCGCTTCTAAAACGTGCCAAGGCCGTCTGATGAACCCTGGAACTTCTGCACTGTATAGATAGGCCAGGACTTTTAGCTGCGTACCAGGTGAGCAGAAGGGTTTTTCCAAGTCAAATTCATTTTATTTCTTTCGAATGGGTTAAGACAGAGGAACTGGGGTTAGAGAGATCACAACCCCTACCAGCCAGCTCATCAGTAGCTTCGTTCCCAGGCACACCTACATGTGATAGTATCCACTGGAGACATACTTGTTTCCTCTGACCAAGCCTAGCTAATTTGGATAAAATATCTAGACCAGTACTGTCCATAATTTTTGGCCAATTCTTCAAATATTGGATGGAGCTTCTGCTGCCTGTCAGGATACAGATACTGTCCTTATAAGAGTTGAGAGCATGATCAAGAGCACCACTAATAACAATGTGTTCCGATCTAAAGACGGAACAGTGGTCAGGATTCCTGATGCTGATTTTAACATCGTTTCCAGGAGTGTTACAAAAAATACCGCTCCCTGCTCTACCCGTATCCGAACGACTACCATCTGTGTAAATAATCAAGGCTTGATCGGGTATGCCATTTATTACTTCAAGTGTCATTTGTCTGAGTAATTCCGATTAGCTGTTATGCTTGGGAGCACTGGTCAATAATTCCTTCCGGAATTCAACATGATTAAAAGAATTCATAGGTGTGATGTAGATGTGTCCACATTGAAATCAATAAAATCATGTTTACGCATGTAATTAAGTGGGCTGTCTCGCTTTAAATGTTGGTTACTTGTCCAATTTAAAATGAAAGAAGAAGTTCTATTGAAGGAATCAAAGCTTTTAATTTTGTTAAAATACCTATATGAGTTGACTTCGAATCTCATAGTAAGAGGTTGTATGTCTGCCTCGTACAGAACTGTGTCAGTAGGGCAACTATATCTAAGGCCCGTGATAATCCTCGCAGCACTGAGTTGCACTTTCTCCAGTTTTTTCAAGTTAGTGGAGATTCTACTTGAAAGATTTTGTACCCATATTCAAGGACAGTGCGAACCAAGGTTGTATAAGTTATTCTAAGTGTGGAAGCGTCTGAGCTCCAGTCTCTGCCAGAAAGATATTTTAAGATCTTAAGTCTCTTTCTTGCTTTATCGGCTATTTTCTCAATATGTTTATCACAGTTCACTTCCGAGTCTAAAGTGAAATTAAGATAGATAGGGTATTTACTGTAATTCAAGCGCTCCCTCCTTAGGAAAAGCTCAGAAGAGTAGTTGTAAAGATGCCTATTAGTCGTGAAGAGGCTGGAAGTAGACTTTGAAGCATTGAAAGTAATTTTTTGGTTGTCTGCAAACTCCTGAATATTTACTAAAGACGTATTCAGCTGGGATTCCATTTTGCTAATATTTGCATCACTGTACCACAAAACGACATCATCAGCGAAAAGTCCAATTTGAGAAGGGTTAACATATTTTTCAAACGCAACCCTGGGGAATTCCTTGATAGGTTTTGTAAGAATCTGAGAAAGTAGCATGAAAGTTGACACAAAAATTTCGCTGATTTAGAAAGTTTGAGATCCAGGACAGAGCTTTAACTTTAATGCCAAAAATACCAAGGCACTTGCTTAACAGCTTATATTTCCATACCTTATCAAAGGCCTTTGACACATCTAAAAATGCCGCCATGGTGTGTCTTGTTGGTTTGTGATTCTGAGAATCTCTAACATATTGGGTGAAGTATAAAATTTGGTCAACAGTAGAGTGACCCTTACGAAAAGCAAATTGCTCCGGGGGCATTAAGTTATTAGTGTGTAAATGGTGAGTAAATTCCCGCAGCACCATGCATTCCATTAGTTTGCAAGTGATGCAGGTAAGAGAAATAAGACGATAGCTTGTCGTAAGACCATCATTCTTGTTGGGTTTATGAATGGGAATAACGATGGCCGTTTTCTAATGTCTTGGTAGATTTTCCATGACAAGTTACATATGTATAATAGTCTTTCCCTAGCGAAAATTCCAAGGTGGGACAAGAAATACCCAGGATCCTAATGAGGTTTAGTTAGTGTTCCGCCCAAGTGGTTTCTCACCTAAAGGGAAGCTGCATAATACCCTTCGCCATGGACCAAAATTTTAAGTTTGTAGATCTAATAGCTGGTAAAAATGATTTTTTTTATTTATAACACCCCTTAACTCCCTTGTGGGTCGATTTTTGAAAACACCTTCCTAAGCTGATCTCTTCTCAGCATAAGTAACACATTGTTATAAATTTTTTTAATTAACGCTTAAAATAGTATAAATAATTTATATCTGGAAGTGTGTAATACGTTAATATTACTTTTTGTAGTATTTATTTTATGTTAAAATTGTATGTAATCAGCCTCACACTCCGCCTGTTCAAGCTTTCGCAGTTCCCGGCGCCTGGCGTAGACAAAACAAAATGCAAAGTTTTTCTTCACACATAAAATATACATATATGCTGTCGCGGGCTTTTTTGAAGATGGCAGAATTTTTTCCTACTTACTTGACAATTATCGTTATATTTTGGACACTTCACACAATATTTTTATAAATTATAGCCTATGTGTTATTCTGATGTATAAGCTATATTATTGTACAGTGTTTTATTAAAATCCATTCAGTTATTTTTTCATGAAAGAGTACCAAACATCCATACAAACTTTCGCGTTTATAATATTAGTAAGGATAATACGGAAAATACTACAAATATTTCCATTTCATATTGGCATTGCTTTGTTTTGTTATTATAAAGCGTAACATTCCGTTTCACTCAACAAATATAAATGCAGTGCACACGTCGACAAAAATATTCATGAGCTAAAACTGTGAAAGATAAACAAGGCCTCCATAAAAGCATTTCTACATCCATGATCAAGAATTCAGGAGCTCTGTGCTAATACATAAGCTGACTAAAGGTTGGACGAAATCCTTTCTCACATTATACGACATGAAATCTCTGCTGCTTTTAATCCCGAAGCAATTTCCAGGGGATCAGAAAAGGTCTTTGATGAACACATATCTTCCATAAAGTGCTCCGTCCCCCCATTTTAATCTGAAACAGATTGCGCAGATGCACCGGAAAGCACCAGCAGTGAGTGTTTTAAAAGCCGAGGAGGAAAATATTTCTCTCAGAGAGCGTTGTTGATTGGAATAAATACCAGTGACTTCTGAAAGCGAAGGGGGATCACATCTTTCATATTCGAAGTATTCCGTTCCGTGAGAGAAGCTTCATAAAATATTCTACGAGGAATATTTAGTCATATTTATTGATTTCGAGAATTTGGTAAGAGGATGAATAGAATGTTTGAAAGCTATTTTGTTGAAAATGAGGTGAAATTAAATAGAAGAAAATGTTTTGAAATACCTTAGAAGTCGAATGATGAAGTAATATACTTTTCAAACTTTTCTCACTAATATATATTATAGTTCTAAAATGACTGGACGATGACAAATTAAACGTACATACACAAAGAAATATTGTATCAAATTATTTACAGACGTGGAAAATATACTACGGCTCTCTAGAATAACTTCACTTGCAGGAACTCTGACGAATTAGAATTTAGTCTCTGTCTTAATGCAGACAACGCACAAGCATATTCTAATCACCTGACTAGATTGTTTTCTCAAAAGTCTCTTACGTAGCCTGAGTCGAAATTTCCAAAAGGGGTTGATTCCAAAGACTTCTCGATGGTTTCAGAACGATATAAATTTTTTGCCAAATTTGTCACCAAAATGATAAAACCGTTAATATGGTAAATCTGTCCACATCTTCTAGGATTGCCATAATCTCATTTTTCAAGTTCCTATTTATTTTTCTAATAAAAAGGGAAGCGCACTATCTCTGTAAGACTCCACAAGAAGAGCGACGCTCCAGGGAAAATAACACATGATGTTTCAATAAACATACGTATGTATGTATATTTATATTGTATATTATATATTGTATGTATATTTATATATTTTTATATTGATTTACTCAAGTTTAGATTATTATTATGCAGAGAAAATAAACTATATTGAAATTACTATAGAAAAGAACTGTCAATTTCAGTTCAATTTGTGAAATATGCGAGAGTTAATCGAATATACATTTTGATAGACAAAAAATTTGAAAAAAACCTATTTTGATTGAGATTTAAATACACGAAGAAGTTTTTTTTTACACCTGAAAAATCGAAGGAATCTCATGTTAGAAATGTATTTTAACCAAAAACAACTTTTAAATTCTTATCTAGCACACCATTTATTATTTATTATTTATGGGAATTTCGAATTTTTTCCCATGCGAAATGTTTAAATGGAATGTGAATGTGTATTTCAGCTAAGATAAACTTTTCCATAAAAGAAAAAAATATACGAATACAATGAAGTAAAGTTTTCACCCGGTTAATAAGTGTTAAAAAATTTTAAAAGCTATTAAAATCCAGGAAATCTTTAGAATAAGCTTTATACTCTCAGTACTTTTCTATCAGAGTATTAACATGAAATAGAATCAATTAAAGAGATTTAAGAGAAACTACTTAAAAAATTAAATTTTCACCCACAGTTTGTCGTTTTAAAAACACTCTATCATTCTGGCAATAACCAAACTAATACACCCATCCCAACACCAGATTTTCTGAGATTTCACATTTTTGGAAACTGACTACATAGTTTCCTTAAAAAATAAACACAGGGAAGAATAAGTGAAAAAAAAACAAGAAAAGGGGGAAAAAACCCTAGTTTTTTCTTTATCATTCTTTTTACAATACCGGTTAGGCGAAGAAGAAGACTTCACGGAAATAGAAGAGAAATACAGAGAAGAAAAGGGGGAAGAAACCCGGAAAAAATAAAAGTGCAGATAGAGTATGAGAGAAATAGAATAAACCTTATACTTCCGCTGAAAACTCTTTTCCCGCCTTTTATCCGGAAGGCGCTAAAGGGTAAACACAAAAAAGCTTTCATCTGTTTACACGATGGAAAATGTGGTTTCACACCATTCTCCCTCTTATCCCCACCCCTTTCAAAAACCTCGATTTTTTCCATTATCCCAAAATGTAACCAGGAAGGAGTACTTCGGCAGTGCTTTTTTTTAAAAAAGACCGAACTAACGCACTTGGCACACTGCGGGAGAATTAGAAATAGCGAAATCGTGTTATGAACTTAAAGAGGGGGAAAAAAGAGGAAATTACTTATTAAAATACGGGGATAATTCGAAATTCTACTTGGTTTTAGATGTGCCTGACAGCAATCTGCTGACGGGTATCTGTTTTTTAATGTAATTCGAACTATTTCATTTGTAAAGTGTGACTATCTTTTAAATGGAATTGAATGGGTCATAATTTTAAATTGTGGAAAAATAGTTTAAAAAGATACTTTTTTCATAAAGGTAAAGTTGTAAATGTTGCATAAAATTAAATACCTTTTTTTATGCACATTTATTGGGCATTGTATGTTAAACTACTTATTATCGAAAATCTTTTTATTTAAATATTTTGAATGCTTTATTTTATATTTGTTCATTAAACCTAAATTACTCAAGTGTAAATTCAGTCAGCTATAATTTCTCTGAAAGGTCGAGTTTCTTTAAGAAATATCCAACCTTTATTCAAGCATGTAAGCAAGCATTCACATAAGAACTCGTAATTCTGACACCATGAAATAACACTAATATGTCTGTTAAGGGTTTTTCTTACTACACCATATACAGCAGTTGGATTCATCGATAAAAATATTAAAAATTCGTAGTCACATACATGGATTTTAATGTAGTCTTTTATTCTTACATTCTTATGGCAATTCTCCTTGACAACGAATGAGAACGAACTATATTCTCTTCATTAAAATTGCACCAGATATAACAATCCAACAAAGGAGCCTCACACATCCTAATGGTTCTTTCACTGTCAGTAGCAACAGCGGAACGCAGCTTTTGAGATAGCATGTATTTGGTCAGTCGGATTCTCCATGATTTTTTCTATAATTTGAAATTTGTTCCTTCCAGGACACTATTCGCCTAGAGGAAAAGTCAGAAATCCCATGGCACCATATCGGGAGAGTAGAGAGTCTGACGTAAGTTGTATTTTGTATTTGGCAAGAAACTAAGAAGAATGGAAGGGTTTAAAAAGTATCCGTCCATAATTTTTCTCCACACACACACACACACACACACACACACACACACACACACACACACACACACACACACACACACACACACACACACACACACACACACACACACACACACACACACACACACACACACACACACACACACACACACACACACACACACACACACACACACACACACACACACACACACACACACACACACACACACACACACACACACACACACACACACACACACACACACACACACACACACACACACACACACACACACACACACACACACACACACACACACACACACACACACACACACACACACACACACACACACACGTATATATATATACATATGTATATATACATATATATGTATATATATGTATATATATATATATATATATATATATATATATATATATATATAATCCTCACTACATTTCTCATAATTTCACCTAAAGTGCTGTGCATACCGTGTGCAGATAAATGTAGGTTGAAACTGCACTCGCATCGTGTGGAGCAACTTAAAAAAACATTTGCAAAACAATCTTGAAACTGAAGCTTAATTAATTTGAAAATGTCTTACTAATTACGAAAATTTACATATCCTAATTAAGAAACACATCTCCCGAAAGAGATAGAGTTTTTTTAACATTGCATCCTTGACTACTCAAAATAAAACATTTTCCAATTTTTTTTTCTTTTATGACAAAATGAATAATTCTGCTTAGGGTTGCTAGTTAACTATTAATTTAAAACCCAACTATTTTGTTTCATTGTAAATTACTTTTAATAATTAATTTTACCTAAAGGTATGAGTAAATGTCTTATCCATTCATCTTATAATATCATACAAAATAAAGTATTCAATATATTTCTTATTTCATTTAGAGAAATGTTTTCATATAACAGAAATTTTTTTTTTCAGGAAGGACCTTAATTGGTAGGAACAATGATCATAAATAATTCTAATATGTGTTTAATGTAATGATTTAAGATAAAACTCTTAACTAGAATTACTTAAAACTGATAATTACACTCAGTTTTAATTAATTATTTTCAAACAAAATCTTAAAATTCTAACCATTAACATTAGCTTGATAATAATTATATTAGATGAATCTAAACTGTTTTTATAATATAAATAAATCTAATTTAATGAAACGTTTCCAAATTCTACAATTTACAGAGAACTAATCTTGAATGACAATAGCCTTTTTTTAAACAAAAATAAAGATTAAGGAAATGCTTTTTTATTCTGTACTTTTATAAAAATGATAAATGTTTATAAAATGACTCCTCGATTGTTTTCTTCTAAGTTAAAATTTTTTACTATCCTAAAGAATATCAATAGCAAAGTTTTCGATACAAATAAATAAGAAGTTTCGGCTATTTTTATTCTATGTGGAATATTTAAGTTCTTCAACCGTTCTGATTCTAAGTAGTTAAACCCTTTATCTGCCGCATTATGATTTACTGCAGTTTTTCTTATGCAATATTTCTTTTTTGAATCACTACATTGAAAATTAAGGGACATACATAAGCAAAATTCTCCACTTTGGAAAACTTAATCCGTTAGAGCTAATTAATTAATTAAAAATATTTAAATGTAAAATTAATTATACACACCGTTCACTTAAAATAAATAGTCAAATCGTTTTCTAAGGTCTTCATTAACATACAAAAAATAAGACTCTTTTTTTTTTTGATATTTAATTATTTTTGCGGAACAAAAATGACACTCTTTGCAATGCGCTGAAAACGCCGTCAGCTGAAAACGCAATTCCTGCTACAAAATTATTCGCCTTCCCCGCTAAAATACTCATCATAGAACCCATGCTGCCATATACCTTGGAAGAGTGGGTTTAAAAGAATATTCCTGAAAAGCATATTGTCAGAGTATTCGTAAGAATGTTTATTCTATGGGATTTTAAAGTGAGTGGTACTTGTAACTACCGTCGGTAAATAAAGGGTCAAAGAGAACATATCTCCTTTTACCTTAAGCGATTTAATATAACTCAAGGAAAAAAAATTATTTCTGAATTCTGAGGTCCTATTTTTCCACTTTGTGATAATAAAATACGAAAAGGATATTGCACGCGGAAATATTTCTCTGAGATTATTCTTATTATTACTCATCAAATAATAAGAGATTGAGAGTCATTGCTATTCAGAATGACTGATGTTGACATATTATTGTTGCACCCTCTATATGCAGGGAGCTGCTGTAAACAAGGGTACTCGAGTGGTTGAAAAGAAACTGAACAGACATGTAACGAGGCGAGAGAACCAAATACGCTGTGCAGCGGGTTTCGTAGAAAATAGTTTAGTTTGAAAATAATACTTGTAAATATTACTTCTTAAGTATTTTAATTTAACAAAGGGTAAGAGTCATGGCATTATAGTCACCCAAAATCTTAATGATGAGAGGTTAAAGCTCGAAGAAGCTAGGCACTCTGGTCATCCCCCCCCCTCGACGACTAATTGTAAATAAACGTTAGTTATCTACCAAAAGAATCCTCTTTGCTGTCAACTTCATGAGAGCCTCTCATTTAATTAATAACGATCACATCGATCAAAGAAAACTACAATTATTCTTTTTCTTACTAGTCCTAAGTGCAGAGATATATATCTTAATGGTATCTTAATGGTATTATAAGCGATTAAATCAAACATAATTATTTTCCTAACACCCTAAACACTATATCAGAATAAAATATTCTAATTTAACCACATACTACAATCTTAAAGAGATAATAGGAAAATATAAAAATGTCTTTTATTATTATAATATACAGCAAAAGTTCGCTTAAGAAAATGTTACTTCAATCAAAAGAATTTAACGCGATATTTTATTCAATTCGAAGCAAAATAAAATTTAAGTTAAAAGTGTTTCAACTAATGGCATGAGATTTGAAAGAAATCTGTAAATCCCATCAACATTTTTGCAGGATAAAAGAAGCTGTATTGAGGATAAAATAAGTGCTTTAAATGCAAAGTATTATTTTTTTGACAAAAAGAGAGAAAAAAATCAATATACTGCACTGGGGAGGGGGGTATAATGTGTATCCTTTGTTATAAGCACGTGTGACTCTGAAATTTTATCTTCTCCGAACATCACAAAAGATAAGAGAACGACAGCTGAAAGGGAAAAATAGGCTGCATTTCCCGTAAAGATCTCTTCTGCAGTTCAGTTAATTTCGGAAGTGTTCGAATTTCAATGGAAGAAACATCTCAGTATTGTTCAGAATACGACAAAAGATGTTTCGATTGTAAAATTCGATAAAAGCATTTTTCATATGTTTTTTTATTAAATCAAAAAGAAGCGTTTTCATAAAAAGAAATAAAATTAAGCTATTGAGAAAAAAAAAGCAAGTGTTTTGCAAAAATTAATATTTTCGCACTAAAGCAAATAAAAATGTATAATAATGAAAGTAAATTGAAAAGTATTGAGAACCTTCTATTACGAATTGAAATAATCCTTTGAGATGTGACGATTTTTTGAAGATCATATTCATACTTCAAGAATTTATGGCATATTTATTTGAAACGCATTAGGTAAAAAGTGAAAAAAATAATTTACGTTTTATTAGTTGAAATGTGTGTGGTGTGTGTGTGCTTTTAATTCTTTTTTTCAAATTCCCGAAATACGCAATGAAATAACTAAAACTATTTTAAAAATGCTTTCAAAAATCCTATTAAAGTATAATTTTCTCTTATGTTTTATTACAAAGAAAATATTACAATTGGGGTAGATTTGAAACTTTCAAATATAATTTTTTGGAATTAGCAATTTGTTTGAGAGTTCAAAATAGTTGGAAGTTGAATTCTAATTTGCCAATGTTCTCTAATTAAATACTGATAAAAATTTGCTAAATTTTTCTCATAAATGTCTAAATGACAATAAGTATTTTCAATTAAAAAAATTGATAAGTTTGGAAATACCATTTCAAAATCAGAGTGAAAATACGTTTAATTTTTGTATCATTTTTAAGCTGTAGTCTTATTTTCAGAGTAAACCTTTGAAACTTCAACAAAAGCCGATCAAATTATTTATAATCAAAGCACAGATGACAGATAAAGTAACGATACAGTTTTGAAATATTCTTTTGAACTATAACCAATGGGTGGCAAGTCACTATTTCAAGATATGACATTTTGTGTTACATTGTAACCCCGTACAATTTAAGAACGAAAATGAATAAGAAACGTCTTAATAAACAAGGTATAGTAAAACTCAACTTTAAAAAGTGAAGTTAGCAAAATAAATTTCTATGATAACAGCAAGCATATTTAAAAGGCTGTTAAAATGATTAACAACTATTTTAAAAACAATATTATGATAAAAAACCGTTAAATTACTATGCATAATCTCAAATATCTGCTCCTTCTAAAAATGTTTTTCTTATAAAATAAACATAAATTACATATGATAGGTCAAACACCAATTAATCTACATAGGTATACAGGGAAATACGTTTAACGCGAAAACGCTTAAGACGAAATATCAATAAACACAAAATTATGCAACGGTCCCGAAAAACTACTGTGTATTTTCATGCATACTTTTTTCTCTTTACACGAAATGAAAATCGTTTAACAAAAAAAAGATTTCCTTTTTGGAAGTGAACAAAATACGGAAATCACCAGTCGGATTGGACTGTCCTATTGAATTATCGGAAGAAATCATTGCAGTAGATAATGATAATTGTGACAGACAAAGACATTTTGGAGTTTGTTCAAATCTTAGAAGATATCATTGATGCAGATTACGACGATGAAAATGCAATGAATAATGCAGCTCCTGCGCAGTTATATCTACGCACATTCCGATCATGAAATGAATAACAAAATGGACGATATCAAACAATTTGTTGAAAATTTGATTGAAAAAAAACAATGAAAAGAAAAAATCAGATTATTCTACACAAATTCAATAAATGTTTATCAAAAAATTTGGAAATTTTGTATTGAATTTTTTTAAGTTCTTGTGAATGTTTTATTTTATTGATTTTTATTAAATGCATGCATATATTCATATATACATATGTATACAAATAAAATAAACCCAAATAAACTTAATTTTGTTGATAAATGGTTTTGTTTGCAACATCCTTTAACACGAAAAAATATTTCAGTCCCCTCAGTGATTTTCACTGTATATTACACGAGTACCAGGTTTGAACCATATGCGTTATCTTCATCATTTTATTTCTTAATGTCTTACAGAAACAACTAAAGCAACTCCAAATCCTTTGTTCCGAAAATCATTCCTACTGGAAAGGGGTGTCATGAAATCCACTACTTTCCTGACACGCATTACATCGCTGGAACTAATGTCCGGGGTAGAAACTTCACAGTCCAGATATGAACTCAAACGACATTCAATTATTCACCTTCTCTGATTATTATTAAAGCAACACCTCTGTTTGATAAATGGAACGCATCGTTAATATTTAACACAAGAAAATGCCAAAATGAACGCCAAAGTGGTGATGCATAGTTCAGGCAAGCAGCGCTGCTTTCTAAATTAGGGCAGTTGTATAATTGATGATTGCTTTGGGGAGAAGTCTTTCGACTCCAAGAGGAAGCGGAAAACTGTTTACCGGGTGCGGTGAGTCATAGAGCTGGGAAAACGACTTTACAGTGCGTTCATTTTTGGTTTTGTTTTTGGAAAGACTGAACATTCGAGAACTTTATTCCAATTACAGAGTACTTTTAACTTGATACTTTGACTTATTATAAGTACAAAGAAATATGCCTCAGTATAAAGTGCCCAGGAACTTTAAATGAAAAAAAGTATTCCAAAACTGACCTCGAAAAAAATCTTTATCAAGAAATAATTGTATTAAAAAAATGGCTAAAGTGAATGTAATTCCACTTCAAAATGGATTGACTTAAATTAAAACTAAAAACGAACAGGACGGAGGAAAAACTAAAAATAAAATTTGCAAGAAACAAATTGAAATGATAGTTACAGTTTGAACTTCTATTTTTATAAAAGTTATATTTTTTCCTTTAATATACAAAGTTAAGTGTATTACAATAGTTTTTTTTTATTTTGAATAAAAATATCACTATTATTCATCAGACCGTTTAAAAACATTCATTTTAAAACATCATTTAAAAAAAACATAAACAACATTAATTTATCTATACAAATAAATAAATTTAAAGTGTCTATTTGTAATTTGAAATTAACAGCTTTTTACAAAATGCATTCAAAAGTATATCCGGTACTTATATCAAAAAATCAATTTTTAAAATTTTTGTCGGTCTGTCTCTCTGTTTGTTCCGGATAATCTCTGAAACGGCTAGACCGATTTTGACGGAACTTTGGCAGATAGCTAAAGTTATAAGAAGTAACTTAGGCTACTTTTATTTTAGAAAAAAAGGTAGGGTTCCGCGAAAACACAATCTTTTGAATAAATTCATTACAAACATTAAAAACATGCGGCCCTAAATATAATATGAAATAGAACTTGCGGTCCGTAATGAGTTTGACATGCCTGATCTACAACAATAATATATTGGGAAATGATTAGCAATTATTCAAAAGTTTAGTCTTCGCGGAGACGTTTTATGATGTTCAAATTTAAATGACTGACATGAAAATTTCATGCATTGCTTAAAACTACCAATAAATATTTCCAGCATTTTATTCAAAATATTTTAAATGCCAGAGAGAGAAAATGGCAATTACATATATAGTTTCAAATACCTATTAGCAAAGTACATAAATGGAATACTCTTTTGATTTATATAATTTGAAAATATTTTTTTCTCTACATTTTCTTAAAAATAAATTTTTTGAACAAATGTGATTTGATGAAACTTAATAATTATTACTGCTTTCAATCCTGACTAAATAATTTATTAATCTATACCCTTTTATAACTTACTATATTACTTAAAAATTCCTTATGTACACTCAGGAACATTGAAAATAGCGACCCAAGAAGAAAGAATCGGATTGAAATGAAATTTAATACACATAATGACACAGATGAGAGATTCACTTGATCTCAAAAACAAGACAATTAAACGAATACAGGGTGTGTAACGATACAAATACTGGGCAACTTCAATAGCGCGTTGGACCACCTCCAGCTGCAATGCATGCCGCCAAACGGTACGGCATTGAATTGATTAGACACTTTATGTTGTCCTGAGGTAGATGGGCCCACAAATCTTAAACAGCCAACTCTAAATCATGTACAGAGTGACACGATGACATCTGCCGCTTTAGCTGATCCCACACGTGCTC
Source organism: Trichonephila clavipes (assembly GCA_019973935.1). Classification (NCBI taxonomy): domain Eukaryota; kingdom Metazoa; phylum Arthropoda; class Arachnida; order Araneae; family Nephilidae; genus Trichonephila; species Trichonephila clavipes. The sequence continues at coordinate 150,451 of BMAU01001220.1, forward strand.
TACAGGGGACTACAGGAGACAAATCGGGAGAGTGGGGCGGCTTGAGGTCGAAGAATATCATCAACGTAACGTTGGCCCGTTAAGGTTCCATGCATCACTGGAGCTGTGCGGGCAGTGTGATGAACAGTGTGAGGGGAACACCATGGAAGAGTCTGAAAAATGACGTAGGAAGTCTTGAGCAACTCTTGCTGTATGCGGACGAGCATTATCTTGCTGGAAAATTGCGTTAAGGTTCCCCAAATTAAAGGGAGACCATTTAGGAAAGGTCCTACATGAGGTCAAAGAATATCATCAACGTAACGTTGGCCCGTTGCCGATGTTCCATGCATCACGATTAAAGTGGACCGACTCAAAATCTGTTATAGGAAATTTTTCATATAATTAAAATACCCCCCACACCATTACACCAGCTGTTTTTCACATAAAAAATTTGTAAAAAATAAATTTTGGGGGCAGTGTGATGTAAGAACAGTCGAACATCAAAAATTGACATTTTGAGAAAAATTGATTTTAACGTATAATTACTTTTTTAGTTAAAACATGCCAGCTCCATACTAAATCACCATTTTTAGTAGACTTTTAAGTCTTTTTCCTTCCACACAATAGTATTTTGTACACGGTTACCATTTGTCCCTCAAAACAAACCGGGCATTAATCACTAAACAAACAACCTTTTACACTTTCAATCTGTAAACATTCCAACATTGATCGCATGGCCTCCACAACATCCTGGCTATTTTTGTGATGATAAGTCTAGGTAAAAATATTGCCCATATGGCTTGTTGCATGTCCTTCACGCTAGACAAATTTCTGCGGATAGCTAGACCATAATATGCTTGCAGACGGTCGATTTCTGCCTCTGTCAATCTATTTCACTTTCCGTCAGAAAGTTTTTGTCCTCTCATCTTGTTTTCAAGCGTCGAAGACGTGTCCCCATTCTTTTCATAACATGACCAATGACGCTAAATATTTTGTGTACCGAACATTGTAGAGAGACTGGGAACGCTGAAAAATGGATAGAGCTCAGCTACTTCCATCTTACCGCTGTAGCCTTCAAAATTTCTCTTACAATTTTGAAGATGCTTGGTTTTGTTCGGACAAATACAATGTTTTGAAAAAACTTCGACATCTATAACTTTGCCGGTATCAACACTTGTGACTGTCAAGCCATTCTTCGAAGAAAAAAACCAGGTTCCTTTTTCCATCACATCTTACAGCTTCTTTGCCGGTATCAACACTTGTGGTACCATTCTTCAGCTACCATCAACAGCAACAGCAAGGTCCCTTTTTCCATCATTTTCATCAACGGCTTCACGAACAGCTTCTGCCATGTTCCGGTGTTCTCAGAACTATCGCATTTCTTGGAGTTAAAAAAAGTATAGTTATATTTACAAGAAGGACATTTTTAAGTGGAGTTCACGGAAAGTCCTGTTTTTCACACTTTATACATTTTACAGCGCTAAAGGTTAATGTCCACAATAACATTTTGAAACCAGAAAAGCCTCATCCGAATATGAAATATCCATGCAATTTTTTCACTGGCAGAGGTGTCTTTGCACCATCAGCACAATTTTTTCATCAAAGTTTGTTTGTAGAATTGCTTTCACCACAACCATCAACTTTTATTACATCTTCCTTTATTAAAAACTCCTCTTCGCCTTTAGTCGTAGGCATAGTAAAATCGATATATTATAGCAATTTTTTTGAAAGTTTAAGCTGAATAATGTTCGAGTTCAAAATTACAACGCGTTTTTGTAAACAAACACTGATTTGAGTCAGTTTCAAATGGGTTGGGGCTCAATTTATACAATAAAAGATAAATGTTTTGATTTATACCAGACGCTCAACTTTTAAGCCAAAACAAAAAACTTTGTTTACTTTTACGCTTGTCAAATGGGCGTGGCCCAGTTTCAACGATTATTTAAAAATAGGTTTTTAGGGCTTCTACTTACCCTAGAGGTTAAAGTAAGGTATTTTTAGAAAGGTTAAAATCTGTACTATGTGGAAATGAAAAATCTCAAATTGTCAAAAAAATCAAATTTTACCTTTCCGACTGCCCTTAAGATTTGCTTCTGCAAGGTGACTGGAAATTGTTTGTGGAACAATTGCTTCGTCTGCTCGTATCGTTGAACAAGTCACTGTGGGGTCAAGTGCTTGCCGCCCGATCCTTCGACTCGTGGTTTTCCAGACCTGGTTTTCCGCACGGGTACCTTCTCGTGTCCACTGCTTCCAAGAATTTTTAACGGCACACTCCGAACGATCCACCTGGCCAGAAACACGGCGAGTCGACCAGTCTGTAGTTTTCATCCCGATGATCTGGCCTCTCTCAAACTCGCTTAACTGTGAGAAATGTCTTCTAGTACGTTTACCTGTCACATGTTTCGCTTACCAAAGTCTTCCTCAATCGGCGGGTAATCATCACGTTTATGAATCTTCGAATTTGCGCTGGCTTATATAGTACCCTTTTCATGATTGTAGCGCCACCTCGGCGTGTATGAGCATGCGTATTGGCACAAAACTTGGATCATTTGCATATTACATTACGCTGTACTTATTCGCAAAGTTTCGCGATTGTACTTAGCTTCCTTCTTGTGTCACTATTTTCAATGTTCCTGAGTGTATGTATTTTAATACAAGTAATTTTCATTATTAGATGAAATGACCCAAATAACCATTCATCAAATTAAAAATCATCTCAAGACTGTATAAACATACATAAATCACCCTTTGGTTGTTTTGAAGACATAAAAAAATTCCGAGCTTCTTAAAATGGTTTCGTATTAAAACGTTCTTTCCTTTATTTTGAAATAATAAAAGAAAAATAGTTATGTTTATCACTATAAAATAATTAGAATAAATTAAAAAAACATAACTAAACTTTGTTCAAAAATTGCATATTAAATTACAATCGCCAAAACTGCATTTTCACGTTCTTTTAAATTCTCATTTACTATTTTAATTTAAACCTGCAATTTTTTTTATAAAAAATGTTATTTAAGCATATTTATTAACTAATTTCAGGTTTTCATAAGTAACACTATACAAACAGAAATATAACTCATAATACTTTAAAAAACAATGAAGACGTTTGAGAAATCATTGATATTAGGTGAAGATTACTAAAATCAGCATTTCAATGAAAACTTGTTTTTTAATTTCGTTTGTTAACTCTAACAAAAAATATTCCAATACGCACAACTTCATAAAATATTAATAAGATTTCATACAACTATTCTATTGATACAGAATAAAAAATATGTTTTAAATGAGAGTATTTATAATGAATAATTCACAAGTCGGATTTCTTCAAACAGTTTCAAGAATTCCGTGCATCAATTATTCAAACTAGAAGCATTTCCTTAAAAGAACTTTTTCCCCGATACAAAAATTTAATTTGAAAATAATAATACTAATAATAAACAGTTAATACGTAGAGATGATTTTTTCTTCTTCAAAAAACGGAATGCATTAATGTTTAAACATCAAAAATGATATCCGACATCACACTTTTAGAAAAATTTAAGCGAAAGGTAAATATTTTCCGATTCGTAATTGAAAAGATGTATTTACAAATGGGATTATTTAGGAATTTGGAAATAAGTAGGAGGAAGATATTCTTATTTTGGAAGAATTCCCTGAAATTACATCATTGAAAAACCGTTTGCGACTGAAGGAAAAAGAATAAAATATCGAATCCCGGTTTATTAATATTTGTTCGTAAAGGGGAAAAAAGACATGGCGTGTGTCTATAATTTTCTTTTTTTAAAAATTTCAGATGTCAGAGTAGAAAACAACATTAAAAGGATGTAATCACACGAAAAATTTAATCCTTTCATAAAACGATATAGCTGGTTTCCTTTTTACAGAAAATTGACATTTCAAAATATGAAACTCATAAATTAAATAAATGTAGTTTATACGTTCTTGGAAGATATATTATATTTCTTCTGGAAATAAATACGTCTAAGTTATTCCTTTCCTTTTCGATCTGTTAAGGAATTTAAGAAAAGATAAACAATGCGCTTGTGAGTAAAGTGATATTTCATAAAAATCAAAGAGAAAAAAAAATTAAGATTCTATAAAGGAAGCCTTATTTATTTTGCTTCGTAATATTTTTCTATTTATAGTTTTTATGTTTAGTTCTTTCACGAAAAAAAAGAAAGGATTCCTGTAAGGAACTGAATCAGGAATTCGTGAAAGCAAAAAAGGGAACCAGCAAAAAAGGTTGAAAGGTATGTTGTTAATCTTGCGAATTTTGGCATTTCTTATTTTAATATTTGAGAAGTATATCTTCTTCAAATTAAGAAATCTCAGTAATTTTTTAAGTCCTCCCAAACAATGTGTCAAAGCATTATTCTTATATTCGTACAGAACAGAAAGAAAGAAAGCATGCTTTAAATATTTAATGGACTTTTTTAGCAGAAAAAAATTGGCTTAATTTGCATAAGTTGCATGGATAAAGTTTTTTTCTCTTTAAAAACAGCATGTAAATATATTTTTTTCAAATGAAATTGCTTTACTTAAGAAGTCAAGTACTCCCAAACTTGAAAATAAATGCTGTAATCTGGATAGAAATAAAGAGGTTTTAAACACTTACTATTTCTTTCAATCCAATAAAAAGTACAATATTAATTTTCTTCTTGTTTTAGAAAATTTTTTTTAGAAGAATAAAACGGAAGGATATGTGTGAAGACAAAATGTTTATTATACTTCTATGCAAATAAGAATTAAATATATATTACCACTTTTGGTAGACTATTTTTTTCTTTTTTGAAATCTTTTAATAAATTGCGATGCAAACAATTATTTATTGGAAAAATAAAAAGCGATAAAATTACACTTTTTTTATTATTGGTTATCCCGGGTTTTTGTTTACGTTACCTATCAAGATATCTTATCTGACCTCGTTTCAAATGCCTTCGTACATCAATAATGGGCTTAATTTTTAGAAATATCTCAAAACTGTGTTAAATTTCTCTTATGATTCTTAGCGGATCGAATCAACAATAATTTATTAGTTTCTTGACATATATATAGGGATTTATACGAAGTTAGAAATTCAATAAAAAGTTTTAATAGCATTAAGCATTGAGAGGCTGTCCTGTTTACATCAAGAACGTTTCTTCATTATTTGGCTTTCTTGGCATACTTTTGGGTCAAGCTATGTTTCCACGTACGATTTTTGTGTGAAGCAGCGGACTCGGAAAACTATTTGCATAAATCGTCACTATAGTATCTTTAGAATGAAAGCATAACTATAGTGAGTTGCCATGAATCAGCAGAACGAGAAAAAATAAATTTGACTGTCTGACACATGAAATAGATTGTTGTATACTTCATTAACATTTGATTCTTAAAAACAATGAATATATACAGTCATGCTATATTTTTAGATATTGCTTGCATTAAGTTTGAACATTATTTCTCATAGATATTTATCTACTTCATATTTTGATTGAAATAAACTTGTGAATTGGATTACTCAACGAAACTTTTTTTTTCAATAAAAATTAATGATAAAATTAAGAATTTTACATGCATCCATATCGCTGATAAGTTCTTTTTTGTATTTGCTATCGTTGTGTTGTACCTCTAAAAAAATATTGAAAAAGCATATTACACCCTGTACTAAGTTAGATCAATGAAATATTTTTTCATTTTTTTTGTAAACATCAAATTTTTTGTTACATTTTTAAGTAGAAGTTCTCCATCAGTCATATTTACCTTATCTGGTAATGCATTTAAAAATCATTCGGTACTACAAAGTATTTATAATCATATTAGGAGCTATTATCTATTCAAGACATTTCCCCTATGTCAGATATTAAGGTAACCGACTACGTTCGGAACCGTGATTTTAAAAAAGCGCATAAATGGATCATTTTCATGATATTTAGTGTCACTCAAATTAGAATACATGCATAAAATTGTTTTAAGGACATTTTGACAAAAAAAAATTTATTTAAATATAATATTTTGGCAAAAAATTAACTTAGAATAATCTTTTTTTCAACTGTTTTCCTTTTGTAAAAAATGCTTCTATTATAATAATATTTTGCCTGTATATATCTCAGACCTCTCTACAGAGGCTCAACTAGAATTTTTGAAAAATTCACATATTTTCAAAGTTACCACCAATTGAAATAATTATTGGTGTTTTTTTCTTAAAATTACTCCCCTCTATTGTCGTAAAATATGAATAAACCCACTTCTAAGGTATATATTTCAAAAATTCTAATTGAGCCTCTGTACAGAGGTTTGAGCTATATACAGGCAAAATATTATTGTAATAGAAGCATTTTTCACAAAAGGAGAACATTTGGAAAAAAAGATTATTGTAAGTTAATTTTTTGCCAAAATATTATATTTAAATAAATATTTTCCTTAAAACAATTGTCCTTAAAACAATTTTATGCATGTATTCTAATCTAAGAGACACTAAATATCATGAAAATTATCCATTTACGCGCTTTTGCAAATCACGGTTTCGAACGTAGTCGGATACCTTAAGGCTGTTTTCGGTTAATGTTAAAAAATAGGACCCGCAATTGGAACATTTTTTCAGATATAAAAGAAATGAAAAATTAATATGATATTCTGGCTTCATTATCCTTTAGAGAGTAGCATTTTGTTCACATTTCTCATTTTTAAACGAGTTGATTCATTTTTTTCTGGTATAAAATGCGTTTCGCACTTTTTATCTTATACCGTAATGTTAAATGGGCTTTGCCTTCACGTGTTAAAAGAAAAAAAGAAAGTATTCACGGAATATTTTGAAGTTTTTAAAAACACTATAGTGTTCACAGAGGTACGAGTTATAATATTGCAAATTTTCATGGAAACTGGGGCATTTTTCTGTCTGAAAATGTGCTTCGCGTTTAGTTAGAGCTCTCGTACTTTCAGCGAAGACAGCCTTAAGTTATTAACAAAATAAAAAAATTCAAACTTTTCTTTCTGGTACTGAAATTCGTAATCTCGCTTAGAATAAAGTTTTGATGAAAATTATGTATAAAAATTTAGTTAAATGCAATAAAAGTAACCTGCAGCTTTATCAGCTTATTTCCATCGAAAATTAAACAAATTAGCTACATTAAAAAGAAAATAAAAAAAAATTTAACATAAAAAACAGTAATTGGTATTACTTGTAGTCAATAATATATATATATATATATATTTAAGGATCCACATGCATATTAGAAGAATTAAAAAAAACCGAAACATACAAGAGTTTCGGTTATTCAACAGACAATAAGAGTTGGTCGGATAGAAACGCCACAACATCGCTCTCTGGTCCAACAGATGGTAACGGAAGCGATGCCTTAAAAAACACGTTTCCTTTTTTTCAACACTTTCAAACTTTTACACTTTCAGAGCGGGACAGATGATCCATTCCAGATTTCCTCTGCACCCCTCTTCCTCAGTCTATGACAAAAAGCAAATCTCAGGGACCCCCTTCCTCTCTTTTGAAAGCTACTCCCTCCCCTTTCCACCCCGAAGCCAAACGAAAGCCACGTGCCCTTAAGACCGTATTTTACACGGTCGGAACCGCACAGCTTACTCCATTATTACTAACTCCCCCCCCCCTTCGTGAAACTGTCGTAGGACTTCGTCCTCGGCCGTTATGGGGGTGGTCTACAAAGAAGGGGGCGTTTTAATATAATTTGGAATTTTTCTTATTGCTTTTTTTTTCACGGACTTTATGGCGCTTTTTAAGTTACGTGCGTGTATAATAGATGTCCAGGAAATGAAAAATTACTGGGATCCACTTTTATAATCTGCGTTTTCACGGCCTTCTGTGAAACGTGATTTCAAACATTTGATTTTCATTCCTAGGGGGTCTTTTAAATGCATAATGGACAGTATTTTAGAACCCCCGCATTTTTTTCTGAAAGAGAAAAATTCATTGAAAAAAATTAATCCGTTAAAAGGAAAGGATCTGCAGCTCAGCGCGACGCGTGACGTGCATAAGAATTAAATAATAGAATTATTGAAAGGTGTTAAAATGATAATCTGAAGTTATTGCTAAAATGAAGGTAATTTAAAAAATAATTAAGATTCTTAATAAGTTTTAAAATTCCCGAAATTTACAAAATAAAAAAGTAAATAAGAACATAAAGAACATATACCAATGAGCTACCGTAAAATCGGGCGTATAATGCGCACCGCCGTATATTGGGCACGTATATTTTTAACCTGTAATTTTTAAATTTTAGGCATGTTCGTCGTATAATGCGCACCTCTTTTTGCGAAGAAACTTAAAACGCATGGATGCAATGCTCTTATGTTTTAAGTCATTTATTCGAGATATTATTCCAAGCTTTAAAAAGTAGTATAATTCTGGAACCACAACCCTTTAAGTCGGGGGTGGGCATTATGTCGATCGTGGACCACCAAGACATTTTGAGGTGATCACCTGAAAATTAGCAGTTAGTAACTATAAACCGAAATACTCAAGGTGGGCTAACAGTATGCAGACTCTGTCTTTTTACGGCTATAACTACGAGAGCTAACTTTAGATGAAAATGTTTTATTTTATAATGTATTTTGAATTATTTACCTATAAATGCATAATTTTATATTATTATATATATGGCTATTACTATTACGTTTGTATCTTGTGTTGTGCTTTAAACGCGGCGTTAAAGATGTGAGTTTTTTTTAATTTTTATTTTAGTTGTGTATGTAAATACATATTCCACATTTCTTATTAAGTTATAATAAAAATATTGTAGACCTTTTTCTTACATCACCACATTTACGTTGCTGGGTGGACCGTAACACCTTGAAAAAATTAGAAGTAGTCCGTATCCTGGAAAAGTCTACCCACCCCTGATTTAAGTTAATAAGAAAAGCCATTTTTTTAAAGAAACAGTATTTCGATCTATGTAGAAGTCTAATTTTTCTCTATGCTCATCTTTTTTTTTTTTATTTTTAAAGCTTTCATTTTGATCCTCGGCGTATAACGCGCACCCTTCAATTTGGATCTTATTTGTTGTGTTCAAAGTGCGCGTTCTACGCCGGATTTTAAGGTAAATTCATGTGACGTCATAGTCACACGATAAATGCAATCAGTTGTTTCCAGCCTATCAGTTCATGCGCTTTGTTGTTGCCAATGTTTGCTTTTTGAGGAAACTTTCTTTTAAATGTACATATTTGTCAAAAATAATAACTCACATAGGCAAACAAAATGACCTTGATTCTAAAGTATAATATATATTATTTTTAATTTTAAAGCTTTTTAAAGAATCTTAAAACATGAACATCTTTATCCTATTATTAAATTTGAAACTTTATCTAAATATTTAAATTAGAACATAAAGTACAAGTCAGTTTATTTTGAATTCAATGGAGAGTACGTGATTGCATTTATCATGTGACTGCCATGAATGTAGCCCATTGCGTAATCGATACTTAAAACAGACCCAAAATATATTTACTATTTCTAATGGCAACCATATTGACAAAGATTCGAAGGTAAAGCTACTTGCCACTCATAATTAACTTCTTTTTAAGAAAGATGAACAATTAACATTTTAACAACTTTAGTTGAAGCAGATTAAATAGAATTTTACCGTCAAAACCATCAGTAAGTTTCCCTAGATTTGTTTTTCAAGTAATGAAATTGAGATACTGACGTTTATATAATGTTACCATGGCAAAACGTCAGTCACAAGGACAAATAATCACGTGAACCAAAACAATTCCACACAATCTATTTTTAAATTTTATCTACTTTGTTTTTCTATTTGTGTTTGCAATTTCGTCTTTAGTTATTTTAATGTGTTTGTATAGCAACGGAGTGTTGGTTTTTTTGTTTCGTTTTAACTTTTTATCTATTTTTGGGACGTCTTAGGAAATAAATATATTATACTAATTCCCTAAATTATTAACTATATTTACTTGCTTATATATACTTGCAAATAAAAAAATAATTGTACAGATAAAAATAAAAAGCTCGCTTATAATTTCATCGATTCATTTAGTTAAATTTTTTTGTTTTGTTCTGGCGATTTTACTTCTAACATTGAGTCCGTTTTAATTTCCCATACTTGTTCAAGTTAATATAGACAAAATTAGAGAACTGCAATATTTTTAAATTTTATTTGAGTATGTTCTTAAATCTAGTCGAAAGAAGATACAAACACTGTGAAGAGAATAACTGCCCTCTCCTGTACAATAAAAATATCCCAAACCATCTCAGCTGAAAAGGTAGAATAACAGGATCTGAACAAAGTGAAGATTTGAAGCAGTTCTTGACCTTGGAAAAAACTGTAGTACCGACTGGCAATAGATTTTTTATTTCTATTAAGTTAATAACTATTTTATTTACTTCAAATTTAAGCTTATTTTTGCTATACCTCTCAAACTAAGAGTTTGTATATATATATATATATATATATATATATATATAAAGTAATCAGTTCAATAAAAATTATATTTAGTTCTAAGTTCGTTTCACATATGAAAGTGTTTGAGCTCATCCGTAATTGAGGAACTACCAAGATGTTAGTTAAATTAAGTCATAACAACCTCAATATCAATTGTATATTTCAGAGCTGTAGTTTTACTTGACATTTTAAGAATACAAAAAATTTGTGTCATTCAACATATGCCGTGTAGTGGGACTGTTACACTTAAAATCAGTACAGGATCAGTGAGTGAATATTAACGTCGCACTATTCAGCTACACGAGGGCGTTTGGCGACGGATCTCGTCATTTTGAACCATGGTCAAGTGACGAGGACGACACCTGAGCTGGCAAGCCCCCTCTTCTAACTACCACACCACGCCAACGGGAGGACGTGTAAGTTCTCGACAGATTTAAAGTGCATCGCTGCTCTACACGGCAGGTCTTTAGTGGTACTGGACTCGAACTCACGATATGCTTGTCATGATACCTTGACCATAGGGCTACCGCAGCCCTAGTATAGTAGGGAAGTTCGGAGAGTGGGGTGCCCTCATCGTACGTTGACCGTGGTTCGAAATAAGTTCACACACAATCATTTTTAGCTCTCGTGTTGTTTTAGAGAGATACGTTAATAACCAATCTATAGAGCTATCAGCAAAATTTTGAATAACAGTTCACATTTTATTTTAATGGAATCTAACGGGATAATGATTTAGAGTATAATCTGAGACTATATTCTGCTGTGTTAACTCATCAAACTTTAAAAACATTCCATCTAATATACATTTTATTTTTTTAAAGAAAATTTATATGGAATTTTTTTTATAGCAATATAAAAATTTTATATTGGCAGTTATTCATAAAACATTTATTAATAAACTGATACACGATGATAAATATGCATTAAAAACACTTTTTTTAATTTCTTCTATTATATATAGCTCACCCTCTCTCTTTATATTTATTTATTTATTCATAGATATATTTAACTTGTTCAAATTTTCAATCGTAATAAAATACTTCCTATTCATCCATTCAAATTAGGAATTGACTTAATTTTTTTATATTACTTGTTTATATTTAAACAAAAGTGTCAATAAGAAATTTTTTTGTTTCATCAACCTCGAGCTCTGTTGCAAGCCTTAACAGAGTTTATATACCGTGTAGTAAGTATGTGTAGGGTCAAAACTTCTCTGCGATAGTTTAAATAAATTACAGAAATATACTGGTTGAACAGTGATAAGTATCCTTTCGTGTATCAAAACATGAGAGTGACTGAGTGAGTGTTTACTAACGGTGCACTCATTTGGACTATTGGTGGAATGCCCAAGGGAACCCACCTCATATATATTAAGGGTATAAGAGATGGAAGAAAGAATATACATATATTCCAACTTTCTCACAAATTTATAAAAAATAATAAAATTATCCAATACAAATTCACCATACAGGTTAAAAAAAAGAAAGGCAAGAAACATAAATAATAACAATAAAATATTTCTTTTGAATCATATTTTCAGTTGACGTCAACACTTCCTGTTGATATTTTACCCCCTTAATTGGTTCTTCAGTTTAAAAAAAAATCACCGGAAGGAGGATTATTTTTTCGAGATCTCCTTCTCCAATTTTATTTAAAAAACAAAAAAGGAAGAATGCAGCAGTGTAAAATAAATAAAGAGAGAGAGAGAGAAAGGGGTGGGGGGAGGAGATAAATTACTTAATTTTATTGGATAAAAAAGGACTATTGGTGACGAAATTCGTAATTTTAAACCGCAGTCTGATGAGAAGGACGATACCTGAGCTGGCAAACCCTGTTCGAAACTTCCACACCACGCCAACGCGAATATTTTGAGCCTCTACAGATTTAATGCGCATCAGTTTCTCTACACGGCGGGTCTTCAGTGATGTTAGGACTCGAACAGATGACTCGGCGACGAGTTCGTGATCATGACCACTAGGTAACTACGGTCACATCAAAATTTGAGGATTTTACATTCGAGGACCAAGCCATTTCATTAATTGGTATGTTAAAGCATTCATTCCATTTACCTAAGAAGTAAATATCACTCAAGTTGGTGATGTTGAAAATTCAAAACATTTTTTATACGCATTTTAAAGTTAGCACTCTCTTAAAATGAAACAAAACCTCAAATTAGACGCACTTATTGACTTACACGTCTTCTCACACTGATTAAAACGTCACGATCAATTTATTAATGAGTCTTACCACATTTCTTAATTAAAACGACCGGATAAATTAATGAATGAACGCAGAAAGTGGAATCTTAAGCGAACCTCTCCGATGGGGCCTAATTATATAAAATGTAACATAATGGAGCTTGATGCTAAGAAGGACACTCCGGTTAATTAAAAGATTCGATATTTTATGTCTTAGTGCGTGCATGCTGAAGCACGGAAAAGTTTGCCAATTAAGATTTAATTGGACATAAGCTACATAAGCTAGTTAATTTTAAAAAGAAATTGCGGGTACTTTTAATAAACGAAAAATAATCGATACACATAAATTTGAATTTTTAAGGCTTTAATTTTCCCAATATTGAATACTGCTTTACAGAGATCTCATTAAAATTTAAAAATAATGAGACATTCGATACACACCACTCCTCTCCTCTCAAGGTCAATTACCCCCAACAGTATTCTATTTTCTCCAGAAACAAGCGATCCAAAACAAATTATCAAGTCAAATACTAGCGTAAACACCATCCATTTCATAACGTGCACATCAAGTTCTGGTTCTCACCCATAAATCATTCCCGAGGGCCCATCACCCGTGCCAGAAAAGAGGGGGAGGCAGTCCCCACCCCTCCCAACGTCTTCGACACACACGTGACACGCAATCGATTTCTCATTAAGAACCACCCCTACCTCCACCCTGTTGCACACTGAAATGAGAAGCTTAATTTAGGGCACAGGTTTCTCTATCTTACCCCCTCTCCCACCAAAAGATTCTTTTTTTCCCCTAAGAAGTCCCTTTTTTTGTCCCATGTCCCTGTCGAGAAATATCGAACCTACTTTGAAAAAAGTATAGAACTATCTAAAATGCATTGATCACGGAGAAAAGTTAGAGTAAAATGTATTCTATTCACGTTGCAAGAAAATCGAGTTTTGGGCAAGAAAAAGTTTTTAAGAGTTTCTCCAGCCCTGGAGTTATATTCCTGTCTTTTCTTTATGTATTTTTCCCTCTGGTTTTCATTGAGCAATGGAACTCTTTTTTTTATGTCTTCCTTTCTCTCCCATACGTGTTGCGTTTTTCTTGGTATATTAACCTTATGCATAAAGAATTCGCTCTTTTTCAAACTCTTCACACATCATAAAGATGGAGAAAGGTAAGATTAAAAACATAGAGCTCTATAAAGTTTGCCAATAGTAAAAGCAAAAAGTAGTTTTCTTCTCTTTTTGTATAAATTATGCATGGAAAATGACTCGAAAAAAAATTCTATGAATGTTTCAGTATTCTTTTTTCAATATTTCTTCTTTTGATCCACTTTTTATTTTTATCCATTCAAATTGCTTTTCGATAAATATGTATAAACGACAAACACTAATAACGTAGCATTTACATATCAACTTGGGAAAATGTACGAATTTCTTTCTCATCTTTGCTTCTATTTAAATTCAAATGAAGCGAATTCGTTAATTTTCGATCTATAAAATCTTTTAGAAAGTGAAAATCGCAATTAGAAAAAAGATTTTTTGCGAGAAAAGATTTAATCAAAGGATCAAAAATTAAACTTCTTTATCTAAGGAATCAATGAAGGAAAATTTCTACTCTTTTTTCTCTTTCTCTCTTTATTCTAAATATTTTTGACAAAAATAAAAATTTTCAAATAATATCTGGTAAAACTTTCCAAAGATCTAAATTCGGGGAGGAAGAGAGGGGGGAAATAGCATGATCTCATATTATGTAAATGATGCTCAAAAGCAGAACCACGATCGACATTGCTTTAGAAAGAAATTAACTGGCTTAGAGTATAAAATTGAACAAAATTCGTAATCGAGTTTTTAAAAGATTAAGAAAAGCTTAAATAAGTAGAGGTATCTCTCTCTCTAGTTTCTGAGTTGGAGGATGCTTTTTTTGTAGTATAAAAATATAGGACCTGTTTGAAAATAACTATTTCTTTTCGTGTTTCAGTAATACTATAACACTCCCCTGGACTTTTGTAAGAAATATTTTCACAGAGAGAAAAATCTTTTTTACTTCTAATAGAAGATTATGAACAGTTATTACAGAGTTCATCCATCTACCTAGTACCTCACCGAAAGCTGGTATCTCTTATTTTTTAGTGCAGTGCCATAGTGACGGATACCAATCGCTGCAGGTAATTTTGACGTCCAGTTTCCTCCCTAGAGAGAGGCACCTGAGCTCTGATGATGCGAACCTGTACTAGGATATAATTTAGCCTAGAGCACCCCTAGGTATCTTTTACATGTCATATAATCATACGACATGGCTGCTGTCGATTTTCTGCATCTTGAAAATCCATCGACTTGGGTCGGGGTCGAACCCGCAACTTTGGGTGCAGAAGGACAGGGACAAACCAGCCACTCCACCTAGATGACAAAAAAATCTTTGTTCGCTTACAATCACTCCTAATTTATGTCATGTCTTTGCATTTGAAATGAGATTGGTTGATTCTTCCTTGACGTTGCATTTCGAAGTTACACGAGGCCGTGGTAGCCTCGTGGCCGGCGTGTCATGAGTTCGAGCCTAGTACCGCTGAAGACCCGCCGTGTAGGGGAGCGAAGCACGTTAAATCTGCTGAGAGCTCAAACGTCCCCTCGTTAGTGTGGTGTGGTAGTTAGAAGAAGGGGTGCCAGATCAGGTGTCATCCACGTCACTTGACCATGGTTCAAAATGACGAGGTCCGTTGCCAAATGCCATAATGGTTCAAAATGACGAGGTCCGTTGCCAAATGCCATGGAGTAGTTTAACAGTGCTACGTTAATATTCACTCACTCACTCACGAAGTTATACGAGGGTCATTGGTAACGGACCCCGAAATTTTAAATCTAGGCCAGGTGGTAAGGAACACTACAGAGCTAGCACCCGACTCTTCAAGCTTTCGCACCACGTCAATGTAGAGGAATTTGAGCATCGATACATTAATGTGGTGCATTCACTTCTCTGCGCTGTCTGGTTTTTTTTCCGGCATCAGTACTTGAACCCACAAATTAACAAACACAACAACCAGCATGAGTTCATGACCATAAGCACTAAGCTGCCATGGAATATTTATACTTACAACCAAAAATCTTGAGGATATACTAAGAATTCCAACTTCTTTTCAAGAACAAAATAAAAAGGATTCGTGTTTCAAAATTACAATGAGAAAATGCCACTTACTTCTTGTTGCCATCTTTTCTTCAGTTTTAATTTTTTTCACGAATTAATGAGTTTTAAATTACTGAAGTACGTTAACATTAGATATGTCGCCCAGCCAGTATGGTGGCTATGACCCTCGGCTTGTAACCGAGTGGGTTTGGGTTCGAATCCCGAATAAGACTTGGTTGTATCTTCTTCGGGAAAGAAGTCGGTCTTTCGCCTGAAATGGATTCTCGTCTCGAAAGGAAAATAAGAACACCTCTTCTTGTTATATGCTGGGATCGTCGTTTGTAATAAAATCTGTATTCTTCTGTGGCTGTGTTATATGTTTCTGTTCATCTATCTCACGTCTTTAATATGTATCCCAGTAATAAACACACGACAACAATATTAGATATAATGGACTTTTATATAAAAAAAAATTTTTTTTTCATTAACTATCGTTACAGTTAGCATATTTTACATGTAGTATAAAATTCTTTGTATGAAGCCAAGAAAAATTAAAAATTATCCCTTAGTTCGACGACCTGAAGTACGTGCAATATTTTCGTCGAACTTGCCATCTGACAGATAGTAAAATTGCCAATGCATTCCAACTAATTTAAGAGACATTTAAAGTCGGGTAAAAACAAGTAATATAAAAAAAATTTTTTAGTCAATTCCAACTTAGGTCAAAAAGGAAAAATAATACTTTAGTTACTATTAACTATTAATTATAATTAAATTATCGTATTTTGTCACGCAAAACAATCGTGTTTAGAAAATTTCAGCTCAAATGAGCGCTTTAAAATGAAAGAAAAAAACTTTTTATATATAAAGTTTTGACGCAATAGTCGCTAAGTCAGCAAAAATGGTGCCAACGTAGCTGTATCTGTAATTCTTTGAATAATTAATTTGAATCAATTAACTTTTATTAATTATAATTAAATTTCCATATTGTCATCCGAAATAACTGTGTATATAAAATTTTAGCTCAATTGAGCGCTTTAAAATGTATTTTATTAACGATTGAGTATTTGAACAAGATATATATAGGGAGATTGGGAACTAATAGTAGGAATTTTGAAACACAGACAACTAGTATTAAACAAACAAAAGTATACATTCTTCAAAGAATTCTAGTGTTTTTGATACCCATTTTAACATGTAGTACCAAGTCAATTTAACAACTACTTTACCAATACTACGCAATTTCATATAGAATAAATACGAATCCATAATGACTGTCATCCACTTGCAACAATTACAGCGATAATGTAAGTGACTTATGAAGGATTATTTACCCATATCCTCAAGAAGAGCCATCGATTCAAATAATGACAATCACAGCGGAAGTCTCCCCCTCTGCAAGATAACGCGACATTACCAACGTCAGAATAAATTGACTCGATTACTGAGCTGGAGCTTCGCACTGTGAATTTATTAGGCATTCACAAACCTTGTCTTCAGGCTAAGCCGTTAACGCTACCACCAGACCACAATAGCACCCCACTAATTCTATGACAGCGTATTATTATTTGGGATGGCATCAACGCCGAGGAGTTGAGTGAATAAGAGTCCATTTCGGTTAGCATCGAATTGAGTAGTTTGCCGTTGCATGGAGTACACCATTAAGTTGACAGATAGCCCGCAGCACTTGGGTGAAACGGAATACAATTTTAAAAGCGTGTGCAGGTAGTAATTTTGTCAACAGACTTCTGAGTATAAATTTCATTCGCGATCTAAGTGAATGTTTTAAAATATTCACACCACTGTACATCGAAACACTTTCGAGTTTCCCAGCATGATGGACGAAGACAAAGCATTGAAGTAATGCACTTTCATCTGTTTGAAATGGGTATTTACGTTACGAATAAAATTCTGCGACATTGTTGAACTCAGAAGGGAACATTTACAACTGAGAAATCGGGCTGTTTTTTCACAAAGCACACGTGGTGGGAGAGGGAAAAATAAGAAAAGTTTGGAATTTCTTACGTATTTAAGATACCGCAAAGATGAAAATCCCATCACGTAAATGTTTTTTTTTATTTATTTTACAAATGCCTCACAATGCAATAGCACCAATGCCATTAGGGCATGAGCTCTCCAATATTTTTCGACAGTTGAATTAAGGCTAATTAGTGCAGGGCACTCCACCAAATGTTCAACGGTCATAGGCTGAACAGAGTCCCACAGAGTACAGTCCGGTGAGTTGGCGATACCAATTCTGTAGAGATGCGATCTCAGACAATCATAACCTGTCAAAAGTCTCAAATGAGCTACAGCAGCTTTTTTAGGAGCCCCAGGAACCCAGGACGGGTCCTTGTTCAAGATTGCCCAGTTCTTGTCCTTCGACAACTCCGCAACTTTCATTTTAAAGTTATTCTTAAATGTCATTAGAAAAAAGCCTTAAAGAATGAAAGGTTGAAATCCTTGCGGGTTTTTGGATCACAAGGGCTCCTTTCTTAGTAAGAAAGTCAGCATGCTCATTCCCAGCTATGTCGCAATGAGCCGGTATCCACTGAAAAGAGATTTTATGAGGAACTTCTTTTAAGAATAATCTGCATTTTAATATTCTTTGTGAATTACAGAGGTAATTTTGAGGTAGAGCCTGTAATGCCGATTTAGAGTCGGAAAGGATTACGGCCTTGTTGAACTCGGAGCTTCTTAGTGATAGTTGCTCGTCCGCGGAAATATCGAAACTCTTTGACTAATGTGAATTGTGTGAATCAGCTAAGAGAGAGAGAGAGAGAGAGGCTTAAATTCTTAAACTTTCTTTTCTTAAGGCTGTTTTCGCCATATATACGAGAGCGTGAACTTGACGCGGAGTACATTTTCGGACAGAAAAAATGCCTCTATTTTTATAAAAATTGGTGACATTGTAACTCATGCATTTGTTTGTAATATAGTGTTTTTAAAATTTCAGAATATTTCATAAATAATTAGTTTTTCCTTTTAACATAGGAAGGTATAGCTCATTTAGCATTACGGTATAGGAAACAAATTGCAAAACACATTTTATAAAAGAAAAAAATGTGTCAACTCGGAAAAAATGAGTAGTATTATAAAATAAGTGATTTTCGACAGGATAGTGTAGCCAGAATATTATATTAATGCTTGAGTACTTTTATATCTGAAAAAATATTCCGAATTCGGCCCCTGTTTTTAAACATAAGCCGCAGATAGCCTTAAACTTTATTATTTCTTTTTTTAATTCTTAAGGTATCCGAACACGTTGAAAACGACCAAATTCGGACAAGACCGATATTTTTGTTTTCTATTTTATTTAATACATTTATATTTTGGCTTCACAAACCATACTTTGTTTTGATTCTATGCTTCTTAGAGGCCAAGTTACAATCAATTTTATTAAGTTAGACAAACCGGAAGTGGGTCTTTGATCTACCAGAAGTGGGCATTTAAATTGTTCGAAATCTATCATGGCGAACCTGATCACACAAAATATTACAAATGTATTTCTATAAAACTTTTTGCACCTGATATTTATGCTATTTTCTAGAGAATGTACTAAAATATTTCTTATAGTATGAATATTATTTGAGTTGGGCATGTTATTTAAATAATGGTCTCATAAAGGCGTTATTTTTCTTATAACGTTTACTCAATCATCTCTAAAAGTTTCAAATTTTAATAAAACATTAAAATTTTAGTATATTCTCTAGATAAATGCCTCTAGATTGTTTTGGTAATTCTTTTATTAATATAAGTTTATTACTTTTTTCTCTAATTGCTTTGAAGTTTTACAAAAATATTGCTAAAATTTCATATGTAATTGTGATTTTCATGAAATTCTGGCAATTTATTTTAAATATTGTTGATTAAATATTAGTATTTATTGGTATTGAATCCTAAAAAAGCCGTTATATGTTTAAATATGTTATTTTGTCAAAAAGTACTCTGAACGTGTTCGGATACCTTAAACTTTCTTCTTTCTTTCTTAATTCTTAAACTTACTTCTTTCTTTCTTAATTCTTAAACTTTCGATCGCCGCGGTCCACCTTTTATGTTTCAGTTTTACATCGGAGACCCCCAAGATTTTAAGCACCCCTGTCAGACCTTTGATCAAATTATATGTTTTAGTAGAGTTCTTTCATTGGAGGGTGTAGCAGTAACATCTATATAAGCCAGTACCAGCCTCCGGACTGAAGTGTTCATTTTAGTCTAGTGGTATGTTACGTGCTTACGGAAACGAAGGTCGCAGGTTCGGTCCTTCGGAAATGCGCCACCACAGAAGGTGATTTAGTCTATAGAATGGAACATCTTTCAATTTTTCCACGATGGCTTTTATAGTTTGTAAAAGTGAAAAACAATGTAACACGAAAGATTCCGAGGACCCCCTAGAAAGACACTGGGGATCCCAGGGGTCCACGAACCATAGTTTAAGAACCACTGACTTAAGGAGTTTAGAGGGTTATCTTTGTGTGAAGTGATAATTGGGGTATATTACTCGCGTTGTGTTATGTATAATTTCATCTACAGAGATTGGTAGATACAATATTTCAGAACTCTGCGATTCAGAATCCATGGCTAATAATCTGTCTTTTAATTTTTGAATGATATTAATTTAGAGCAGGAGTGTGTCAAACTTTCAGCCCACAACGAACATTTTTGTGATCCGTCCAATATCCTCGTATCGGAACATAATGATATAAAATAAAATAAAAAAATATCTCCATTAAAATAGGAAAATAGAAGCTAAGAAGAGCGTTGTAAAATATCAGGACGAAAACATCTAATTTTCCTTCTTCTTTTATATATATGTTAATTATAATGTATTATTTGGAATAAGCCTACGTTTCATTGAATATTGATTTTTTTGCGGCCCACCTAAAGTCAAAGCTTGTTTATTTGGCCCAAGTTAGCCTTTGAGTTTGACTCCCTTGATTTAGAGGCATATGAATGTGAATACGCAAATGTGCTCAAATTAAAATATTTTAAAATGAAGTATCATTCACCTATGTATAAATAGTAAAGAAACTCATGTTTTAATTTTACTTAACTTGTTTAACTTGTAACACCAAAGTCAAATACTCACACTGAACTGACCTTTGGCTTCGTGTGATAGTTTGATGAGGAGGTGCAAGGTTAGGTGTCATCCTCGTTATTGACTGAAGCTCAAAGTAAAGAAATTCATCCCCAATAGCCTTAATATTACTTTACAGTGCAACATTAATAAGCCCTCACTCGCTTCAAGCAACAATTGGCAGAGGGTTTCCTTATTCTGAACCTCGGTTAGGTGACGAGGACGAAACTTGAGCTGGCACCTTACTCTCCAAACTTCTTCACCACGCTAGCGTGAGGACTTAATGCCTCCACATATTGAGCACGACAGGTCTTGAGCGGTATCAGGATTCGACAGAAATACGGCTGCATACGAGTTCACGATCATGAGCATTATCTTGTCCACCTTATTTGAAGGAAGAGAATAGTTTAAAATAATCAGTTTCCGCCAGAATGTAGAGGGGCTACGGTAGCCCAGTGGTCAAGGCATTGGATCGTGGCTGACCTTGTCACGAGTTCCAAGTCCAGTACCACTAAAGACCCACCGTGTAGGGAAGCAATGCATCTTAAATCTGTCGAGAGCTCAAACATCCTCCTAGTGGTGTGATGTGGTAGTTAGGAGAGGGGGTGTCAGCTCAGGTGTCGTCCACTTCACTTGACCATAGTTCAAAATTACGTGGTCCGTCGCCAAAAGCTCTCGTGTAACTGAATAGTGCGACGTTAATATTCACTTCCTCTCACTTGTAGATAATATTAAATATCATATAACAGTTGCATAACCCCTCTACCCTGCATGAGTGTATAGAAGCGCAATTAATCAGCTTACGTTGGTGCGTAGCCGTCTCTCCTTCATAAATAAGTAGCACATAGCGCCCAACTCATGTAAATATACATACGTAATTTCCTCTGACGGAGAGGATGTGTTTTGACTGTTAGAATTAAACGCAACGCGAAGCAGAATTCATTAACTAACACTACACAAACCGCATTCGGCAGAATCAAATTACCAAAGGATAAAACATTTGATAGAGTTTAACTATACTAATGGATGCATAGAGTTGACACTTCGCAAATACTAATAACTTTAAATATTTATGGTACGAACTGCATTTATTTGCTTAATGCATTAGTTTTATGCAAAATATAATTTAATCCATGCAAATGAATTTCTGTTTTAGTCGAAATCTCGAGAGAGCTGTAAATATAATTACAATATGTGTGTGGAGACTTATAAAACAATCAATTAGTCCCCAAAATTGGAATTTGTAAATATTTTCAGTAGAATTTTACACCCGTGTTCTTTTGAATTCTTCCTCTGTTTCTCACGATAATGTTACAAATGTTTCCAGAGAGATTGAAGTAAATTTTACGAGAAGCGCGATATATTTAATTTTATAAAATAACGTGAACAACAAGCATAAAACAGCCAAAGAGTAGTTAGAGCAGATGTGCACTGAGAGATCAGTTCTCAATTTTAACGACTTTGTATTAATTCATTGTACTAAAAATCTACTTCTGTATCTTTCAACTAAGGAATAGAATACAAGAGACTAGAACATTTTTTGTAACGCGGCAGATGCGCTTTGAAAAATGTAGAAAGGGCCCACGCACACCTAAGAGATGTTCTTTTGGAGTAAATTGTAATTTATTCTGGAACTCTCTCTTGTAATTGCAGTAAATCTCCCTTCTAACAGGAAATAAATAACGCTCATATAAATCCATAACACACAACCCCGATTTAAGGTTCACACAAATATTAAATACAATAATCACATTTGTGTTGTTAAATCTTTGATTAAAATGTTGGTTCTCTGCAATAAGTTGTTTCTCTGCATGCAAGTTGGAAATACTCTTCCTTAAATAAGCTGGAAAGAGTCTTCTAGGAGCTACTGAAGTTTTCTAGCTAAATAATTACCTTAGAACTTACAGCACTTTTATATAGGAGCATCTATATTTTCATCGCTAATTATGGTGACTTTCCGACCTAATTTGTAGCAAATATGTTTGGACTTTTGCAGTTTCTTAAAAGGACCCAGTTCCACACATTTCAATCGGTTTCTTTGTAGAAATAAGAAGAGCACCACACATAAACACACGTGTTTGTGCTGTTTATGTGTGGTCAACGCCACACAATTACATACAGTCGAACCTGTTTTTGTGCTGTCTTTTTTTATGCGATTTCCTTTTTGTGCGATTTTATTTTGAACGATTTTTTATGTACGATATTTTTTTTTATGCGGTGTATGAATTTCAATGGCTTTGGCGCCACTGTAACGTTTTCTATCTGGTGTAAGGAGAATGTTAGGACCCCCCCTTAAAAGTCAGGTTTTGCCTTTAATATTTTACAAATTGGGTAAATACGTATTTAGCGTAAGTCAGCCCTTGGGCTCCTAGAGTCTTGCCTCCCCCCGTGATGCCGGGGTGTACGTTACGCCACTGAAATGTAGACACTTCAAGACGCTCTGTTCATTTGCTACAAATAGTCTCCCGACAATGTGCATTCAGTTGGTTTCTCTCAACGCTCCAGCCGCCCGCGCTTCATTGAAGACGAAACTTTCAATAACAGTGACATTATCAATAATTTGATAAACTATGAAGATGAACAAGAAGAGCCAGATTCTTTGAGGGAAAATAAAAATATGCAGGGATCCAGCTTTCGAACAAATTGGAAAATCATTTTCCTAAAAAGATACCAGTTAAGAAAGGAGTATAAAATTCCACAAAAAGGGCTTCAATCATGTATAGCTGGTTAGCGTGACATTTTACAAACAACTGACCACCCGTCATTCGTCACAAAAACTTATCTCTTACTTTATGCTGCCGAAAAATAAATCAATTGAAATATGCAGCTTCAAGTGACGAAAGCGATTTTGAACTTATTACATTACGATTTTGAACTTATTTGGATTACGATGAGTAGTGATGAATTATGTATGTGCATTTTAAAGACTTATCCGTAAATACAATGAGAAACTAAATGTTTTAAAAATGTTTCCATGTGTAATATTTAATTATTTATTTTGTTATGGAAGTACTCTAACATAAATTTCGTAAATAATTGGCATATTTTATAAATGCGACTTTTGTTTATGCGGCCCCTATTCACCGCATAAAAAAGTTTTTTGTAGTATTTCCATGAATTAGTTTGTTATATATAAGAATTTATGAAAATTTTGAATATTTTTTTGTGCGATTTTTTATGCGGTCCCTATCTACCGCACAAAAACAGGTTCAACTGTATATGTATCGAAAACCGATTAAACGAAACCGAAGGGACTGAAATATGTAAAGGGTGACATGTGAACCCTCACCTCGCCCCCCACACAGAGATTCACACGACTTTTTTTACATCTCTTCGGATTACTTACCAAGTTAAAATTACACTCAGAAAGTCAAATGAAAAATCTGTTAATGTGAACATAAACAACAATACAATTAAAATAATAAACAGAACTATACACTTTTTAAGTAAAATAAATGATATTTAGATCGGCTCGTCTAAACTCATTGTCTTCCCAAAACTACCTGTTTCCTTAAAGTAGTTTAATTCACAAAGGTCCACGAAGGTATAATCGACTCCTCAGCCATACAACTAACATCCCAGGACTCAATAAGAAAAGTTCAACAAAAAAACTTTTCGAGGCCCACTCAAAAACGAGAAGGTTCCGACGCCCTCTCCCCCCCAAAGTAAACAGTTCCGCCGCATGATGGATGGGCTTCCGAAAAGTGAACTCTCAGGACAGGGTCTACTTTCTCTTTTTCCCTCTCCCCATGGCAATGCATAATAAGAAAGAGCTTTTATTGTTCTGTCTTGTTCCCTTTCTTAACGACTGGCGGGAGAAGTTGGCGATAATATCGTGCGAACTATTGGGTGCTGTGACGTTTTCTGGCTGATGATTGATTATAAGATGTGATTAAAAGTTGCATGAAAAGTATTTGTGTTCTGATGAAATTGCTTTGGATGAGCTGCGATGTTTCTTTGGCGGGGCTATTGGCCGCCACAACTAAAGAGCTGAACTCATGAGTTCATGCCTGGCCATGCTCGAGTCATTGATTTGAAACCTGATTTCGCTCAAAGGCCTGTTGTGTGAAGGAATAGGTAAGGTGGTTGATGTACATCTAGGGATTGCAATATCGGACTAAAAGTTCAATACCGGTATTCGGTATTTTTTAGGTCTTAATACCGGGATACCGGTTTTAATATCCTTAGTAGAAATTTTAGAAAAATAAAGAAAACAGGTGTTTTTCTGTTTCATTTGCCAGTTTTATTATCGAGTGCAAATATCACAAAAAATAATGTGTAACTTGTAAATTATAACAGTATATAAAGAATCACAAAAAAAAAAAATGAAAATCTTACTTATTTAAATCACAAAAAAGTGTAAATATCACTATTCAGTCCGTGGTCCATGGTTTTCATCATATAAATAATGAAACCAAACCGAAGCTTTATCAACTGATTTTTTATGTTTTTTAAAATTATTCTTATTCATTATCATGGGTTATTATTTATGAGTATATATAATTATTCTAAAAATATTTTGAACCCTAAATTATGATATGCAAAAAAAAAAAAAAAAAAAAAAAGGTGAATAACAAACTCGCCGATTTGAAAAATATCGAAATCTTGCGCACTTTCTTCACAACTACAACCTTGTTTTCACAGAGACGAATATCAGACTACGAATCCTGTAGGAGTGCATTATCGCTGTGAGCTGCAATATGATAGTTTTGGCCCGCCTTCCGGATGATTCACATATTTTATCACTTCTCTTGACTGTACGATGAAACTTTGTGTTCACAGTCTAAATAACTTCGCCCGTTAGGGAGACATATAAACAAAACCGCGTGTACTATTTTGCTATGTTAGCGATTCCTGAACATATAGTGGAGACAATTTAAAAAACTCCCATCAAATACCGAAAAACCGGTATTTAAATTTGTGAATACCGGTATTACAAAATTGTACAAATGGCTCAAAATACCAGTATTCGGTATACCGGTACTGCAATTCCTATGTACATCAAATTGAAAAGAGTATTTAACCCTTTACCAGGTCATTTTTTTCTACCGATGGTATAGTAAAATATTTTAGGAGGACGAGATTGATTTATAAGAAAAGGAATTGATTTAGCTTAGTAGGTAAAATTATTTTGATTTTTAAGATCCTTTTGAGGTTGGTGAAGACATGTTTACCACAACCCCTGTATTCTATTAAAAGGCATTTATTTAACTTTTGTTCCCTTTTACCTCTCTGCACATGAAATTTCTAGAATATATTTCGTGGATACCTCATACCTTAAAAGGTATAGTGAATTAGAAATATTTTATATTCCTAAATGATGATGATAGAAATAAGAATTTCTACATATTTATTTCCAAGGAAATTTATGAAAACAGAGATCAGTACATAGTAAATACAACCAATTTATGAAATCTGTTTGGAAATACTACAATATGTAAAATAAGTAGTAATATAGACAGTTGAAAATGACTAATAAAGATATTAGATTGATGAATTTGATTGTAAGTATATTTACGACGGCTAGGTAAAGGATTAATTTCTCATATAGTAGAGTGTGAATGCTAAGAGAGAACGCTAGGAAGCACCTAAAGTAAATTAATTTCTAGTGTTATTGGAAATGATCAGAGATAAATTTGAAAGGAAAGGAAAAAGGTACTTAATGAAACTTTTTTATAAAAAATCTTAGAGCCCCCAGAAGTTTTCTGTGAACGAATTCAAATTCTACGGAAGATGCACTTTTATACCTATTTACGTATTTAAACCGATATTTGATTTCATTCTGCTATATATATGTAATAATTCACTAAAATTTTTTTTCTAGGGGTTTCCATTTATAATTATTTTGAGACCCCAAAAATTTATCATGAAGAAAATTTTAATTTACCTGCTTAATGGAAAATAACCACAACTTTATCTCCCAATACACTGAAACGTTAGGGCTTTTAAAAAAGGATGTGATGCAATCTTGCATCACTCACGTATTTAGTCCAATCTGAAAAACTTTCGCCGTAAATCATGATTTAACAGCTTCAGGTTAGCTAAAACTAAAAATACCTGAGATTTCGGAACGAACAAAGAATGCTTTCGTAAATGCCCTGTTAACTACGAGTGTTATGTTTTTCGTAATGCTGATTCTTTTATTTTTCAGCCGTGAATGTTTTGTAAGTAACTAAGCAAATGTGGATTTCAAAACGATAAGATGTTTCTTTATCAACTGTAATATATGAAAATCAATTGTAATATATGAAAATCAATTGTAATATATGAAAATCAATTGTAATACATGGAACAAAATGTATTGGATTCCGTTTGAAGGAATCCGAGTACCATGTTGGGAGTTCGAGTCACTCGTGGCCCGCCCTTACTACGTCTATTACCTTATAAAGATCCATATTCACACAAATCGTGATGCAGATCACCAAACATCCCGTGCCCGGTGCATTTCTCTGTGGGTACCTTTCGCGACACAATATTTTGGCTTACTGTGCATTTCTTTCTACGAATCCGTCAATCAGGTGGATATCTACCAGCTTGGTGTTTGTAAAACGTTTCATACGGTGATGGGTGATCACACTTCAAATGACTGCGGTAAGGCAGCCGGTCTGTTTCCTTCACTGCTCTTGGAAACAACGTCCTCTAGCACCGAACGAAGACGTTTCTGGCCATGTGATGCTATGCAAATCTGAATCCTTGTGGTGCTCCCTACCTCCTTTTAAAATTTATCCCGATAATTGTAGGGCATCCTGTATATATTGTAGAGCGTTAGACGTTAAAAGAATACTCTACTAAATTCGGTTGCTGTCGTTGTTGCCAATACCACCTGTCTTTCGGTGTCAGATCGAGGCCAACGAAATTCATCGCGGCAAGGGCAAATTATACGCCTGTCATTAGCGGTAGCTTTGAGCACCATACAGGTGACAGGGCGATTTGGCTCAGTTCTGCCCTAATTTTGTGGAAGAATACACTGGAGGTAGTCAGGTGCCTCTCTCTCCTCTACCCCTTCCACCAATCTTACAACAGAATTTGTGGCTCGACGGTTATTTAGAGTGCCCTCATACCGCAAACGCACTGTTCATTTTTACAAACATCCATGCCTTCTCCGGGATTCGAACCCTGGCCCTACAGCACTGCAGTCAGCATCACTAACTGCTCTACCGGGCGAGTGAGTGAGTGAATATTAACGTCGCATTGTCAAGCTACACGAGGGCTTTTAGTGACGGACCTCGTCATTTTGAACCATGGTCAAGTGACGAGGACGACACCTGAGCTGTCACCCTCTCTCCTAACTACCACACCACACCAACGGGAGGACGTTTGAGCTCTCGACGGATTTAATGTGCATCACTTCCCTACACGGCGGGTCTTTAGTGGTATTGGGCTCGAACTCATGATATGCCTGCCATGATCCGATACCTTGACCCCTGGGCTATCACAGCCTAAACTGCTCTACCGGATGGGCGGTATAGTGGTAAGCTAATAAAATAAGTTAAATGTGCTTAAAGAATACGCTAAATATGGGTAAGGTTTAATAAAGTCTCCGTAATTGTAACAATTATTTATTAATTTACGTTAGGTTACACAAGGACAATGGATAACATTAACAAAAATAATGGGCTAAAAACAATGGTGGTTTTTCATTGCTCCCTAACTCTACCGAAGATCAATGGTTGCGTGAGGCAATTTTGCTGTTGGGGACAGTCAGTTGAAATGGAATGACAAGAACGGTTAAAATATATCGTACGAATTCTGTATAATGAATTTTTAAAATGTGAAAATAATTTATATCTGGAAGTGTAACTCGTTTATATTACTCTATGTTGTGTTTATTTTAAGTTAAAATTGTCATATTAGCAAGCAACGCCGTACCTTACATTATAATGACGTTGCAATGAAAACCTGATCTTGACACAGCCGATACAGCCAAGCTGGCGAGTTCTCGACCCCATGGATTCTTCTAGAGATTAGTGTAGAGAAATATTCTAGTATCACGATCCAAGATGCAAGCGGATTTTTCGAGAAGAATCCGTGATGCCTATAAATAGGGAGTAGTTTGCCGAAACTGAGCTAATCTTGCTTTCACCGTTGAATAGTAGTATTGATTTGACCGTGTGAAGAGTCGATAGAGTAGACCAGCGATTAGTTATTACTTCGGCAGTTGAGTAGGACGAACGAGTGTTTGAGAATAATCTTCTACATACTTCTATTTTATACACTAATATTTGTGTCTGTGCGCTGTTGAAAGAGTGAAAACCCTCTGAGCTTTATTCTGCAAATTTTGCTGTGTATTCAGTATTTTAAGGATTCTTGTTTTTTTTCCCGACAGTAAATTTCCATCGCTACTCTTGCTTTTTAAGACAGATTGCATACAATCCTTGAACCCCGATCAGCATAACAATATTCATGGTAAAGGTGGCGCAAGATGTTACTTTAAAAGAACAGGTTTCATTGTAAAAGTGTCAAAAAGACACGAAGAAAATATGCACCGAAAAACTGTTTAAGATTGAAAATATTAAAGGTAAATTATATTCCTGCACACTTTTACAAAAATGTCCTGGAAAATCATTTTTTTTTTCTCATCAGGAAGTTTTTTTCTGCAGTATAGTTATGATATTTAATTAAGGTAAGCTCACGTCATCATTAATGTCTCGTTAGTATACTTTTTCCAACTTACTATCATTAAAGTGAACATTTTTTTCTTTATATACAACTTTCGATTTCGTAAGTCAGAAGCAACTCCCCCTTTACTTATTCTTATTGAAACATTTTTATTTTACCCATAAAAGGCAGGAAAGAAGCGAAGGAAAGAGTTTCGATGTTTTCATTTCAGTTCGCTAACACGGATTACAGCAAAACAGCGCATAATGCTCACTCATCCCTGAAAAAAAGGGGTGGTGGGTTCCGGGAAAAACGTATAAAAAGTTCTTTTTTTTTTTTTTTCTTTTTCGGTTCACTTTTCTTTTGTTAACAGCTTTGGGCGATGACGTCATTTTTACGTTCCTTTGTGCAATTCCTCTGTTCACTATTTCTTTTTTGGACAACTTTCTCTTTTTAAATAAAAATATATTCTGTTTCATTAAAGAAAGTCTTCTGTTAATTTTGCAGGAATTTATGAATGTTTAAATATTTGTAAATACGCTTCTAAACGAATTTATAGTTAAAAAATTCTAAAATTAGAAAATCAAATAGTAATTTTACGAGTAAATTAATTTCTCTCTCTCTCTCTCTCTCTCTCTCTCTCTCTATATATATATATATATATATATAAATTCTATGATATAAGTTTCCGGAAAAGAATGCCTTATTTTATTTTTTTGTGCGCATAAATACGAATATTTCGTATTTATGCACCTTAACCTTATAAGGATAACCTTAACATAAATAAGGTACAATCCGAGTATTAGCAATAATAAGGCATAATTGAATTAGTTGCATGAGTTATAGTATAAAAAATTAGGGCAAAAACTATTTTCATCGAGAAGTATTATTAAAAATATCATTACGTGACAAAAATTACTGCAAGTTGCGTATAATAGCCTTTTCAACAACATTCTATATTTAAAGCACAAACAGAAATAGACAGAAACATCTAAAATAAAAATGACAATTTTTTTATAAAAATCTAAAATAATAAGGAAAAAGTTTAAGACAAGAAAGAAAAAACACAGATACGTACAAATAACTTAACAATAACAAATATAAAAAGAATAGAGCAATTACAAAGAAAAAAATAATCACTTAGAATTATAAAAATAATATTAAAACTAAAATAGAATAAAGCGGCATACGTTTTCGTGTTGCAGTTATTTAAAAAAAATTAACAGTATTAATTCAGTGTAAACTGAGAGAGCGCTAAGCATTTATATTGTATTGTACAAAAATTCATATTGAGTTTGAAAGAAAACTGAAAAGCAGAAGATTTAAATTATTGCATATGTTTATTGAATTATATAGATGCCATTCTGTTCTAGAAACTTTTTTCATTGTTCAAGTTATTTAAAAACTACATACTTCTAGAGACTCTCAGATTCCTCAGTGAAAAACTTTTCTATGTGATATTTTACAATGCTCGAAATAGGTAGATATTAGGAGGAAGGGGACAAGGTTTGACGAATATGGTGGATGGGTAAAACAACCTCAAACGAACTCCAACAACTTTTGTTAAGAAATCAAAGCCACATGAGACCGCAAGTTATTGTGATGAAACACAATACTTTCCAATACTACCAAACTTAAAGTATGGTCTTCTTCAGACGAAGGTCAGGTTTTAGATGGGGGGTAAAATCTAGGAGGACCCACTGCTGTTTTTGGCGCCAAAAATTTTTCGCCAAAAAGCGCCAAATTGAAGGTTTTCAAAAGGCGTCAATGACGAAAAACTCTTGGGAAGCGCATGCGTCAGCGGGGATGAAATGGGCGTTTCGCAAAGATGAAAACGAATAAATACATTAAATTAATCATTATATAAAGAAAAAAACGGAGAAAGCAATGAAATTCATTTAAAAAAGCATTCTAAAACCAGTGTGTACAACATGATTTACATTTTTAAAAGAGGACGAAAGGGGCGTTTCGCAAATATAAAATCTAAGAAATACATGAAATCAATCATTTTAAAAAAATTTAAAATGCACTTACCTTACGCTTGCATTTCGTCATGTTCCGTTGGTGGATACACCCTTGCGATGGATGCAAGGAATTCATGAAAATTGTCATCCACCAACTTGTGACCTGTTCTTATTAACTTTCAAGTCATTTACCACGATCGCATTCATGCTCTTGCCAAACCAATATCTGGTCAAACGCAAGATAATTATTATAGCAAGTTTGCTTTCGCTAAACCAAGTGCCCTTTCTCACACTCCGAACGTCGTGGCGATTATCTTTCGACTGGTTGCGGCAACGCCATTCGTAGCCGTCAACCGTTCCCTTTCGTTCTTACAAACGCATATTTTTTTTAAACCTCGGACATTCATAACGAGAAGCAATTAAATTAGCTTTCATACACCATTCTAATGTCTCTTTCTTCCCCTTTGTGCCCAGGAGCACAAAGAAACCTGTCGTAGCCTCACTTTCAATTAATTTCCTTTCACACACCATTCTTAACAACAACCGGTGGAGAGCAAACCTTCTCAAATGTCAAAATGACGTTTTTTCGGAAAAGGCGAAAAACGTTGTACTTTTTTAGGGTTGCCATTTTTTAGGTGATTTGAAAATCCAAATTTTTGGATGAAATGGAAGGGTTACCATATTGTAACCTTTATCGCTCAAAATTTGGCGACAAAAAAATTTGGCGACCAAAAGTGGGTCCTCCTAGGATTCAACCTTATTTCATTGTTTATGATTTGTTACAAAATCCTCAATATTCGTTTCAGTACGAAGCAAAATTAAAAAATGATTACAAAATTTTTTATATTTTAACCAATTTGTAAAATCCAAATAGAACTGTCGGTATCTTTGATCCATGATAGTTATTGAATTAATTGAAAGGTTTTCATGAATTATTTTGACAGCAAGCAGTTTTCTTTCCCAAGGTATATTTAATATTTATTTACCTGTAATAGTTAACTGTTCAACTCATAATCCTTTACATCTTCTCTTTCAGTTCCTTACCTCACACTAGTAACGTGAAAATGCTAAATTTAATTTATTATGAAACCAATATTAGTACTAAAAGACTGAGAAGAATACTTCTCGATCCTTACACTTCCCCCAACCCCCTCCTAACATTTCAGTGCAATAATGTTAATTCACCACCCATAAATAGTAAATTTTTAACTTATCTAAATTATATATCTATATGTTTTATCAATCTCCTCTAGCTTTCTCTGCTGGGCAAACCCTTTCTACTCTACTTAAACTACTTTCTCAGACTCCCTGGGTAGCCAATGAGAGTCGATCTTCTGACTCGCCAAGAACCAATGGGAGAACTGCCTCTCAGCTCTCTCCCAAGCAGTTATTTTTTCAACTTCGCATCCTGCTTTTGTCGAACTATTTGATCAGCCAATCAGAATGCAGTCTCAGTTTAACATAAGAACACCACTATCGCATCCACATCTATCACTCCATATATGGGATTGAGAGTCGCAAGTGGGCCGTATGCTCACAGATGACATCATATTATCTCTTTCAGTTGTTTGGATTGTTTACAAATATCAGTGAGTTGCCACTAACTTCAATTGATTGATTGATTGAATATTAACGTCGCACTGTTCAGCTACACGAGGGCTTTTGGCGACGGACCACGTAATTTTGAACCATGGTCAAGTGACGTGGACGACACCTGAGCTCCACTAACTTCAAACAAAGCTATACAAAATAAGTCACGTTCTTACCATAAATGGCGTAATAACGCATAAGAACTTTGAATAACTGGTCAAAATGGTGAGTTGAGTTGAGTTAATATTAACCTCGCACTGTTCAGCTACACGAGGGCTTTTGGCGACGGACCACGTAATTTTGAACCATGGTCAAGTGACGTGGACGACACCTGAGCTGGCACCCCTCTCCTAACTACCACACCACACCAACGGGAGGACGTTTCAGCTCTCGACAGATTTAACGTGCATCGCTGCCCTACACGGCGGGTCTTTAGTGGTACTGGGATCAAACTCATGACATGCCTGCCATGGTTGGATACCTTAACCACTGGGCTACCGCAGCCTGGTCAAAATGGTGAAGGAATAAAATGGTGAAGGAATAAACGAATGTAACAACATGGAACACATTCGGAACAATCAATCAATGCATAAAACTGATCTAAAAGTTACAAATTGATGGAAAGAATCCAAAATCTACATCTATTTTCTTATTGTAAGACCTATTGCTCCATTTCCTATAGGAGAAAATAAAAAATTTTCAAAAAATGTCAAAAAATCCTGCAAGCGATTTTCTGCAAAAGCTTCACAATCATCTATAAAAACCATTTACAAAAAGTTGCTTCGACTTAGTTGCATTGGAACTATGCATTTGAATTAGTTCCAGAAAAAAATGCATAACTGTATAGCACATTTATCAAAACCTGACTGATAGTGGGAGTACGCCCAAAGAATTTTAAATAGAATTCTTCTTAGATATCATTCGTAAAGAGTTTTCTAGAATATATTTATGTTCGTTTTCGCAGCTTTTAAATTCTTATTCCATTCTAAAACTGTATGAAAAAAATTAGAATAAGAATCGTGTGTTCTGATTCTTCGTTTGTTTGTTAAATAAAATATGAATTCGAAATGTTATGTAAATGCATATTCATTACAAGACAGAAAAAGGGATTTTCATTTGTAAACATCAAATTTGAATAAATTGACCATAAATTTTTGGTGAATTAGAATTGTTTTCATGTAGAAAAAGAATTTAAAAAGAGTAGAATCAAAAAGTTTTTTATTTTTATTTGCTTTGGCAACGTTGCTTGGCAAAAGATTTTTAAGAGACGGCAAAAAGTCTCTTTTTTGTTTAAATATTGAAAGTTCGATAAATATAAAATATGAATGAAAAGGGTCTTATCAACAGACGCAGTGTAAGATCCTAGCAGTAAATCCTTCGAAAAAAAATCTTTTTTAAATAAAAACAAAAAAACATGTGATTTGAAAGGTTTCTTTTTATTATTAAAAAAATCAGTAAATCAAATATTTTTATTTACGTCTTTTCATACTTTACTCACTGTTATAGAAGACTTTTTTTTCTTTAAAACATCGCATTTTTCCGAATTTTTTCCACATTAAGTTCCGTTTCTTCAGTGTTGCTGATCTTCCTTTTACTGAAAAGAATTAAGTCATACGCAAATTTCCTCCAAATATCGTTTACAAGACCTTCAATACTACGCGCGCGCGCATTTAAAGCTTTTTAAACTTCAAAGTAATAATTCCCGACAATACTACCTGGTGCAAATTTAAATTTAAGATTTTCAGATTTAGAAGGAAAGTGAATTTTTGTCATATAAACAACCCCAAGTGAGAGTGAGTGTATCTATTAACGTCACACTGGAAAGCTGCATGAGGTCTATTGGTGATGGACCTCGTCATTTTGAGCCATGTTGAAGCGACGAGGACGACATCTGAGATGGCAACTTTTCTCTTAATTACCACACCAACGGGTGGATGTTTGAGATTCGACAGATGTAACGTGTACCGTCCCCTCTACACGGCGGGTCATCAGCGGTACTAGGCATGAACTTATGACAAGCCAGCCACGAGTTCATGACCTTGAACACTAGGCTACAGCGGCCACAATGGTGGCAAAAAGTCCTGAACACACTCATTTTTTTGGGGTCTAATTTTTGAGTTTGACGAAATTTTTTAACCACTAATGCTCTGAAATTTGTTGAAGTAATGGAGTATTTAATTGGTTTAAAAAATGTCTTTTTGCACTGCAATGACATTGTGCTTGTCTTATTATTGCTTTTCTAAAATATCTATAAAACTATTTATTTTACGTAAATTCTACAAACAGATGTGAAATCAGCATGGAATCAATAACAATAGTTAAAATAGAGCGATAGTTACAAAACGAGTGAGTGAGTGAGTGAGTGAAGATTAACTTCGCACTGTTCAGCTACACGAGGGCTTTTGGCGACAGACCACGTAATTTTGAACCATGGTCAAGTGACGTGGACGACACCTGAGCTGGCACCCCCCTCTCCTAACTACCACACCACACCAACGGGAGGACGTTTCAGCTCTCGACAGATTTAGCGTGCATCGCTGCCCTACACGGCGGGTCTTTAGTGGTACTGGGCTCGAACTCGTGACAAAGCCAGCCACGATCCGATGCCTATACCACTCGGCTACCGCGGTCACGTTACAAAACGAGAAATTAAACGCTAAAATCAGATAAAAAAATGAGTGTGTTCAGGACTTTTTGCCACCACTGTAGAAATAGAGAATAGAACAATCTCTATTAAGATTAAAATGATGAGACAGTGAATTTCATGCAATTAAATATGATATACACTTTTGAGGGATAATAGCCTTTGTCGCTTCATATACCACACAAATAATAACTGTAACTGTAACTATGTACATTTGAGATGATGAGGTTTGAGCATTATTAAAATAAAATAAATTATTATTATTCAAAACTAATTTTGCATTTCAGACCTCGACATTTTCTTTGAAAGTGAAATTTTTTCAATAACAGTTTATGTTCCTTTTAAGCAGCAGGTGACATTATACTGCATAATGGACCATAATGATTGGTTATGGTTGCTAAATCGTAGCCAGCATTGTCGAGTCATGGTTCGAGTTCTGTTAGCACTAAAGCCCCGCCGTGTAAGGAGGCTGATGCACGTTAAATCTGTCGATGCTCAAACGTGCTCCCGTGGGTGTGGTGTGGAAGTTAGGATAGGGGAATGCCAGCTCCGGTGTCGTCCTCATCACTTGAATGAGGTAAAAAAATCAGGTCTATCGCTAAAAGCTCCATCGTTGATTCGAAGCCTAACGAGATATTTAAAAATCCAAATAATATCGAATTAATATACGTATGATTAATCAAAGGCATTTGTAGAATAAAATCTTGACTTCTAGACTTAAAAGTGGTCAAGAGCACTATGTGAAAATTCTATATTGAAGGTTTGATCCTCAAAATCTAACCGAAGTATAAAATGACAAAAAAAAAACCTAATATTTTATTAGATTGTGCTTGTGTGATATAATTAATATACAATTTGAAAGGTTATTTTCAAATAAATAAATTCACAGCTTTAAATCAAAATTATGGAATTTAATTTTGTTTACTGAAATCCACTTTCTTAATCCGATGAAGCAATTTTAATATTTCAAATAAATAATTAAAAAATAAAATAATAATTTATGTGAAGTGAAGAAAAATATAATTTTTTTTTTATATAACAAATAAATCCTTTCATGCAAAATACAAAGATATATTACACAACGAAAATATGAATACGCTAAAGTTATCGAAGCATATGTTTTTCTTCAAAAACAAGATTAAGCATTTCATAAAAACAAAATGACTTCTTAAAAAATCAGCCCACATATTTTATGATTAAATAAGTATTATGTAGCACACGTTGATAATTGTAATATTTTTATTTACAAATATGGCGCTAAAAAACTAACACATACACGCATACTTTTAAAAAAAAATATTCCAGCTTATACAAAGAACAATATGAAACTGTCTCGTTACGGTATTCCAAAAACATTTCAAAAATATTTCATTATTCAACCCACGGAAAATATAAGTTACTTTTTCTGGTGAATCCATGTTCTATTAGACAAATAAACGAATACGTATTTTACAGCAACATAAAAATTCTAACTACTAAATAAACAAGTACTAAAGTAATAACATACAAAATAGTTATTGGTACTTCTTTAACATTTTCTCACGATTTTTTAAAGAACAGATTTTAGATTCGAGTATTTTTTTCAGGTCTTCATAATTATTCGAAGACATATTATTTGAGTTTTCTTCTATTGATATAATTTTTCCATTCTATGAAAAAAGCAGCCAATATTACGAAGAAAGATCAATAAGGAATGATGAACGACTTCTTAAAATGATGAAAAAAGACATTTCCCCCTTTATGAAAATCAATCATATTTTTCAAATAAAGTAAAACTGAGTTAAAATATTTTAAAACTGCTTACAAATATAAAAGAGCAACACAAATATTCTTAGCGCTCTCATTGCATGGACTAAGTTAAGCTTTTTAAAAGAGTTAAAAAAGACTGCATTTAAAATTCAAAAAAAATTATAAATAGTAAATTTATGATTCTATAAAAAAAATATCAATAAAAATAAAAATTACCGTAAAATCCGGCGTATATAACGCGCACTCATACTATCAAGCTACATTTTTTAATTTTTAGGTATATTCGCCTTATAACGCACCCCCCCCCTTTTTTTATGAAGGAACCTGAAACGAGAAAATGTGCAATGCTCCAATGTTTTTAAGACATTTATTCGAAGCATATCTCAGACTTTTGAAAAAAATACAGTATACTTCTAGAACAACTCTTTAAGTTCATTAGGTATGTCATTTCTTTTAAATAAACAGTATTTCGATGTATATAGAAGTCTAAATTTTTTTATGCTCGTCTCTGTGTTTTATTTTTGAAGTTATCAATTTTATACTCGGCGTAAAACGCGCACCTGTAAATTTTGATCATGTTTTTTGGTGTTCAAAGTGCGCGTTTTCCATCGGGTTTCACGGTACCTTTAAAAAATTACATCTGAAGGGGACAATTAAGAATTTTTCTTAATTGCTTCACTAATAATACTATATTCAATGCCTTTTTTTCTAACACTTCATTATTCTATGGATTTTACTAAGTTAAAATATTTTAATAAAGTCAAATATACACCCATGGACAAAAAATTAGAGCACCAAGAAATAATTGCGGGATCGTAACGAAACTTGGCCTGAAGGTACATGTCGGGGAGATATGCAAATGATTAGAAATGCAGAGTGATTGCGCATTACGTATAGCCGGTAGAGGGAGTTTAACGTCGTTCTCCGTGGAGTATAAAACAGGTAACCAAAGCTTGTTTGAGTGTGCTAAATCGCTTACAAATCAAGAGCTGAAGTAGACATGCCATTATGCCGTTTTCGAAGACAATATGAGCAGCTGCCGCAATTTGAGAGGGGAAGAATCATCAGCATGCTGGAAGCTGGGTGGTCAGCTAGGCGAGTAACTCGTCAACTAGGCCGCTCTGATTGTGTTGTGAAGACCAGGTTCAGGACGCCCTCGACGAGGACGCCCAGTCATCGAGAAGACCGCCACATCATAAGAAATGCACGTGTACAGCCAACTGCTTCATGCGCCGCCATCCAGGCACAGGTAGTACCTTCATTAGGGGCCCCTGTGTCTTCTCGAACCATATTTAGACGCCTGGCTGAAGGACATTTGGGGTCGCGGCGCTCATTACGTGTGCTGCCCTTGAAGCCCACCCATCGACGCCTCCGTTTGGAGTGGTGCCACTCACGAGGAAACTGGACAGCGGCAGAATGGAACCAGGTCGTCTTTAGTGACTAATCTAGATTCAATCTCAGCAGTGATCACAATCGTGTTCGTGTGTGGAGACCCCGTGGTCAATGCCTCAATCCTGCCTTTGCTTTACAGCGACACACTGCTCCCACAGCTGGAGCGATGGTATTGGGTGCCATTACCTACAACACACGGTCACCCCTAGTATTGATCATGACGGCCCCTCGGTATGTCCATGACATCCTGAAACCACATGTATTGCCACTCATGCAACGGTTCCCAGGAACCATTTTTCAACAAGACAATGCTCGACCTTACGTGGCAAGGGTGTCACAAGACTATCTCCGCACTGTTACTACCTTCCTTGGCTTACCAGATCCCCAGATTTGTTTCCAATCGAACATATCTGAGATCATTCTGGACGACGAGTTGGGTATCTCACGAGTTTGAACGAACTAGAGGCAAAGTTACAGCAAATATGGAACGAAAATGTCTCAAGACATCATACAGAACTTGTATGCCTTCAATGCCCGATCGTGCGTTCACGCTAGAGGGGGTTCAACTGGGTATTAAATCCTCCGTTCTTTTGCCTTTTTCTCTGAAATATAAATCCTTTTTCTTTGATTTTCTAATCATTTAATTACATCAAAGTTTTCATTACGTATGTAAAATTTCGTCTCATTTTGACGACTTCTTCTTGGTG
Organism: Trichonephila clavipes; assembly: GCA_019973935.1. Taxonomy (NCBI): domain Eukaryota; kingdom Metazoa; phylum Arthropoda; class Arachnida; order Araneae; family Nephilidae; genus Trichonephila; species Trichonephila clavipes. The sequence continues at coordinate 189,870 of BMAU01001220.1, forward strand.
CGCTAATTTTTTTGTCCATGAGTGTATATACATATATTCCAATTTTATTCAAAATGTTGCATTTTCATAATAATGTATATTATTTATTTAAAATGGTTCAAATTATTGAAAAACTATTTCCGTTAAGAATAATATTAACTTTAATAATATTAACTTTAACCTTAATATCTAATTAGAAAGTTAAATCACGACACTAATGATACCTTTCGGCGGTATTAATAACTTTCAAGAAATTGATAAATTTCCCCGATTTAGTAATGAATAAAACTCATTATAATTCAAAATTGTAAATCAGTGAAAAGATAGTAAGGAAATAGAAAGTTTAAGAAAAGTTAGAACTTTTATAAAAGTTTCGATAACGACCACACACACCTTGAATATATTTTCGAGTAAATATTAAAAAAGTTTTATCTTAGTTATAAGGATGGACCACGAAATTTTTTTTCTTAAATATTTTAAAATTTTAACTGGAAGAAATCTTTTTAAAATAAATATTTAATATAAAGCATGCCAGTGGATTAAAAGCGTCGAATATATTCAGGGAACAAATTAAAAGTTTGGCTTTCTCTTATCCATTGAAAGCGGACATACGGATATTTCAATTTTATGTATACAATTAAAAATTTCATTTTAATTTATAACATTTTTCAGAAACTGAAAAATACGGGTATTAAAAAAGAATGAAATTCTATTTTCTTTATTTCTTCCTGTAATATTTTAGTAGCCGCGGTAGTCTCGTGGTTGGCGCGTCATGAGTTCAAGGCTAGTGCTGCTGAAGACCCGCTGCGCAGAGGGGCTTCTGCATGTTTATCTGTCGATGCTCAAACGTCCTCCCGTTGGTGTAATATGGAAGTATGGAGGGGGTAACAGCTCAAATGTCGTCTTTGTCCTTTGACCAAGGTTCAAAATTACGTTGGTCCGTCAACTATGACCCTCGTGAAGCTTTACAGTGTGAACTAAATAGAACTGTGTCACGAACCTTGCAGTATTTTGTTTAATTAAACACATTCGGAATTAACAAAAAAGAAGTTAATAATTAACAATAATAAAAAAATGGCTGAAAAACTATGCATTTAATTCTAAAGTTTAATAGTCTGAAAAAGTTTATAAAATGAAAGTTAAAAGTACCCACAAATATGTTTACTATTGAAGCCCAGTGGTTGAGTAGTAGCGTGTCGTGTTTACACGTCACAGGTGCGGGGTTTAAGCCCCTGACTGGGCAAGGTTGACTCAGCCTATCATTCCTCCAGTGGGTCCATAAATGAATACCAAGCTTACTTGGGAACTAAACACTGAGGCTTTTGCGTCAGACTGACCACCTGATCGGAATATCTGCTCATGGACCTCAGAACTCATTGTCACGAAAACTTAGATGGGCACAGTAGGCCCTGGTCCTCATGGGCTGTTGCGGCACTAAGTTTAGTTTTTTTATTCACTATTGCATGTAGGAAAAAAAATGATCAATTTTCTTAAAAGTCACCGAAAAAAAAGTCTTCCAAAAGGATCCAGATCTGCTTACAGAGGAAATAGAATCCTTAGATATTTAAATCGATATTCTTTTTCGCAAGAGCAAAATGAGGGGAGAAAATAGGAAAAACTGATAATAAACAGTCATTTGCCGTTCAATTTATGTGACGATGAAATATTGGAGAGACATTATCAGATACTAAAATAAACATTTCCAGAGAATAATTCATTCGCGAAATACGTTTGTCGAAAAGATTCACATTTTATCGACAGCTTTAATGTTTTCCTCTTCGTTTCAGATTGTATAAATAAAACAGAGTTAAAAAATAAAATAAAGATAGATGCTGTTCCCCCTTTTTTTTGCCTTTGTAAGTTCGAAGAAGTCGAACATGTACGAATGTTTTGAAAAGGTCAGAAGAAACTATAAAAACTGTAAAACAGGAAATATCTGGAAAGCGATTTGGGATTATTTACAAAACAAAAGTGAAAATAAAGAGTTATACGAAACGTTAGAATTCGCTAAGTCATATATCAAATTGTAGAACACTGTTTTTCGCAGCAAATATCAAAAGGGTATAAATAAAAATAGATTTTGGAGGTACAAGTATTTTAAAAAAATGCTTTTCCAACTAATCCAATGTTAACAGAATATTTGAAGAAAAAAAAATCGGGGGACTGGGAATCACACAAAAAAATTCAATTAGGAGCGACGCTAAACCATTTATGAAGTTAAGATATTTTTCCACCGATAAAAAATGTTCTTGCCATTAACAAAATTAAAGTTTATAGCATACATCATTAGCTTTTCCAGTGAATTATGTTTAGATAGTAATTTTTCTTTTACTTCATATGATAAAGAAAATGCAAGTTATTATGGTAATTAAAATACAAAAGAAAACCTAGCTACAGGAAAGAAAAATATTTCGTATTTTATATTAATGTAATTATAAATGAACGATAGAAAATAAAATATGGTTAATAAAAATTTAAGGAAAATATAAAAGTTGATAATTTAGGACTGAAAGTTAAATGTAACGAGTTTTTTCGAGACTTTTTTCTTTAAGACATCGCAAACTTTTTCAATACAGCTAACAAATAATAGTTATTAAGCGAAACTGACTTGACAGTGCTAATGTAAAATGATGTTATCATGTGTGATTTAGAACGGCGATTATATGAACTTCCTAGTATTGTATCTATTATATTAGAAATTCTTTCATTTAACATGGAAAAAAGCGTACAAAATTAAATATTTTACTTAGTTTTATGTTGCTCTTTCTGTGTTTAGATTACTCAAGTGGAAATACAACAGTTTTACTTTGAAAGGTTAAATAATGGAATTATTTGTAAAATTGGCCGTTAAATCAGAGTTGGGCAATGCATAATTGGTACATTGAAAGAAATAATAAATACATAAAGAGTAAAATTACATTCCGTGTAATAATCTCAACAAAAGAAGAACGAAACAATCCATAATTTCACGAATATTAAAGAACATTTGTCAATAATTGTTTAATTTTATATAAAAATATGGATGCAATTTAAACTAAAACAGTAAAGAAAAAAGTTTCTTTCATAAACAATGAAAAAAATACACTTTAAAATTTTTTTGTAATGAGAGAGTGTTAAAAATGAAACTAAAATAAAACCAGAAACATACAAATATTAATGGCATCAAAACAAACGCAAGAAAAAAGAACATAAGAATTTAATTAATTTTCCTTAACGAAGAATTCAATTAACAAATTAAGTTTGATTTTATCGGTGGCCCCTTCTACTTATTTTGCTTGAACACAATTGTAAATAAATTAATTAGATTATTTAAAGCGATTACAAACAATTCAAATTAACATGAAATCCGTCAATGTGATAATTAAACTGAATCTATTTACTAATTAGAAGCGTAGTCTAAGCGAATTCTCAAACAAGAAAGGACTAAAAATCTGTTCTTGTATGTATTTCAAGACAAACAAATGATTTTCACAAACACGAGAACTACGATGGAATGTAATCTTAAAAATAATTAAGATGTTTGGTTACGAAATCTATTAAAAAAATTAACGAGTATCATTTGTGTTATAAACTAAAAAATAGAGTCCTTTTTCAATAAAAAGGCAAGAGCAGTTACTACAGCTAAATTTGTATAACATTAAAATCTTTTTAACTCTAACTTAAAATTATAAAATATAAATAAATAAATAATTTATTGGTAATTGCTTTACAACCAAAAATTGAAATTAAAATTCTAAGAAAACCCTAATTTGAGTAAAATGCAGTATCAGAGCGATAATTTCATCTCGGGTGGCAAAGGAGAGCGAAATTCGCTCTAAATTGGAGATTGTTCGCTCGCTAACTGGTCGAGATAACGAAGTGCATCAAAAGAAGTAGAGTTTGAGAATTTGAACTTCATCAGATCCGGAGAGAAATTAAGTAATGAAAGATATTTAAAGAATCTCTTTTTTCAAATTTTGTCAAATACCAAACAATGCCTAACATTTTTTAGAAAATAGTTTATGTTTTTATTATGGAAACATTACTTCACAAATTAGGTTTTCTTAACTATTTATTATATATAGAAACTTTTATGAAGTATTCTAGGTGGAGAGTCTGCAAACCTTTCCAAATGGTGATCAGAATATATGAGGAGTTTCTAGGCTTTTCTTTAATTACATTTATGTTAATCAATATGAATGGAATTCGGATATTTTTCATCAATTGTATTCTTTTTGTGTAACTGTAAATCAATCAATTGTTTTACAATACAACAGAATAATACAAAAATGTTATTGAGTTTGAGAATTGTAAGAAAAGAGTACTAAGTAATATAAAGAAAAATAACATTTTACCGTATCATAGAATTTTGAGAATTTTGCTCATGTGAATATTATCCAGTTATCAAAAATAAATATTTGATAACACAAAGATGAAGTTTTAAAACTCATGAGTGGCCGCGGTAGCCCAGTGGTCAAGGTATCGGATCGTGGCTGGTAAGTCACGAGTTCGAGCCCAGTACCACTAAAGAGCCGCCGTGTACGGAAGTGATGCACGTTAAATCCGTCGAGAGGTCAAACGTCCTCCCATTGGTGTGGTAGTTAGGAGAGGGTGTGCCAGCTCAGGTGTCATCCACGTCACTTGACCATGGTTCAAAATTACGTGGTCCGTCACCAAAAGCCCTCGTGTAGTTGTGCAGTGCGACGTTAATATTCACTCACTCACTCTCTTACCTAAGACTCACGAAAACGTAATGAAAAGCATAATTCCTTGCATTGTGTTTCTCGAAATGTACTACATTTATTTGATAGAACAAAACTATTCGTTATCTGTTTTTCTGCAAAAACACATCAAATTGATTGTAATATCAGAACAAAAAAATTTCCACAGAAGTCACCACAATCATGTCACACAAAGCGATCAGGTGAGAGTCAGTTTTAACTTAAAATTAGAAATTGGAATACGCCTTTTAAAAAAATTGTCATTTTATTTATTTATTCTAGAAAATCGAAGATTCCGCGAATTCTTAGTATGTTTTAAAAACAGCATCATATGCTTTAGTGGATTGTATCGAGCAAACGGAGAAGAATATTCTCGAGCTCGACCACGTGGACCAAAAAGAAGATGAATCGTTTGGCAAGTTGTTTTGTCCGTTCTTTTTTTATATTTTAATTCTCGTCTGCCAGAAACGGGCTCTTTCTCTTTGCTTAATCGTTATTTATGTCTGCATTCCGCTTTGCGTTTATTCCGACTAATGTGATTTAGTGAGTTTTGAAGTTACAGCGGCGACAGTTCCTTCCTCCTCCCTCTCCTTCTTTTCTTTTTTTCCCTGTTAACTCGCAGAATTTATGATCCGTGGAAATGAAATGGGAAAAAGTTTTAAATTTTTCTTCCGACTTTCTTCGACTAGGATACGAATTTGCAAAAGTCCACTTTTTGTTGACTTTTTGCATATTTTTCGTTAGGATATAAAAATTTTTCAATGTTCTAAATTAAAAAAAAAGAAAAACATCCAAAATATTACACAGTTTTACACGGCACAAGTGTATTTGTAATGCGTATATGATTATATAAGAGTAATTAAAGCTGGAAAAATCATTTGTAGAGAGACAAAATACTTTTATATAATATGAATAAGGAATTAACTGGGTGATAAAAGTGACTTGAGAAAAATATATTAGTGTCTAGGATGATTATTTGACGAAACTGCACTAAAGCATTTATGACTTTAGTGCCTATTAAAGGACGTTGCAGGGAAGCAACATTGGTTGATTGATTGATTGAATATTAATGTCGCACTGTTCAGCTACACGAGGGCTTTTGGCGACGGACCACGTAATTTTGAACCATGGTCAAGGGACGAGGACGACACCTGAGCTGGCACTTCTCTTTCCTAACTACCACACCACGCCAACGGGAGGACGTTTCAGCTCTCGACAGATTAAACGTGCATCGCTGCCCTACACGGCGGGTCTTTAGTGGTACTGAGCTCGAACTCATGGCATGCATACCATGATCCGATACCATGACCACTGGGCTACTGCAGCCCTACAACATTGGTGTGCATTTCACTGGCGTATTATAAAACTTTGACTGCGGAATTACAATATTGTGGGAACTTGGAATTTTTTTAGGTGCCATTAGGGTGAAATTGCTTGTGAAAAGTAAACGTGTTGAATTTACCTTTATCTCCCTATTAAAGTCATGAAAATAAATTTTTTCTTTTTAAATCAGATACAACCGTTTACATTACTTTTGTAACTGCTGATTAATTTACAAAATTTTTTTGATCCATTCCTCTCTGAAATATAGTGAATTAGTTTATCATGAAGACGAAATGAACTAAGGCTCTTCCCTCCATGATCGATCTATAAAAAAAATTGAAAAGTTATTTGAGAGTTCAATATTCAATATTCAATCAAATTTCTGAAGGGGAGCATTTATATCACCCGAAGAATAATAAAAACCTTTTTGGAATTTATATATATCCACAGACTCATTTTTTCAATATATTTTTTTTCCTCTTAGAATTTATGTAGTACGCATTCCCTTTTAACAATTAGAATAATTTTTGTAACACAAACGTTCTCAAACTTTTTTGATTAGAATACCCTTATTGAGCTAGGTTTTCCCAAGACGAATCTTTCCTTATGTCGAAGCGTAACTAATCATAAGCAGCATCTTTTAGGTAAATTTTCGCAATATATATTCCACAACATCCCTGTCAATTCCCCATAGCTCCACCTCGTGCTGAAGTGTACGCTTTAGGAATTAATGCTAACATTAAGTAAATGTTTTACCTGTCTAATGTCGGACAAAAGAAATGAACAATATATTATAGTTATTGAATACTGTTCCCTAAATGTATAATAAATATTAACTGAGCAGTAATTACAATACGTTTGAAGATTCGGCACTCGATATAACTATTTTAATAAATTAAGGGGACAGCAAAGGATTTACTGATTTCTATACGCTTAGTCCCAAACATTGGAAATATTGTAGGAATAGAAGTTGTGTTAATATGTGAATTTTGTATTTTGATATTCTTTTACATTTATATTTTGTTATTGATAGTTAAACCGTCGTTTATATAAATAACACACCACATTTGTTTCTATGAATATCAATGGATAAATTTGATTCAGTTGTGGAGAGAGAAAAAACATTTTTGACTTAGAATTTCTTCGTTATTTAAAAATTGAATAGATTACCAAGTTTTTTCTGCAAGTTTAGAAGAAAGAAGGGAAAGCTTTAATTTATTATAATTTTAAATGAAACCACAGTAAGAATATTTTTTTCCATAAATGTTTCACAAAAACTTTTTTATTCAAAAATTATTTGCTTGAATTTTTATTTTATTTCCTGTGTCATCTAAAAATAGTGATACCAGTCATAAATAACTTTGCCTGAGAAATTTTGTGTATTTCAGTAATCAGTAGATTTATTTATTTTTATATCAAAGATGTCTTCTTCCAATATCTCTGACATTTTCTCAAATTAACGATGTTTAAATGTTATTCCTTTAGTTCATATTAAATTTTGCTCTTACTGGACTTAGTTTAAAATATAATCATTTTTATCTCTTTTTATCGCTTAAAAAAACCTGCTGAGAAATTTAAAATAAGGTTACAAATGCATTCCTCCCGAACAAAGTCACAAAATTTCCTGTAAATACACTTGCAAATGATTATACTTAATTAAATTTTTAAGCTAATTAAGAACTAAACACACGGTAGGCGATGCTTATAATTCCACACTAATGCCAAATGAAGCCAGGAGAGTAGGGAATTAAAAGGGATTTTTAATATTCAAATATCCTGAAAAATTCTGCTAATTTTCCCTTAAGCTCCAAGAGCAATATATGTAAATTTGAAAACGGAATTTTCGGTCGAGGAAGAAATTAAATAAAATGGAGGTTTATTGACGGAACAGAGACAAAATTTAGCGCAGAGAAATTCACGCAATAACTTTTCAGCCAAAATTATAAAAAGAAGATAAGATCCGAGATTTAATTCCGCGGTCAATATTTCCAATGGTATTCGAATTAAAATAAAAGCAAACGATATTTCTTTTCCCTTTTTGTCCTTTTTGATAATAATGATAGCGATTTTTTTCATCGTTTAAATCGGAAGCCATTAAGGTTAAAGAGTCGTTTGGTTTTTTTTTAACATCGTAATTTTCGCTATTATGACCCAGGCTTTGAGAAGAAAACGATCTTTTAGATTATGATATTTAAGAAAATGAGTGGACTCTCAGATTACAGAATCGATTTCAAGACTGATATTAAATGAAGTGTGAAACGACCCAGAGAGGAGCAGATTAAAAAAAAATTGCTGCCTGTTCAACAGTTTAAAGATTTTTATAGGTTAGTTTACGATTCATTAACACTGAAAATTAATGACACTTTATATGGTCTTCATTAGCTGTGAATTTAACTGAAAAACGAATCCCTAGGAATGATATGATATATTTCTGATGCACTGATAATACGTTATAAAAATTACACGGTGATTCAGCGTAAAAATGGCACAGGGTCTGTACTTTATTGAAACGCTTAAAATGATTTGAAAAATCAGCATTGAAAATTAGAATTTTTTATCCAATTTTATTTTTGATTTAAATGTATAAAGAAAAATTGTGTTTTTAAATAGCCAATTATTATTCATTATAAAAAACAACACCTGAATTATGTTTATATACATAATATCAAGATTTATTCATCATGAAAACTATATTTATTTGCGATCTTTTTCTGGAAAAATGCACAAATGTGTATACATACGCAAACAAAAAAATTCTCAATTGATTGATTGATTTAATATTAACGTCGCACTGTTCAGCTACACGAGGGCTTTTGGCGACGGACCACGTAATTTTGAACCATGGTCAAGTGACGTGGACGACACCTGAGCTGGCACCCCCAAAAAAAAAAAAAAAATTCTCAAATAAAGAACAAGCAAATAACATTTTAAAGACATATTTTAAAGAAGATTTAAATTTAATAGGAAAAGATATCTTTTTTCTTCGAACGTATTTTTAAAAAAAAATAAATCGTTTTTTTATCAATTTACTATTTTAATAAATTGTTCTTTTTCAAATGCCAAACATTTATTTCATTTCATATGATTATCCACAATGTGAATGACAATTATCTCTCTCTTATTGTCTTGAATATTATTTTACTCATGCTAATAATGATCAGTATTAAAACCGTAAATTAATTATTCTTAAATTATACTAACAAATGATGCAATAAAAAATTGAATACATTTTAAAGCTTTGTAAACACATTTTTTAAACTTTGCAGATAGAAATGAAGAACGATATTCATTGAATACTACATAGTATTTACATCAAATTGATTCAGTCAACTTATTTGAAGTTTTCAGATTTGATACATATATTTTGCATAACCCATAGAAGTTAATTCACTCATCTAGAACAAATAAATAAACAAATAACAATCATTAAATTAAAAAATAAATAAGCAAAAATCAATAAACGAAGTAAATTATTTAAAAGCCACCAGTCTGGTAAAACTGTTCCAAAAGACACATCAAACAATATCCTAAATTTTTAACATCAACTTTAAAAAAAATTACGCCTAATCCAAAATTGATATTACGATGCTTGAAACAGAAAATAAAAGTACAATAACAATGAGAAAAATAGTTATTTATAGCAAAATTGTGAACAAATTTCTTTACGATAGGTATATAACATTTTTTTTACTTGAAAGTATTTAATTCAAATTCTTTTAATGTATTAAAAACGCTTTACAATTCATAACATTCATTTTAAGCGATTAGCTACAGTTTGAAGAATTCAAAAACATAAAAAAATGACAAGCATCAAATCATACTTAAATAATAAATCTTTCACTGTCCCCTACAGAATCTTCACATAAAAATCCCTGATTCTCATATTCTCAAAATTAAAAAAAAAAAAAAGATAATGTTCTTTTGATAGAAGATAGCTGAATCGAATTTCTATTTTTCACATTACTGTCGACATCAACTGCACATTTTTCTTTGCTAGTGATTATATTAGACATACCATATAAACACCATAAATCCTAGGCATTTAAGGACAGGTAAAATATAAAAACTGATACTTCGTTATGAATGATATATACACGAAAAAAGAATTATTTGTGACGAACAATAAATTACCGGGAAGCAATCTCTCTTTTTTTTTTCTCAGAGAAAAAGACCGAGTGAATACGGAGCTCGTATATCCTTAACTAAATAAAAACACATTTTCAAATACTTGTCAAAAAAGAAAAGAAAAAGCTTGGATTACAGAGCTTAAGCCGCTTCGTTTTTCTGCATTATAAACGAGTTTTTTTCAACCGAATATTTTTTTTTCCTTTTTGAATAATTTTTGAAAACGGAAGAGGATGTATTTTATTCCGAATTAATAATTTTATTCCTATTTCTTAACAAAACTTTGAAATTATTTATAGGGAATTGAATTCGAATAATCGATTTATAGTGCATTGTGTATATTGATTCTTTAAAATACACTATCGAAGATGCAATAAAGAAAAACACCAAAAGAAAGGAGAGAAAAATATTTTAAATAAATTTTTTTTTAAATATATGCATCATAATAATCACATGCATTAAGTAAGACCGACCACACCTCATCATTTGTTTTAGCCTCTTGTAATTTCCGCATCATATACCGCACCATAAGGAAACAATTTCATGAATCGGCGGCGGCACGTCTTGACAGGATATCGCACCTGTCGTAATGCGTTTGTCCTAACTTTCAGTATCATGCTCAGTGTTCAAATAACAAAAGAAAAATTAGAGACGTTTTCGTTTTGAACAAATAATCTCGAGAAACAAATTAAAAAACGTGACAAATGAAAATACAAAGCATAATAAAACATAATATCAGCGCACAAAGTTCAACACGGTCAAGGGACAAGAGCACACACACACATTAAATTATTTTGCATTCCTAAGACAATTATATATATATATATACACTCAGGAACATTGAAAATAGCGACCCAAGAAGAAAGCATCGGATTGAAATGAAATTTAATACACATAATGACACAGATGAGAGATTCACTTGATCTCAAAAACAAGACAATTAAACGAATACAGGGTGTGCAACGACACAAATACTGGACAACTTCAATAGCGCGTTGGACCACCTCCAGCTGCAATACATGCCGCCACATGGTCCGGCATTGAGTTGATTAGACACCTTATGTCGTCCTGAGGCAGATGGGTAAACACATCTTGAACAGCCAACTCTAAAATCTGTACAGAGTGACACGATGGCATCTGCCGTTTCAGCTGATCCCACATGTGCTCTACAGGGGAGAAATCGGGGGAGCGGGCCGGCCATGGAAAAGTCTGAAAATGACGTCGGAAGTCTTGAGCAACTCTTGCTGTATGCGGACGAGCATTATCTTGCTGGAAAATTGCCCTGGGAGACCATTTAGGAAAGGTCCTACATGGGGTCGAAGAATATCATCAACGTAACGTTGGCCCGTTAAGGTTCCACGCCTCACAATTAAAGTGGACCGGCTATCATAGGCTATGGCCCCCCAGACCATTACACTAGCTGTGCGGGCAGTGTGACGTAGAACAGTGTGGGGGAATTGTACCGCTCACCAGGGCACCTCCACACCCGTACACGGTTATCATGTATCCCAAAAACAAACCGGGATTCATCACTAAACACAACCTTTTGCGATCTGTGACATTCTACATTAATCTGGCTTGGCACCACTGTAGACGCATTTGCCGATGTTCCGGTGTTAAAGGGAGTGCACGGAAAGGGCGCTTGGATTTAAGATTTGCTTCTGCAAGGTGTCTGGAAATTGTTTGAAGAATAATTGTTGCGCCTACGTCTGCTCGTATCGTTGAACGAGTCACTGTGGGATCCACAAGTGCTTGCCGCACGATCCTTCGATCCTCTCTCCTCGTGGTCTCCCTGGTCGCTCCAGACCTGGTTTTCGGCGCGTGGGTACCTTCTCGTGTCCACTGCTCCCAACAATTTCTAACGGCAAACTCCGAACGATCCACCTGGCCAGCAACACGGCGCGTCGACCAGCCTGCAGTTTTCATCCCGATGATCAGGCCTCTCTAAAACTCGCTTAACTGTAAGAAATGTGCTTTAGCACGTTTACCTAGCATGTTTCGCTTACCAAAGTCTTCCTACAATCCACGGCTAATTGTCACGTTTATGTATCTTCGAATTTGAGTTGGCTTATATAGCACCCTCTTCCTGATTGTAGCACCACCTCGGCGTGTATGAGCATGCGTATTGGCACAAAACTTGGATCATTTGCATATCACATTACGCTGTACTTATTTGCAAAGTTTCACGATTGTACTTTGCTTCCTTCTTGGGTCGCTATTTTCAATGTCCCTTAGTGTATATATATAAACGAACATATAAAAATATACAGATAATTATAAACCTAAGATAACTATAAATAGGAAAAAAAGGCACAGTAGTACAATAAAAAACTCCTGCCCTTAGGAACTAGGATTGCAGGTTTAAACATGTTTTGGGGCTAGCCAACCTTCACCTGTAGTCTGTCAAACTGCGTACCAAGAGGAAAGGAAAGAATTATATATGAGGAATTGAAATATTATAAAAAAAATCATTAGACTAATAAAATATGAACAAAAAATATACACTGCTGGACAATTGCTAAGGACGGATAACTCTATCATCCATAGCAACCACAAAATGAAAGGAAGCAAAATGTGGAAAATTAGAATAAGTGCGGGATATTAGTAAGAAGAAGTATGAGTATGCAAATTTTTTCCCCACGTCTGTTCATCACGTGATAGCGTTCATAAGAGATTTAAAGGTTTTGACGCGTGTGGACAGTTGTTGTTTCAAGTCAAAGTTTTACAGGAAAGATTTAATAGACGAACTTAAAATTTTTGGCATGTCTTCCCGACATCACATAGATGATTTTATGCGTGGCCGTATTATTGGAAAGATCGAAGAAGGGCGAAAAATAACAGATGTTGCCAGGGAATTCGACATCGCTCACAGCGTTGTTTCACGGCTGTGGAAGTCATTTAAAAGTACTGGAATGTGTAGTAGACGGCACGGGGAAGGTCGTGTTAGAAGTACGATGCCTGCAGAAGACAGATATATCGTCCTATCAACAAAAAGGAACAGGCGCACCACAGCTCAGCAGGTGGCAAATCAGTTTCTTGCTGCCTCAGGAAAGCAGATCTCCCGAAAAACTGTTGCCAGACGTTAGAGGGGAGGAGGACTATACGCACGCAGACCTGTTGTGTGTGTCCCATTGACCAGACAGCACCGTACTGCCCGTTTGCAATGGTGTCGTGAGCATCACAATTGGACTGAACAGGACTGGGCATGCGTACTATTCTCAGATGAGAGTAGGTTAAGTCTGTCATCGGATTGTGGACGCCAACTGATCTGGCGCGAGAGTGGTACTGCTTATCGTCCAGAAAATATCCAGGAAAAGGACCGATATCCGACATGCAGTATCATGGTGTGGGCCGGCATCATGATCAATGGCCGCACGCGCCTACATGTGGTTGCGAATGGAACTATGACGGGCCAACTATACATTGATGAAGTTCTACTTCCTCATGTTCGTCTTTTCCGTGGTGCTGTCGGTGATAAATTTGTTTTTATGGACGACAACGCAACATGTCATCGAACACTCGCTGTTCAGGATTGTCTAGACAGCGAGGGTATTCAACGTCTCGTATGGCCAGCGCGTTCTCCAGATATAAACCCCATTGAAAATGTGTGGGATGCTTTGGGAGGCAAGTTGCTGGTCGAAACTATCCTCCGACAAACAAGAACACCCTCATCCGTGCACTCACAGAGGAATGGGATAAATTGCCTCAACAGCTGCTGGATAATGTTGTGCAAAGTAAGGTACGACGTGTGGAATGTTGCATCACACTCCACAGTGGACATATCCCGTACTGATACCTTTCTTTAAGGTGCCTGCTGACTTTTTTAGATGCATTGTTCCATTTCTCCGTACGCAGATCAAATGAACATTTTTTTTCTTTCAGATGTTTCACAGCTTTTGTACTTTCAGAACAATAAATATTTTTTATTCTAATGTCTGAACAGTGTGGCATTTATATTTTATCCTACTAGTCCTGATGTCTCGCTTAATGTTAGGCTACATAGCAATTTGTGATCCGTCCTTAGCAATTGTCCAGCAGTGTATAACCTACTATTATTCGCAGTGTAGATTTAATACAACGCTAACATAGATAATAGCTATACGTAGGTCGGGAGTGCAACAACTAGTTATGTGTTTTCCGCTAAATACAAGGGAATGAAAACAGATCCGCATAAAATTAATTACGATAGGATATTAAGTTTTATATATTTATATATATATATATATATATATATATATATATATGTATGTATATATATACTTTTAAAAAATCATAAAAATATATTCATATAAATATTAGTGTAAAATATAAATGATACACAAAAATATATAAATATCATTAAAAATTTATTAAGTATATGGCGCCATCTATTTAATAATTATAGAATTATTTAGAAATTGTAGAGTTATTTAAAAAATCTTTACAAAAACATAATGACAGTAATACAAATTGTATCAATAAAAACCATTATAAATATAATTGCCAAGAAAGTTAGCAGGATATCCATGTTCAATACAGTGACTAAAAAATTTATCAAGATTTAAATAAATATTAGCTTTATCGCTAACTAATACATTATTACGATAAATATAGTTAAAAATAATATTTCTCTATATAGATATTGATAAATTTGAATTCCAGTATGGCACTTTGATAATATTAAAATTAAAGGCATCTCTTTTATCATAAATATTACTATGTAATTTCAAATCCTTCATATACAGTGTTACATCTAAGTAATTAGTTTTGATTGGATTATTATTAATTTTAACTAAGTTTAAGTAAGCGGGATAAAAATTAATATTGGGATTTAAATTATCATTTTTACCAAAAATAATTAAATCATCAATATATCTAAAAATATAGTAGTCATTATTAATAATATAATTATATTTATAAAAGTGTAAATATAGATTAGCCAAACTATTGCTATCTGGGCCCCCTTGTGGGATTCCTTTCTTTTGTTTATATAAAGAACCATTAAAAAATTAATGTAGTTTTCTTTTAAGACAAAATCTATGAGTTTTTTTAAATTTGTTAATATTAATATTAAGATTATACATACAGAGTCGTTTTCTAAAATTACTTTAATAATATCATATATATCAATGGAATTGAAAAGATCTTCAAAGTCATAACTATGAACAGAATAAATATTTTTATTATTAAAAAAAATCTATAATCTCTTTACTATTTTTAATTATAGCTTTATTACTTTGCTGATTAATAAAGTTTTGTATAATATTATGAAGTAATTTGCCTGCAGTAGTAATATGTTTTAAAACCATTTGTCACAGTTCTAAATTTAACAGGACTTTTATGGAATTTTGGAGTTAAAAATATATATGGATACTTAATTTTAGGAATACAAAAACTTAATTTTTTATAAATGGCAGTAATACGATTTCTAATTTCATTATGTGATAAATCTAATTTTTTAAATATCCATTATTTAGAAAGTGTTCATTAAGCATGTTATAATAAAAGTACTTACAAATCACACACACACACACAGCATATAGTTACCAGGTACTTTATCAATGTAAACTATGATAAAATTCTTTTGTAATTCATATAAATTTTCTGTTTTATATCTTTAAAAGTAATTTCATATTGAGAATGGTAGCTAAATTTCATAAGGTCTTTTAAAATATTGTACTTATACTCATCAAATGCCTCAATAGGTAGTCCAAATTTAATTGCAGATTTTGTAATGAAATTATCTATATCTTTAATAATTTCTTTTTTAACAGTACGTGATATATATATATATATATTATTAAATATAATTTTTTGCTTTGGAGAGAGGGGCGGCATTTTCCATTTTTGTCCGGGTCGGCAAAACTGCAAGAGCCGACCCTGCTCCATGCTCCCAGACTCGAACCCGCGAAACTCCGGCCACATGTTTGGAACCAAAACCACTAGGCTACCACGGCCACTACAATTATTGGCGAAGAAAATCACAATTTTGAACCATGATCCAGTAATAAGGAGAGCTGGCACGCCACTTGCCTCACTTCCATAGTACACTTGAAAGTGTGATGTTAATAAACAATCCATCAATCCACATAAAACTGAGCTTTGAGCCGTGAAGGATTTAACGTGCATTAGGCCCATCTTGCGACCACACCACAAACAGCTTCTAAGGCGACCTTAATCATCCAATAAATCATCCCTCAAGCCATTTCCGTCATCTGGCCAGAGCTCCGATCTAAACATACAATAATATTAATGGAATACAGTAAATATCACAATGGATATTTATTTCGTGATTTGATACGCATCCAAGTACGATAAAAATTCCATTGAGAGAGAGAGGAGGAAAACAAACTCGATTTAGCTCGGGAAACAAAACATTTTTTCTGTTTCATCGCCCACGGGACTAAAATATAGAAAGAAATAAAACTGATTGAAGACTAATGTGTCCGGATAAAACATAGAACATAAAACAAAACCGGCCCCATTATTGCCAAGCATCTGATTTATAATCACTGGAAGAACATTACAGCACTCCATCCATTGCCATCCGTCAACAGTGCAATATCATATGAATTTTTTTTCTTTTTCATTTGGCGGTTGGTGGCACGTGGCGTCGTAGCACTGACCACCCGATAGAGCACAGGTAGAGCTGTCGAAGGCGCAAAATCAATTTTTCTCGCTCAGCCATTGTTAAAAATAGCTCTGAGGAGAAGAAGCGGGTCGCTCAGATGCATTGCCCCGATAATCCCATTGGATCGGTTTATGCATCGCCCAGATTAAAAGAGTGTTGACCTTCACTGACCTTAATACCTTCGGGTCATTTCCTGTCCATTTTGAATACGCCTGCATTAGAGGGAAATAATCCAATATTCATTATAAATATTCGGCACACTCATTTGATTTCATGCGGTGTATTTTGATGCGCACGGTTACTTGTTTTTTTTTCATCTTACACAAATTTTTAAAGAGAGTTGTGGATCATATCCTCAAATTTACTATACATGCCACATGTATATTTTTAAATGATATTTTGCGCACGGTTTTCTGAGAAATTTATCTTTTGCGCACAAAAAAAGAGTTGGGTGTATATAGTTAATTTTCTCTAAGGCTCCTGAACCCTCCAGGACTTTGCGTAAATAATTGATTTTTAGTTACCCGCCGAACGGGAGTTAATCGTAACTTTTAACACTTAAAATTATGTGGTCAGCGATTTTAGATTATTCGTTATATGACACTACCTGTCGCTGGTTGTATTTGCCATGTCGCTACGAAAAGTGTTGCTTAGATTTTTTTCCTATGTGTATATGATTGTCAAATAAATCATTACTGAAGAAGATTTTTCCTTATACCAAATGTGTCCACAGTACTCAAATCAAGATAATTGCAGTGTTTCTCAAACTGTGGGGCGCACCCACCCTTGGGGGGCATGACAACTCTGTGAGGGGGGGCGAGCATGTTGAAAAGTCGAAAAAAATATTTAAAAATGTTATTAATTTACTGAAAGTAAACAAACAAAATACATTCTGACATAATTAAAAACAAAATAAACGTTTACACTGATATATTACACTTATAAATGTATCAATGCAATACAATGTATTTAATAATTAATTTAACAATATTGAGTTAAGAACAAGTTTATTAATTACCCGTGAACCCACGGGCTTGTCATATATATAACTAAAAACAAAAATTGACGCGTATCTTGATATAATTTTCACAGTTTCCCAATCCCATAACTGCCGATTTCAACTTATGCGATTCGCTTTCCAATGCCAACCGTTTCTCACATAGGCACGCGTGTGTGATGTAATGGGGGGGATAAGGAAGCATATAATCTGAAATAAGTAGGCCCTTCGCAAACATTTTCTAGGTCCTTTTATTGCATTCCAAAGCCTTCGGAATAATTTTATCGATAACAGTGTACAGAAAAGATCGTACATCAGAAAGACGCATATATATATATACACGCCAGAGGAAATAAACACTTTGGCTTAGCAAGACATTTATATACGCCGGGGGCGCTTAAGAGGTTAAAGTCGTAACGCAGTGTTAGCGTCAAAGTATAGTATTATTAAATTCAATACATTTTTATTGTAAGAAAGGGGGGGGGGAGTGACGATGAAAATTATGATTGAATATTGGGTCACGAATATTGTAACTTTGAGAAGCACTCCATCCATAACTTCATAAATGAAATCAAAAATTACTATATACACCACTCCACGAAGTTATGACAGCAGGATACAGGGCAGCTGGTAAATGAAGGAAGTTGTCATCTTTAAAATATTTATACTTTATTATTTTTCAAGTGTAGCTACACCAACATAGATTCCATTTGGTGCCCAATCAGATGGAACAAAAGACACCATAACAGCAAGGAGTTACCAGCCTAACTCGTTTATTCTCTTATTTACATCAGTGTGCTCTCTCTACCTTAAATCCCTACGTGGTAGTAAAGAGTTCACTCTATTTTTATTCGATCAATCTTTAAGTTCTTCCAGAGAAATCTTTAAGTATCTTACCAGACCTGACATATCTATCTATATACATATATAAATCATTATCATATACGAATTTGCTTTTTTTTATCTATTAAAGCAAAACAAAAAATAGAAATATAACAAGACAGTGTAGAACAAAAATAATATAAATAAGACGAAAAAAGATTAACAAAAATAAAAAAAGGGATTTTTTGGAGTAAATCATCATTTATTTTTGAAATCTCAAGTAAATACAGTAAAAAAAAATAACGCAATCTTATAAATACAGAAAAGCATTTTAAAAATTATAACAAACATAGAGCACTACAATTCAAACTCAGTGACAATATCGCGCAAAGCAAATGAAATGTAGAGTCACTGTAAACTTTTTTGCACTCCAATGTTGCTTCTCTGCAACATCTTTATATAGGCAGTGAAGTCATTTTAAGTTTTTTAGTGGAGTTATCAACAATATCATTTAAAAATCCACGGTTTGTCTCGACGCATGTTCTGTTGCCAAATTTGGCAAGATGGTGAACTTTGTCCCTAAAATAAAACTACTCAACAATATTGAAGAACATTTTCTCTTTGCATACAAACGATATTTCCTGCGACAATACTCTTTTGGCAGAGAGAGAGAGAGAAGAGACATAAGTCTAAAAACTATCCTTAACACTACCGCACCCCCACCCATTTGAAAATATGCATGCCTCGGGGAGTCCTTTAATTACACAGAGCTATCCGGTCGATTTGTACAATTCTTGTACTAGATGTTTGGCGATTTCCGAATCGAAATAACAATATTCAAAATCTGAATAGTGGTACATATTGTCCTTCTAAGTGAAGTTACAACTTTGGACTGAGTTTACAAAGCGTTATTGGGTTGTAAAACCAATAATTAAATATTTTCAAAATTTGATAACCAAATTCTGGGTTTTTCTGTATTCGTGCTGCATCACACATATTATTTGTTTCCTCTATATATACAAAGACAAAACGGCTTTCTGTAGGAAGAAAAATTACCACCAAAAATACTTTGGGAAAAATTGGTTCCCAGATCCCAAAGGATGAAAATAAATAATTATATAAAAATTAATAGTCTTTACAAGAGTTTCAAAGGAAAAGCAAGATATATTTAAAAAAAAAAGAATATCAAGCAAAGATCACGATTTGAAAAAAAAAGGGGAAAAAAATCAAATATTTTAAGCAAAATATTTTAAAGAACTGAAAACCAAAATACAAATATAAAAGGGAGAAATAATCAAATATGCGACAAAATACAGTTTTATTGGCCACTTTCAACAATTTTGATTTCAAAGCTACGAATTTCTCAACTAAAGTCGAAATAACATCTTTTATGCCATGCCTAAAACAACCACTCAAATCTCTAAATTCAAAGAAACTACTTTTTTACAACGTTCACACAAATAAAAAGTAACCTAAATTAAAATTTTCACCTGGCAAAGTGAAATTCTTCGAAAATGTTAAACTTAAGCACTGGCTTAATCTACAGACTGCATTAAAGGAGTAATGCCCTCGGGGAACGATCGCAAATGCGAAGAAGCCCCACTTCGACACATCGTCCCGTTCTCTTCTCGGTACATTTACAAAGTTTCGCGTAAAAGCATCCATTCGAGAGACGTCACGGTAAATTGAAATTCAACAAGTGAACTTGGTGGAATGGCTACAGGAGGAATTAAAATCCGCTGCCGAGGCATAGCAAGCAGCTCAGGTGTTCCTGCTTTGATTACTCTGGAGGGTTTACGCGAGATTAAACTGGGGACTTTGCTTACCGGTGAATGGAGCAGTGTCTTCGATGAGATTCTCAAAAATGGGAAGGTGGGCGCCATGGTGGTGTCGTGGGTTTAAGCTATTATCTTGAATAAGAATTTTGGAGTTGCGATGAAATTGTGCAGAAAATGGGGTGCAGCTAGGGATGGCGATTCTTTCCGAAAAAGATCGATTTTTAAGTCGATTCGAATCGTAAAATGAAGAATCGATTCACAAAAAAATCGAGGTCTAAAAGATGGATTTCTAAAAAATCGATTTTTTTAAATCTGCATTTGGAATGTAAATATAAATCAATTTTATGAAAAACAAGAAAAATTCCGTAATAAACGATTTCTTATCAGCAAAATCAGCAAATGTTTTAGTTTAGGGCAAAGGTCCCAAACTTTTTTTGTCTCATAGGCCCCTTGTCCTGTTTTTTTGCTTTGGGGTAGACCCCTGCTTAATTAATATTGAATTTTCACAAGTTTATCAACTTAAATGTCTTTTTGACAGCTTTTACTACTACTACTACCTCCGAACATATCCTCGATTGTTTGGGGGACGTCCATGCGAGTCCACTTCTGGTGCTGGACTTTTCTATGGCTAATGGTCTCATGGATGTGATCTAGCTGCCGCTAGATCCTGGAGGATTGGACACAAATACAACAACAATAAAAATTAAATTTCTAACTAATGAAATATAGAGTTTAAAATTTGAAAAGTACATGTTAATTAATTATAAATTATAAATTAATTTATACATAAAATAACTGTTACATAAAATAAATAAACAACAAACAAATGATTTTAATGGGAGTGTTGAATCTGGCTTTACAATAACAAAATTTCAACATTTGGTATCAATAATGTGAGATTTAATCTTACATTTCCCCTGTTGGTAGTATCCAGTTTTTTTCTGGAGATTAACAACCGTACTGGCACTCCTTCTCACTAGGTAAAGCAATTAAAAACTTTCTCACAATATTCCATGATTCAGGACAAATAACAGGTTTGTCTTTTTAAAGCCAGAATTGCTGACACCTGTTTCTGAACTTTAAGATCTTCGTTAGTGCTTCTTCCGATCAGTTCCTATTGTAATGTTACATTTTTTCAATATGACCATATGAATTAATTGCCTACTGTAGAAATACTATAGTCAAAACATTCCCAAATCTGGTTTCAAAATCTGAATAAAAGACAGTTAAATATGTTAAACGTAGATTAAAACGTACTGACAGATTGATTGTCTGTGACAAATTGAGAAAATTTGGGATCTCCAGTATTATACTTCTTTAACCTAATTCTGGAAAGAAACGCTGAAATGGATCTTGTTTTAATAAAGTTTTTGCTGTCCCCTTGTAAGTGCAAATTCACCTAATTAAATCAGTTAAATAGGTAAAATTTGGTTTCCACTTTATTAGATTTTCTTTTAAACAACTAAAGTCACGATTTAGTTTAATGAGAGTATCATAGACCCTCACTTACATCTCATGGGCCCCTAAATTTTTTTTTGCTGGCCTAGACACTTGCAGGCCACAATAGACCCCCTGGGGGTCTATATAGACCACTTTGGGAGTCACTGGTTTAGGGTATTCAACAATTACAATTATTTTCATTACCATGTCATAGTATCAGATATAAAAGATGACATTTATTTTCTAAATGTATTTGTTACATTAAAATGTTTAGAAAAAAGGTAATATTGCTTACAGTTCCCAATGCTTAATATATAGCTATTTAAAAACAACAATCTGTCAAGTCTACTCTATCCAAGCTGTGTGTGTGTTCCGCTCATCCCTTGCGATGTTGCCGGCAATCGAAAAGAGGCGCTCACAAGGAATAGATAATCCCCCGATACTTATATACACTGGTGTGCAAAAATTAAGGACGAGACGGTTTTTTCAATATAACTTTGTACAAAAGCTTTCCAAATCAACACATTTAATACCGTAAGATCCCCAATACGTAAGGACATGTGTAATATATGTAAGCAACACTTACTAAAAGAGAAATCAGAGGGATAAAAAGAAGTTTGATTGAAAAAGTAGCATGGAGCGCAATGCGACGGAAGGCCGAAACATCCCTGTGATGGGTGTCCAGCAAGAAACATCCGGTCTTTAGTAGGGGATATGATCTCCCCTGACTGCTAGGCAGGTTCTCATGCTGAGAATGAGAGTGTCAATGAATTGTTGAGGCATTGCTGCCCATTCGTCATGCAGCGCCAATCGAAGCTCCCGAATCGTTACTGGTGGTAAGGTACGAGCTGCCAAGCGTCTGCCTATAAAATCCCATACATGCTCGATGGGATTAAGATCCGGAGATCGTGCCGGCCAATCCATACGTTCAATATCCTCACTCTCTAAGAGCTGTTCGGCAGCTACTGTGCGATGACATGGTGCATTGTCGTCCATGAAAAGGAACTGCAGACCCATAGCGCCTCTAAAAAGACGCACATATGGAAGAAGAATCTCGTTACAATAACGGGTCCCGTTGACTGAACCTGCGTCGAAGATGTGAAAGTCTGTACGACTACCAAGCATGATGCCTCCCCAAACGAAAATACCTTGACCTCCATACCTGTCCCTTTCAATGATGTTCGAGGGATGATTGCGGCTTCCCCGCTCTCTCCAGATGAGTATGCGATGAGAATCGTTACTCAAACTGAATCTGCTCTCATCTGTAAAGAGTACTCGTCCCCATTCATTGTCTCTCCAATTCCGGTGTTCCGGCACCACAGAGAACGCCTTCTCCGATGGGCAGGCGTTAAAGGTTTACTCCGTACAGGGCGTCGTGCAAACAAACGACCACCGTGCAGTCTTCGGCCACGGTAAAACGCGATATCGGTCGTCCAGTCGCCTGTGTCGTGTGTCTAGTGATTTCTCCCGCTGTCTGCCGCCTGTTTCTTCTGGCCTGTAAGACAATGTACCGGTCATCTGCGGGTGTGGTTCCTCGTGGACGACCACTACTGAACCCCGGATAGCTGAAATTGTCTCCAAAGTCGTGAAACGATGCTGTGAGCAACCTGAACTCTGCATCCACACTTGTCACACTGCGGCCTTCCCGCAACTTCCCAATGATTCGACCTCGGGTAAAAAGCATCCAGATGTCGTCTAACAGATTGATTATTCGCCATGAGGCAGCAACTGGTGATTTTAACTGCTAACTGGTGTGATTTTTTCTCTTGCCAGAAATACTGATCTTACACCGACAACATGCTTTATACTACTCAGACACTCCCCATTACGTCTACCTGCATATCTGCGCATGTGCTACCGTACATCACCTTATTTAATCTCCTGATTGGTCTTTCTGTCCGCTCTGCCTTTTCGTTCAGCTGATATGCTAATTTTTCGACTTCGTCCTTAATTTTTGCACACCAGAGTACATTATGGCTATTGAGTGATCGTGGTGATAAATACAGTTTTTTTTGTTCCTGCCAATAAATTAACCCTTTAATCACCAACATCGTAATGTTACGGGTTTTAAAGATAGTACATTCTACTAACTGTAAATAATTTTATGGTTTTTACCAAAACAGAAAAAATCGAATGTCAATTTTCTAGGATGAAATATCGATTCAGTGCAGCATATTGATTTAAAAAATCGATTTGTTTTGGCCCGAGAAATCAATTCTTCGATTAATCGATCTCAAATCGCTATTTCTATGTATAGCGTCAGAGTGAGATTCAAATATATAGCTATCGTGACAGAAAATTTAATTTGTATTTGTGTGATGGTTTAATTGCTTACCACAGTCAAGGGATGAAAATGACTCCAGATTTGGTCTCCTATTTTCATAACTTCCGTACTACGCCCACGGCATATATACCTAAATATACGACTCGACAAAAACAACGCCTGCCCCGGGCTCCCAAACACGTTCTCTCGGCTACGGCGTCCGATTCATTTTCATCTGATATCCATGCAACTATCTCGATGTACAACCAAAAATACAAAATGATAATTATATGCACACGTGAATAGTTAAGTAATAGAGTTAATTACAAAGAAAATCGCTTAACACGAAATAGAACGGACTGACTAAAATAATTTTTCGTGTTAAAGGATGTTGCAACCCCCCGTATCAGCAAAATTAAGCTCTTATTAGAGTTTATTTTACTTACGTAAATATGCATATATGCAAATTAAAAATATCCATAAAACATTAACCTTCCAAAGAACTTAAAAAATTGAATACAAAATTTTCAAACTTTTTGGAAAACCAAACTTTTTTTTTTGAGTTTTTGGAAAATAATCTGATATTTTTCTTCCCATTTCTCAGGTGTCACCACCGGTGCTCATCACCAGTTCCGGTGTCGTCTACGTCAGTGATACGCAACCCCCGGTCCGTGGATCAAATGGTGCCAGGCTACGTTAAATCACTTTTATTCATTTTTGGTATTACTATATTTTATTCTGAAGGCATATTTAAATGTAACTAAATTAAAATTGTTAAATTAAAACAATCTAAAATATAAACAATCAACGTGTCCTACCCTCAGCGGGCCGTGGTAAAATTATCAAACGCAGCGATAAAAAGGTTGGGGAGCACTGGTCTACGTCACTTGACCATGGTTACAAGCTACGTGGTCCGTCGCCAAAATCCCTCGTGTAGCTGAACAGTGCGACTTTAATATTCATTCACTTACTCAAAACTTGTAATAATATTTCTAAATATCTAACAAATAATAAGATGATGATGAAGTTATTTGATGTACAGGAAGAGTAAAAAAGTAGTAAAAACGCAAGTTAATAGATTAGCAGATTTATTTACTAATGTCGCACTTGAGAGTTACTCGAGAGCTATTAATGATTGATCTTCTCATTTTGAACCACAGTCAAGTGATGAGGATTTGCATAAATCTTATTTTTAATTTTTAACTAATACTTATTGAATTTTCAAAAAACAAATACCCAAATTGTCAGCACACACACACGAAATACTTCATTTTATATTATAATTGTTCCATATTTTAATGGTTTAAAAATACACCATTAGCGAGTAACATGATTTTATGCCTACTTTACCCAGTTTTGCACTTAGAAAAGTTAAGAGAAAAAAAGTTATTGAATCATCCATCATCAATATTACCGAAAGTGGAATATTTTTCTGTGACGGGAATACCTTATGTTTCTAAGCTAAAATTAGCAGCTTGACATTTCCATAGACACGTTACCCAGTTTCCAAAGTACTTTGTCAGCACGAGACCACTTCAAATAAAGTCTAATTAGCAAAATAGTCACTCAATCGATTCGCTTGTCATGGAGTTATTAAAAGTCACATTCGACAAGAACTTTTCAATGTATTCAATTAGACGTTTAATTAATTTAATCTCCCATAGTAACAGATGTTTTAAAATTCTACAACTGACAATTAAAGATGTCCTGTTTAAAATTTCCACTCAGATTTCAATGGTACCTGAATGGGATGCAGAGATTATTGATTAGTTTTATGAAACTAATGGGATCTGATTAAATTTAGAACACGTAAACGATTCAAAGAACTCGGTTTTCCCGCTCATTTAGGCTCAAGTGTGATTGATGATTTTAAACAAAGTCTTAGAACAAGTATAATAAAAGTTAACGGATGTATTTATTAAAAAATTGTGTTTATACTTTTTTACTCTATTAAAAAAAATAAAAAGCTTATGAACTGTTTCTTTTAAATCAAATTTTACGATATACCTTGCTTTTATTTTTAATAGGTAAGATTTATTTGTTACGAATTTGGTTTTTTAAAATCATGTAGATCTTACACTGAATTTTCAACAATTGAGTTGCGTTCTAATTTTAAAAGGCTTTTACATTGTACAAATTAATTTACTAAACAATTCCACTAGCAGTATTGTTTTATAATAAATATCCAATACATTCCCTGAGCTAGCCTCATAATTTAATCCCCCCCATTTAAGAGGACACAGTACAATTCAATTGACAAAAATCGATCAAAAAATCAAATCTAAGTTTTTTAGCCTAAATTATTTTTTATATACTTTTGTACAAGCTCACAAAATTTGAAAGCTCCAAGTTTAAAATATGCAGAGCTGTGATAACTTTTACGTTCGTTTTTATTTACATTCCAATGGCAAATCAATACCTTAAACTGACTTATCTACGAAAGGTAAAATAATTATAGTTTATCTTCCTTTGAAATGCTAAGACCTTTTTCCTACCGTGCCTAATACTTGGAAATTTTTTTTCACTTGTTGCTAATAGTACATGGAACAAAAGTTGGTATGTATTTTTCAATCAAAGCAACACATTTTTTAAAAAGTAATTGAATTTGGAATGTGCACATTTTTTAAGTAATGTTCATCAAGCATTCATAAAAAGAAGTATTGTACGAATACCAATCATGTTATCGTAAAACCCATACCAACTTTTGTTATGTAACATTTAATGTACTTATAAATCAAATTTCATATATGTACGTCAATGTGTGTAGGAGGAGTAGCATTTTAAAATTCCTTCATAAGTTTCAAGTTTTTCCCCTTTAGAAATTAAATGGTCAGCTTTTTATGAAATTTTGAGCACAAAATCATTTTTACAGCATTTATACACATAAGAGGTAACCAAAAAACTATGAAAATAATTAAATTAAAAAAGTTTGTGCAAATCATACCATGTATCCTTAAAACCTGATATTAACAGTTATTAGATAGTTACACGCAATACACACACAAGTTGTAATGTAATCTAAAAATAGTCGTGACAAGATAAAGACAAATATTAAAAAATTTTACTAACGTATTTCAAATATCCTGAGAGTGGCCATTTTTTATGACGATTCTCTTTAAATACAATTCGAAAAAACAGACAGAAGACTATCAGCCAGAGAATCAAAGTGGAGAAAATAATATAGGACACGGAAAAGTTGAAGAGAAATAATCGTTACATTTTAGAAACTGCGTAAGTCATTAAGTATAGGATAAGAGTCAAGTGAGTGTTTTTCAGTTATTTAATAGGTTCAACTAGTTTCAAATTCAATTCAAATTCAAAGATTAATCGAAGCACACAAAAATGTTCCTGTTGATAGCAAAGTCTTTTTCAATTTAACAAATGCCCGATTGGTAATGTATAGATTATCTAGGTAGTCTGTAAATTAATTAGGTAGTGAACATAGAGTGCGAGACTTCCGTATTTTAGCCGTAAAAATATATAGTTTCGATATTTATTTTATTTGTTTCTGCTCCAATTTATTCGTATATATTTAATACACAGGAACAATAGCTTAAAACTGCATAAGTTGAGGGAATTACTAATTCATTATCATTTTACTCAAACATGAACAAGAAAAAATATTTTGATGTACTACAAACTATTTTTCATTTCAAAAGTTATCACAATTTGAAATAAGTTAAAGAATTCCGCAATAAAAAATTGCATTATTGAAGTACGATGTATATTAAAGATACAATGTAAGAAATGTGAAAAACAAAATATTACTCAAAAATATGACTTCTGACGGTTAAAAGCAACATTACCAGCAATTTTTCATCAATATTTTGTTCCGTTTATTAAAATTTCACGTTTTCACCTAACGTATTCCGGTCCAGCACAAAAATGTTCAAATAACATGAACATTTTCTTTTTAAAGAATTGAGCAAGATTATTCCAGTCTTCACAGTTCAAAGTTCTGATTTGATGATCAAATTGAAACATTTTTCTCCAAGTACTCCACACAGTTACAGTTGTGTAATTTATTTCCTTACGTTTACTTCCGAAAAATAGAACGAAAGAAATTTCGATTTTCACAAACATTAAAAATATTTTAATTGAAGAGGAGAATCTTAAGAATAAAAGTTTTCACCGAATAATTCCAACTCAGAAAATACGTAATGATGAAATATTCTTTCCTCAGAAAGAACCACTCAAATATTCAGAGCAACGTGGAACACTTTTTAATTTGTTTTCAATTTAAAATTTCAATTATCGTCTGACAATAGTGAGGAAGTAAATTATTCTTTAAAAAGTCATCCGTACGGAATGTAATAAGCTTCGTTGCTTTCATATTCTCAGTAATCATTTACTGACGAACCAAAATTCGAAAATATGTTTCGAAAGAGATAACATTTCATAATTAAAACATATAAAAAAAGTAATTTGGAAGCTAATTATTTTTGCAAAAAAGTCGCAATCCGATTTTTCAGAAATAGGGCTTTAAAAATGTTTTGATATGGAAAGTTCTTCAAAGCAAGATACAATTAAAATTATTCTTATTCTTATTCAGACGACGAATAGAATAAAGTTAAAAATAAAATAAAAATAAACACAAGACTTGAATGAATTGATGCACTTCGAAAGCCAGACATTCATAACTTTGCTTCAATTTAAAATGAATTTTCAACAAAATAATTCTTTTTTTATATACATAAAAGATTATAAGCTAATATATAATAATAATAATTATTATTTTTAATCAGGGTATGACTTGGAAGAAAAAGTACTAGAAAACAATTTTTTTTAAATCCACTAATTTGCTATTATTAAAATTGCCTGAGAAATGAAACATTTTTCAGATTTATGAAAAATTATACCAAAGAGAAACAAAAACCTTCATATGAAAAAAAACCCTTCACAGATGCATTTTTAAATTTACACCCTACTTTCAACACATTTTCCAACCAATGCCATATCTAATTCTGAAATAAATTTTCCAGGTTTTTCCAGGTAAAAAAGGTTTTGAAGAGAGAGAGAGAGAGAGAGAAGAGTAACGTACATTTTCCACAAATTACAACCAACATTTTAAGTCAAACTGTTTCCGAAAGCGCGAACACGTGACTAGCAACGTATCGACAAATTCTGTCCATTAATTCTCTTGCTGATAGCTTGACTTCGTTACTATGACGACAGTGTACAGCAGTGCACGCTCAAATTCAACTCATTTCACTACTCCGGTGCAAACAGATTGCATTCGGAATCTGCGAAACAACCGGAGAAACGGGAAAAATGAAAATAAGGTGGGCGGGGGAGATGCTTCTGGGAAAATGTTCCGGTTCTTGCATTTAGTCACAGAGTGAAGTGATGACTCATCCCAGAAATACCGTTGCACGTTGGTCGGAAAGTCAGAGGAAATAATAAAACATTTTCAGTTTAAAAAAATTCAATTTTTATTTTTCTAGACTTATATTAAGAACTATTTAATGCATAGGAATTTTTTTATGCATTGCATTTTCTTAGTTTATTTTTTCATCTATTTTATTGAGTTGTATTGACTGTGAATATTTTAGTACACATATTTTTATTAAACGCATTTTAAAAACAAACATTTTAAAAAACAAAACTGGTCTTTGCAACCATAGTACCACATTTTTTTATTAGATGTAGCGCAAAATGAACAAGTAAATACTAACGTCACACTGTTCAGCTACACGAGGGCTTTTACGACGGACCTTGTAATTTTGAACCATGGTCAGGTGACGAGGACGACACATGAACTGGAACCCCTCTCCTAACTACCACACCACACCCCACCACACCAATGGGAGGACGTTTAAGCACTCGACAGATTTAACGTGCATCGCCCCCCTACACGGCGGGTCTTTAGTGGTACTGGGCTTGAACTCATGACATGCCTGACATGATCCGATACCTACATCATTGGGCCACCGCAGCCTCTTAATCTGCCAGAAGTGGGTATTTAAATTGTTAGACTCAGTATGAAATATAATGATGTTTAAAAATACTTATCAAATCAATCCGAAAGGTAATAAAGTTTTCAATTCTCTCTGAACTTTAAAATATTGATTTAATATGCGTTTTTATTTTTAAGTTATTGTGAATAAAAATAAATTATACTTTAAAAACTTTTTCTCTTCAAATGATTTTATAACTAAACGAATTTTTTCTTCACATTCAAGTGTGAGTCATATATTAAAGATATTTTATCGTCCTTCTTAAGATATATTCGACGAAGTTACCTTCTTTTATGGAATTCGTGCACAATCCGATGACAAAATTAAAATGTCTCATCACTGTTCAAAATTCTGAGCAAATTCTCACGTACTTTTAAAATTTAATTTGAATCGTGAGAAATGTGTTCGAGCATTTGTCGAAGGCTTCCCAGAAATTCCATAAGGAATCTTGGGTTTAATCTGGAAATTTCTTACGCATAAATAATTTAACTGGATCAATTGTATAAAATGGGGGGGAAACAAAATTACTTTTTCTGTAGGTTTAAAGGTTATTTATAAAAGTAATAATTGAAAATATCTATAAAAAAACCCCTCTTAATATTCATCCATTTTTATACAAATTTAAACTATTAATACTTAAAAATCTGCTTGTAAAATGCTCTGTATCTGGTTCGGCGTTTTTATCCTTTCTTTGTTTTAAACTTTCGTTTATCCGCTGTTACGAAATCACGGACGTTACGCGAACCCTTACGGGAATTTTAAACATATTTTCTTTTACCTTTACAGGTTAATGATTTCCTTTTATTACGCTAAAATGCATTTGAAGGAGTAAAAAACAGAAAGTTTTAATCGCCTTACTACTTCGAAACTTAACCCCTTTCTCCCCTCTGTTTTCAAATTCGATTTGTACTTTCCTTTCACTCCCGAAGACAACTTCTCTCTCTCGACTAGTATTCACATATATTTTCTTCATGAATACATATTTCTAGATTATTTTATATTACATAATTCTTTTATACACAGGAGAGTTTTCCTTCTGAGAAATACTTTTCTTTACCATAAAGTTCTATTACTTTAAATTAATTCTTACGGAATCTCAATTTAGTTTTCAAACTAAATTCCACTTAGATAAAAATTTTAAGGCTCTTTGAACAGTTATTAATATTTTTTCATCTTAGAAGAGGCCAAGATGAATGCAGTTCATGACATTTTTAAGCAAAACAGTGTCTAAAAATAAATATGTAGCTATTTTTTTTAAGAAAGTACCCCTGCCTTTTTCTATAGTGCAGAGAGGGGATGATATAGAAAATACACCCTCCCCTTTTTACTGTACACTCTAATTTTTATGAAAGAAATTTTGTAACCTTAATGACACATAAGTGTGAATTTATAGATATCAACTTAAATGTTTAAAAGTGCTTTTGATAAAAATACACGAAGTAAATAGAAAATTTCAATTTCTTTTATTTTTATCTTTTAGATGCACGTTACTCTATCTAAATACAACAGTCTATCATGAATATGTAAACGTAAAAAATTTAAAATTTGGAACTAATTTCACAGTAGAGCAACAAGATTACTGTCGAAAGATCTAGTAATTCTGATTCCCCACCACGTGCCAGGGCGACACACACATACACATCTAAAACGACATTTTCCTCAGCAGAGTCAAAATGACGAGGTCCGTCTCCAAAAGCTCTCGTGTAGCTGAACAGTGTGTGACGTTAATATTCACACACTCAGGAGAGTTCTCTACTACGAAATTATTTTGAGGCTTAGTTTCAATATACAGAACGCAACGATCGTCATTGTTCAGCGCAATGGTTCTTACACGAAATCAGGAGTCGAACATGCCACTAAAGCCATCGCCATCATAACTTGGCAACTGTTGCAGTAATAATTAAAAAAATCTTTATTCCATTTTTCTCAACATTCAAGATTTAGGCATAGCAAGTGAATATAAATCTGAATGTAGTAGATGAAAATTAACAATTTAATCAGTACTCTATAAAAACAGCTTTTGGTTAGCGAATATTTTTCACTTAACAGTTATTTATTGTATTCGTTTGAATAAAATATAGCTTGCTATTTTATAAACCCTGTTTCAGTAACTATAATTTGTAACAAACAGAAGAGAGCACAAACAGAGCTGACTTACATAATTAGTTAATTTATTAATTGATTATTAACGTCCCATTCCGAAGCTGCAGAAAGGCTGTAGGAGACAGCCTTTGTAACTTTGAACCACGGCCAAATGACGAGAACGACACCTAAGTTGAAAAAATCTCTCTCTCTCTTGATTTTCATATTACGCTAACTTAAGAACTTTAATGAATCGCACGGCGGTTCAGATTGATCTTACTTGATATAAAAGTTTATATAATGGTTTAGATGTGACGACCTGTCTCAAACTGAAGAATTTGTTTCACTCTGTAGACCTATGTTTCAGTGTGGAATATTCCAGATGTGCTCGTATTTTGATTCTCGGAATTTTGTAATTTATTTACTTCTGTCTCATGTCTTTTATTGTTGATTGCTATTCTATGTTTCTCTTCAAATAAAATGTCGGAAAAAGGCACACGAATTTTCTCGTATCAAGTAATGAAAAATCATAAGTTATACTCTATACTTTAAGAAAGAGCACAATCTAAAGTTAAAATAAAACTTTTTTTCTCATGCTGAACTATAACAAATATGATATCTATTATTCTGAAGTTTTTAAAGGCTTTCTAAATGACTAGTTAAGCATGAAACGTATAATCGCAAGTGTAAAACAAAAATATAAAACTCAATCTTTTTTAGAACTATCAATTTTCAACAAAGAGTAAACCACTAAATTATGAAAAAGGTATTTTTTTACATGACGTGTTACATTTTTAAACTTAACAAAACTTTTTATTAAAATTTTTAATATTAATCAATGTGTAAATCTTTGATGTTAAATAGGTAATTTCAAGAAATTCTAATTACAGGCGTTATTTTTTATCTCTCACTTCTAGATTATTCATTAATAGGAAAATGTTAATCTAAATTTCTGTAAAAGAGCTATTTGTTTTTTAAGAATAATTCCTCTAACTAAAACCCCGACTAAATTGAATGCAAATGTATTAAATATCAAAGACTTAATTTATATACAGGAAAAAAGACTCACTGCTCTTTCTTCTTATAATTGATGAGTAAAACTTACCTGCAAAAGAAAAAAAACATATTAGATGAGTTAAACACGACATGCAAAAATAATGTAACTCTTAAGAATGAGTTTTTCAATATTGTAATTCAGAGAACGTAATTAAAAGAATCAGAGAAAAACGTCTAGACAACGTGACATAAAATAAACTAGTCCTTCAGAGACTTTTTATTTGTGATCCCAAATTCAATTAACTTTTTCATATCTTCCTTTATTAATACAGACTCACCAAGACAGTCTGCTTTTTTGTTGTATAAGAAGTTGAATGTATGGATCTGAAATGAGACCCTGTGTGTGTGTCATTCACTCGTTTTAGTCTACTCGATTCACGTTTAATGTTAAAGAATCCAACTAGTCTATTCAGAAAAGTTTATCTGCAAAAAAAACCTCTTTTACATTAAATATATAGAAATTGTCAGATATATTCAAGCTTTTATAGCCGATCCTGAAGTTGATATGTATTTTGACAAGTACATTAACAACACATTATTACCTGTACTGTTACAAGAAAGTGTTTCATTTTATTTTATAACATAAAAATAATAGAAACCAATTTGTGAACGCATATACTAAAATCTCTGTAATTTGACAATTCAAAGTAGAGGAATAAATTATTTCCTGAATTAGTTCACACATGATGTATATTTTCACATATAGCTTGGAAACTTACGTAGTTTGAAACAATTTACAGAGACATACACAACCCATATAGAGTAAATTATGCACAGGACATCCTCTTGAGTTTTTTAGTAAGACTTACATCACATACATACGGAAGCTAAGATATTTGAAAGCACGAGGTCAAAACGTGTGAACAAAACCATCACAAATATTTTTTCCCCACGTAATTATCGTTATAAAGTATATAAGCTTATAAATAAATAACACTTCAACTATCAGTGTCTGGTGTTTTATTTGCATATTTGTACGTTGTAAATAATTTTATTAGTTTTTTCTCAATCTTCTTCAGCTGAAATGCATTATTGATAAGAGTTTTGTAATACGTTATGAAGTTTTTTGTTTTTCGTTTATGAGAAATACCCGAGGAAAGAAATTCGTTAAAACGCATCAATGCTTCATCATATACTAGATTATCAGAACCTTAACAGTAAAAAAGCAACAGTTCTCGAAAAATCCCATTTATAAATACAGTATCCCAAACTGATTGAATGTAAATTGAAGAACTTTTGAACAGAATATCATTATAATAGATAATAATGCAACCACACTAACTTCTTTTTACTCAATAATTCTTTTTCGAATAAGCGAAAGAAAAGAAAAGGAATTTGGGCCTGTTTCTTATTTTTATTATAAAAGGCAAAAAAATAAAACTATTTCAACTTTGACTGCACATCTCAGTATCTTGAAAATGTCCTCAAAAACTACATTATATTACAGCTTGATAATATAAAAAATTGGAGTTCAGAGTGACTGGATAAATTTTTAAGCCATTCTCTTGCCTTATTCGAAGAGTAGATGTTTTTAGTAGATCATGACTGCAATTCGAAGAAGTTCTCCGCGTGGCAAAAGAAATAAACGCGCAGTAGACAATGGAACATTACACTTAATTTTATGTATGTGTATGTGTGTAATAATAAAACATAATAAGAGAACTTATATTAACAGAGCAAAGTAATGCGATTCAAGAAACACAACTCGAAGCCCTCTACTGCGTGGTGTAGAATGGATCACACATTTTAGAAACTTATAGTGTCCGACTCGTCAAAGTACAATTTATACAAATGGACATACTGAAGTCAATTTTCTGGAGAATGTAACGAAACATGTATCGAAACCTATACAAATGAAACCCACTTCAGGAATTAATCAACAAAAAAAGGTCAATTCTGGGAGTATATAATTTTAATATAATATTAATGTAATAAAAAGACAAAATATGGGTAAATATGATTTTAAATAGGGTAACACTCTAATTATAGTATTCCGACGACTTGATGGAGAAGCTAGAAATTTAGAACTGCAGAAAACGATTGTGTCCAATCATGGTATTTACTGCTCTTTAAAAGCAACTGAGCATTTACGTTTCCCCGACACGCAGCATGTATATTCAGAAAAAGAGTTGTCAGTAGGGACGACTTAAGACTTCTTGAGGCCCTGGGCCCGTACATAAATGTTGGCACTTAAAAGTAGACAGTACATAGCATACGTTATCAAATACTCGTACAAACAATAACCCGTAACAAATAAATGCGCATGACTTACAATCACACAAACCGGCTAGACCGACTGCCACCTTTTGATTGAATGAGTAATGAAGGTATATAGTGGTAGGCCTAGGCCTGTACATGGAGGACGGTCATCACATGTAGCCTGTTGACATATCGTCCAAAATCCCTACTGTTTTGGAGAATACAACCGGAAATAACATTTGACCTCTGAAATTATTCGAATTATGATCTTATTAAGGCTGAGTTGAGAACGAGACGAAGCTTCCATTACGGCCGAGGCCCTAGGCCCAGTTCCAGTTGGCCCATGCTTTAAAACGTCCTTTGTTATCAGGTGAGTTGTTACATTTATATTGCGACCGAGGTTCGAAGTGACGAGATTCGTCGTCAACGGGTTAGTGCGTAAATCTAGAATGGTTTTGAGAAGTCTATTCTTGTTTTGATTACGCCAATTCGTGAAATTTTATTCTATTTTATTGATACTATTTCTCATAGCGAGCCTACGTTTATTTATCGAAGATTATGCAAATATGCAAAAAGAGGAAGTAAAATATATCTTCTATTTCCTTTATATACTTTCTCTTTAACGAATCGGGAAGAGTGAGGGAGTGAATATTAGTCGTACTGTTCAGCTACTCGAGGGATTTTGGAGACGGACCTCGTAATTTTGAATCATGGTCCTGAGCTGGCCTTCCCTCTCCTAACTTTCATACCAAGGAATCGGAAAGAGAGGTAAGAGATTAAACTGGTCGAAGAGATTACAAGAGAAATTAGTACAATTAGGCAACATATTACGATTCAGTCATATTGATTGATTGATTGATTATTAACGTCGCACTGTTTAGCTATACGAGGGCTTTTAGCGACGGACCACGTAATTTTGAACCATGGTCAAGTGACGTGGACGACACCTGAGCTGGCACCCCCCTCTCCTAACTACCACACCACACCAACGGGAGGACGTTTCAGCTCTCGACAGATTTAGATTCAGTCATATAAGCTCTGACGTTAATAGCGTTGTCACAAATCTTAAAGTAAACGTATATTTAATTGCAATTGCAACTAACCTCTTTTCCTTCCACGTACATTCAGTTGTCCTTTGTTACTCTCGAACAGAAGCTTAAACTTAGAATCGAATACATTTTAAAGGAAAAAAAATTAATTTCGGTGCGACTAATACGTCTTATTTCTTTGATGTATTCGGTACCTATTCATTTACTTGGATATTGATCAATTAATTCAGTGACAGTTGAATAAAGTTTCCTCAGAAACAAAACAAGGTTATCAGATCTGGACGTCTTGTTGCTTTTAAATGTGAATTTGTACCATGGTCAAGTGACCAGGGTGAAATCTGAGCTCTATCACTTCTTTCCTCAAACCACGAAAATGCGAAGGCTTTGAGTTTCAATAAATTTGGGGTATCAGCTCCGCTATATGACAGGTCTTGATTAAAGAGAGTACTCACAGGGACTACACCTTTAACTCATAATAAACTAAACCACAATATAATAATCAGTCATAAAATATCATTTCTATAAGGAGC
The DNA here is from genome assembly GCA_019973935.1 of Trichonephila clavipes. Classification (NCBI taxonomy): domain Eukaryota; kingdom Metazoa; phylum Arthropoda; class Arachnida; order Araneae; family Nephilidae; genus Trichonephila; species Trichonephila clavipes. The sequence goes on from BMAU01001220.1 coordinate 226,780, forward strand.
CAATATAAACTATCGGAAAAAGATTCCCCCATACAATGTTTTTATTTATCAAACCCCAAGTATATTTTATAAGTATACACACTAGTATACTTCGTAACTATCACAGAAAACGTTGGCTCACAAAGGACTTTACAAAACGTTTGACATCGATGGGGAAGTTAACGCCGCTGCATAAGTGTTCCCACCCATCACCACAAAGGATCGATTCTTTTTCGATGACAGATTCTGGGCGAATTGTGTTGTCGTTTGCGGTCGTTCTCAGAACACTCGCATTTTCTTTTCTTCTTTTGATGTAAAAATCAATGGGAGGGTTCCAAAGAAATTTCAGTATCGCTTCCCGGAGATTGAGGTGGTTGCGAGGGAGACAAAACAAAACGCCCACGTTTTCATTTTTTTTCCGATTCTCGACGACAAAAATGGATTTCATTTATTTATCCGTAACCTGACAGGGGAGGTTCGAGACTTGGAAATTTAACATCGCAGGTGACAGACTTGGATTAAGTGAAGGGAGTCAAGATGGACATTTTCGAATATACAGGGTGGGCAAAAAGTCCGTCAAAATTTTAAAAATTCATAAAATCCGGAGAAATGAACGAAAAAAAAAACTGTTTGCAGGATCAGCATTAGTATGTCACGGGATTTTTTTTAAGCTAGAAAAAAAATAGTTTGAAAATTATCCGGTAGGTGGCGCTAATGTACGCAAATCAAAGAAACAATGCATAAATAATGAACAGAAAACTTTCACAACTTTATTACACCAGAATATGTTCCATATGACCACCACCACAGGGGAAAAGACATTCCAGACGAGTGACAAATCCAGCAACGGCAGAGTGCAACATGTCCGGATGTATGGAGGATACTTCTCTGCGGATCACATCTTTCAGTTCCGGCAGACTTGATGGACCGGATAGATACACGCGAGATTTCAAATATCCCCACAACCAGAAGTCTTCCGGTGTTAAATCTGGAGACCGAGGAGGTCATGGGTACCTGCAGCGCCTGCTAACGATTCTGTCTTCCCCGAACGTCTGTATCAGGAATGTCTTAACTGGGTTAGCAGTGTGACTGGTTTCTCCATCCTGCATGAACGGGACATTCGAAATCTGACCTCGTTGAATTAAACATGGCACGACAGTCTCCCGCAGAAGCGTTAGATAACGATGAGCAATTACCACTTCCGTTATCCATTCATTTACTGGGCACAGCGTTTCAAAGAAGAAGGGTCTTATGATAAATGAATCCGTGAAACCGCACCATGCTGTCACTTTTGGGGAATGCAATGGCTTCTGTGTGTACTCACGTGGATTAGAGGTCGCTCAAATGCGACAGTTATGGTTGTTAATGTCACCATGAAGCGAGAAATGAGCTTCATCTCTCCACAAGATGTTAAAAACCTAAGTGGGATCCTGTTCCATTTTAGACCCACTTCGCAAATGCTTCCCTCTGTGCGGTATCTGCTGGCAAAAGTTCATGGCACGATTGCAGTTTGTATGGATACAGCTGGAGGAGTTGACGATGAATATTGCGGACAGATAAGGGTGGTAAGCCCAATCGTCTAGCTGCTTCACGAGCACTGCTGGTCCCTGAAGCTGCTTCAGACGCAATCGCTTCCATTTCGACAGCAATGCAGGGTGCACGTGCTTCTTTCAAGCATGATCGTCCGGCTTGTGCTCGATCCTCCAACTTTCCAGTTTCCTCAAAACGTTTAACAAGCTTTAAGAGACCTGCAGGTGTAAAAGGGCCTTTTCCACTCTTCACATTTTTCTGAATTCGGAATTTACGCAAGCAATGGTCGCTGATTCCTCGTTCATGTAAAATAATTTCACCAACAAAGCTTTATCCGGCGCACTGAGCATCCTTGTTCACATTCACTGTTTGTAATGGTGAAATGAATGTGGATTCATTGAGAGCAAAGGTTTTTATAACCGTCTAATTTGCATATTTCCACCACAGATGCTTGCAACAGCGCCACCTACCGGATGATTTTCGATTTTTTTCTAGCTTAAAAAAATTCCCGTGACATACTAATGCTGATCCTGCAAACAGTTTTTTTTTTCGTTCATTTCTCCGGATTTTATGAATTTTTAAAGTTTTTACGGACTTTTTGCCCACCCGGTATAATAAAAATAAATGAGAGTTTTATTAAATGTTGTCATCCTGATTGCACGCGTAATAAAAATTGCTCAGATGTCGTTCTCGTCACTTGACCATAGTTCAAAATTACGAAGTCCGTCGCCAAAAGTCCTCGTGTAGCTGAACAGTGCGACGTTAATATTCACTCACGCTAAAGGAAAAAAATCACAGCTTAGATAGTTATCACTCAGCTATATGCTTCAATTTATCTGAAGTCATTCATCAAGAGGTATTTGATGAATGGCTTCAAAGACTGTGTTGGAGTAATGTTTTAGTTAATGATAAGTCTGCTCGATATAGACATCCTTAAAAAAGTGGCTAATGTTATTAATGGTATTCAATGAAAATTTGAGATGGTTAACAAGAAAATATGATTAACACTGATTTTTCTAGTGAAGAAATGAGATAATTTATTTTTTAATAGTTTGAGATTTGATTCAGTTGATATTGTTGATAAATTTGCGAAGGTGGAAAACAACTGACGGTGAGGCTTTATTTTCCCCCATTTATGGAGACGGATGCATTTCAGTTGCATATTTTCCATAAATCTCCCCATCATCTGTAAAAGGGGCAATGGATTTTCGTTAAATGTTTAGTAGGGAAAACAGATATATAATGTGCTATGAGCTCTATATAATTGCAATAACTACAAAATTAAAATGAAAAAAAAAAGGTTTTAAAAATTTAGCCATTATAAATATAGCTAATCGATTAATTTCAATCAACATCGCTCAAAAGAATTTAAAAAAAGGAATATGAGGATTATTTAAGTTAGACTAATTTTTAATTACGGTCAAGTGATGAAATTAACACCTTTATTTGCTTTAAATTTTCTTCATCCACATCACGCTATCATGCAGATTAAAAAAAATTAAGATTCATCTCTCTTGCTACCATAAAAAAACACTGCACCCTATATCCAACGAGTTACTGTTTCAAGCTAAAAGGTGATGATTAGTGAGGTGACCAACCGTCCTTCTTTTATAGGTTCTGTTCTTCCTCTGAAGGGGTGTTCTATTTTTCCTCCTTTTTTCAATATTTTAAAGCCGATCTGTTAATCTCTGTATTCAGAGATGAACCAAACATATTTCCAATATGTCGAAGACTGGTCTGAAACAAACATCACAGGAAATAACAGTTTTCAAAGGTGTTTTTTGACATCATCGTAAATAAAGTGAGAAAATATAGAAAACTGTTTTGAGTTTTTATCGAAAGAAACGCCTGATATTAAAATCGATGACTGGTCATTTTGAGGAAGAAGGACGATTGAATGCATATTTAAATTAAAATAAATTAGAACAATTGGAAAATCAACATGATACTGATAAAAGATGGGTGAAAACATTTAAACCATTTCAAAAATGAACACATTCCATATAAAAATTTAGTTAATCTTTTTGAATTTACGTTGTGATGCCCTGGAGCTAATGCCGCAGTTGAAAGAGTTTTTTCAGTTGGTAATGATTCTTGCACAAGAGAAATCAAGATTGAATGTTAATATATTAACTACAGTGCTTACCGTAAAATTCAGTATGAAGGATATTTTTTACTCCAAAATTTCCGGTATATTAGAAAATTATATGTTGACAAAAAAAATCATTCAATAGATAAATACTCGTTTAAGTAAATAAGTAAGAGGAATTTAAGCGTAATTAGCGTATTTATGTTTGAATTAATAAAATGTTTCATATATTTATGTTGAAATTTTTTCTTAAAATTTTCGTCCTCCTTTTCATTGTAAAAAACTGATCATCGTATGATTAGAGGAATTTAAGTAGAAGTTTAAGTGGCTTCATCTCTTTGTGAGTGAATTTGCTTGCCATTCAGAGATTTGTATGCACCTTTAATGATTGGTCAAAAGAAAGCTTATTTTAATAGAATGTGAAATTATTTACAGAATCTTACACATAAACACACGATTGACGATTAAAGTTAAATCCTACTCATTAAATTTTGTCAAAACTCCCAGTGATGAAATACATCAAACGTTAAATAGTATTGTTGTGAAATTAAATTGGTTTTTCAAATGGAACACATAGTATTGTGTCAAAAGAAAAATAACTCATTTCATAACGAAAATGTTACGAAAATACAATATCAAGTCTTGAAAAACATCAAAAACTAATTAGTTTTCAACTGAAGCAGTCGTACCATGTTAAACATCAGGAGAACAAAAGGAGAAGATGCTTTTATCTTGTGCTCTTTAGTTAATAAGTTTCAACTCAATGTAATACATAAAACTGTCTCTCTTCATAAAATTTATCTCATTTAGAAGTAATTCTCTTTTTACTTGAATCAATTCTTACAACTTAATTTAATTTCTATTAATTATGTTTTTTTTCTAGTAACATTTTTAAGTAAAAAGATTTTGTAAATATTTGGAGATAGATTGAATAATCTAATTGAGTCACACTTAAGGTATCCGACTACGTTCGGAACCGTGATTTTAAAAAAGCGCATAAATGGGTAATTTTCATGATATTTAGTGTCACTTAGATTAGAATATATGTATAAAATTGTTTTAAGGACATTTTGGTAAAAAAATTATTTAAATACAATATTTGGGCAAACAATTATCTTAGTATTATCTTTCTTTCAAAATGTTCTCCTTTTATAAAAAATGCTTCTAAAATAATAATATTTTACTTATATAAAGTAAAGACTTCTCCAGAGTGTCTGAACTATTGTTTTTCTGAAAAATTCACATTATTTTCAGAGTTACAACCCACTGAAATAATTATCGGCATTTTTTTTCTTAAAATTTCTCCCCTCTGTTATCGTAAAACATATGGATAAATCCTAAGTTATATATTTAAAAATTCTAGCCGAGCCTCTGTACAGAGATCTGAGCTATATACAGGCAAAATATTATAATAGAAGCATTTTCACAAAAGGAGAATATTTTGAAAATTGGTCATTCGATGTTCATTTTTTGTCAAAATATTGTACTTAAATAATTTTTTTATTTTAATAATATTCTTAAAACAATTTTATATAATGTTTCTAATCTAAGTGACACTAAATATCATAAATATTATCCATTTATAAGATTTTGCAAAATCACGGTTCCGAAAACGTAGTTGGATACTTTAAAATGTCACAATGGTGTATAAAGCAGATTCAACGTTTTTATGAATATTTGTATTCATTAAAACAAATTAAAAAATGTAAAAACAGAACATCTTACTGTAGATTACCCTTCTAATATTTTTTGTAGAGATAAATATTGTTTTCTCATGCAGTAACACAAAATAAAAGAAAGAGGATATACCAGAAATTTTTCTTCAAGAGATTCTAATTAAAAATTATATTTTAAATCTAAGAATGTTTAAGATAATTCAATAATACTATTATTATATACTCAGATTGATCCCTTATTGCCTTCACAGTTCCTTCTACAAAAAATATTAACGTATCATTCGTACGTTACAACACTATTTAAATGTTTGAGCAAGGTCGTTTCAGAGTAACTCTAGAGGTACTGATAATGGATTCCACAATTTTGATTATTTATAAACGCCTTGCTTAGAAAAAAGAGGATGCCTTAGGTCAGGGGTTGCCAAACCCTTTGGGAAAAGTGCCACTATCTGATTAAAAAAACTATACGTGCCATTTCCAAATTTTCCAACAAACAGAAAAAGATGAAAAGGTGAAAAAATGTTAGATAATTATAGGATTTTTTCGCAGATAGAACATTTTTTTTAATATTTGATTCGAATTATTATTAAACAGGGAGTACTTACTTAAGGTATTCGAACACGTTGAAATGATCCCTTTTAATCCAAACATGTTTTTGGTTTTTTAAAATTTTATTTAATTGAGCAATCTTTTGGCTTTATGAACAATATATTACTTTGTTTCTATATTAAATAGAGACAGAGTAGCAATAAATTACGCAAAATTAGAAAAATCGGTAGCTGTGTCTTTAATTTGCCAGAAGTGGGCATTTAAATTGTTCAGAATCTATCATGGAAAGTCTGATAACTCAAATTAATTATTATAGATGTATTTTTATGAAGCTTTTTGCACCTAAAATTTGCATTATTTCCTAGGGAAAGTACTACAATAATTCTCACTGTATGAATATTCTTTGAGTTAAGGTCTGTTATTTCAATAACGGTCTCACAAATATGTTACATTTCTTACAATACATTTGCTCTTCAGTGAAGTATGGTGCTGTAGGTCAATAATTTCGATTTGTATTTCAGGTGGCTAACAGTTCATGTCTTGTAAATAAAATTGAAAAAGGAGTTGCAAAAAAAAGATCAACCTTTTTAATCATCTAGAAAATTATCAAACCTAGCCTGAATGAATCCTGCAAAATCTTTATAGTATACACACTGCTGGACAATTGCTAAGGACGGATAACACTATCGTCCACAGCAACCACAAAATGAAAGGAAGCAAAATGTGGAAAATTAAAATAAGTGCGGGATATTAGTAAGAAGAAGTATGAGTATGCAAATTTTTTTCCCACGTCTGTTCATCACGTGATAGCGTTCATAAGAGCTTTAAAGGTTTTGACGCGTGTGGACAGTTGTTGTTTCAAGTCAAAGTTTTACAGGAAAGATTTAATAGACGAACTTAAAATTTTTGGCATGTCTTCCCGACATCACATAGATGATTTTATGCGTGACCGAATTATTGGAAAGATCGAAGAAGGGCGAAAAATAACAGATGTTGCCAGGGAGTTCGACATCGCTCACAGCGTTGTTTCACGGCTGTGGAAGTCATTTAAAACTACTGGAATGTGTAGTAGACGGCACGGGGGAGGTCATGTTAGAAGTACGACGCCTGCAGAAGACAGATATATCGTCCTATCAGCAAAAAGGAACAGGCACACCACAGCTCAGCAGGAGGCAAATCAGTTTCTTGCTGCCTCAGGAAAGCAGATCTCCCGAAAAACTGTTGCCAGACGTTTGAGGGGAGGAGGACTATACGCACGCAGACCTGTTGTGTATGTCCCATTGACCAGACAGCACCGTACTGCCCGTTTGAAATGGTGTCGTGAGCATCACAATTGGACTGAACATGACTGGGCATGCGTACTATTCTCAGATGAGAGTAGGTTCAGTCTGTCATCGGATTGTAGACGCCAACTGATCTGGCGCGAGAGTGGTACTGCTTATCGTCCAGAAAATATCCAGGAAAAGGACCAATATCCGACATGCAGTATCATGGTGTGGGCCGGCATCATGATCAATGGCCGCACGCGCCTACATGCGGTTGCGAATGGGACTATGGCGGGCCAACGATACATTGATGAAGTTCTACTTCCTCATGTTCATCTTTTCCGTGGTGCTGTCGGTGATAAATTTGTTTTTATGGACGACAACGCAACATGTCATCGAACACTCGCTGTGCAGGATTGTCTAGACAGCGAGGGTATTCAACGTCTCGTATGGCCAGCGCGTTCTCCAGATCTAAACCCCAATTGAAAATGTGTTGGATGCTTTGGGGAGGCAAGTTGCTAGTCGAAACTATTCTCCGACAAAGAAGAACACCCTCATCCGTGCACTCACAGAGGAATGGGATAAATTGCCTCAACAGCTGCTGGATAATGTCGTGCAAAGTATGGTACGACGTGTGGAATGTTGCATCACACTCCACGGTGGACATATCCCGTACTGATACCTTTCTTTAAGGTGCCTTCTGACTTTTAGATGCATTGTTCCATTTCTCCGTACGCAGATCAAATGAACATTTTTTTTCTTTCAGATGTTTCACAGCTTTTGTACTTTCCAGAACAATAAATATTCTTTATTCTAATGTCTGAACAGTGTGGCAACTATATTTTATCCTACTAGGCCTCATGTCTCGCTTAATGTTACGCTACATAGCAATTTGTGATCCATCCTTAGCAATTGTCCAGCAGTGTATATATATATAAATCTTCTATGCGTGTGTATGTGACTAAACTCCTCCTAAATGGCTGGACCGATTTCGATGAATTTTTTGTGTGGGTTCAAGTGGATTCGAGAATGGTTTAGATTCACAATGCGATCCGATGTCGCAATTCGTTAAAAATATATTAATTAAAAACAGTAAAAACATTCAACTCAATATTCACATACATTGTTGTAACCAAGTTATTGTTATTAAAATGACGTAAGTTGGCGTCGAATATCGATTTTCAGCCAAACTGGCCAAACCGGGTCTTCGTTGTTACAAAAAAGCAGATTCATGCTTTTCAGTGTTTTTTAGTTAATATCTTTCAAATATAATCTTTATATATTTAATTCTTATGTGCCTGTGTATGTGACTGAACTCCTCCTAAGCGGCGGGACCGATTTTGATGACATTTTTTTGTGTGAGTTCAAGTGGATTCCAAAATGGTTTACTTTCACAATTTGTTCTAATATCACAATTAGTTAAAAAAATATTAATTAAAAACTTTAAAACGCATAATTGTTTTACCTTTGTGTGCTGTTTATTCTGCTAATGCGCGGCAAGAAAAAAAAAGAAAGAAGAGGGGAGAATTTTATCCGATATTTTCGTCGTTTTTAAAATTGCAATCTAACTTTTCTTTCAAAATCAGACAAAAAATGTGTACAGTATCGGAAAGATTATTCATTTCGCCACGATACGGCACATATCTTTATATATATAATTCTTCTGTGCGTGTGTATGTAACTGAACACCTCCTAAGCGGCAGGATGGATTTGGATGATATTTTTTGTGTGGGTTCAAGTGGATTCGAGAATGATTTAGATTCACAACTCGGTCCAATATCGGAATTAGTTAAAAATGCGCCAAAATTATGTAAGGGCGCGCGATTGTTCATAAAAAAAATCGTGGGCAATATTCTTGAGGCCACTATGTTGAGCGGTAAACTGATGTTCTTCTACCACAGATCCCAATGATTCTTTCAGACTCACCTACTCATTCAAATGTTTGCAATTTCCAATTCGCTTGGTATTTGCTACGACCATTAATAAGTCACAAGGTCAAACAATGAGAATTTGTGGCTTGGATTTAGAAAACCCTTGCTTTTCGCACGGCCAATTATATGTTGCATGTCCGAGATTTGGCAAACCATCGCATTTGTTTCTTTATACCCCTCAAGGATTAACCAAAAACATTGTACATTCAATGGCATTACAATAAGTATATTTTTGTGCATAAAAATATACTTGCTATAAAAATAGCTCGAGTTTTATCTTTTTTACCCTTTAATCAAAACCAGTTTAAGTTTCTCTTCAGATTAGCTTTTATATTCAACTTAGTTCCTAGTAAATACATACTCACACGCAATCGATAGGTCGAATTGTGGTAACTGTACAAGTGAGGATTCCAGGTATTCTAGTAACTTTATTTATAAAAAAAATTCATCAAATCGGTCCAGATTGTTAGAACGTTTTCAAAATGTTTGTAATTTTCGGATTTAAGACGTGTGCACAGGTCAACGTCTGTCGGGACCGCTAGTAGATGCTAAATTTTTAAATCTATCATAGCTTGGAGCATGTGAGCTTTGATAGATATTTCCTGCATTAATGTGAAATGTGTTAATATTTTTTGCAAAAGAAAAGTTTGTTCATAAAAAAGATATATTATTAACTTAGGTAAGATAAATACAATCTTTTAAATGTAATCTTAAATTTAAAATACACTGGCCTCAAAAAAAAAGGTACAACCGGGTTTTGTGTCTAATTTGCAAATGAATGAATGTAGAAACAAAAAATTTGGAGGATATGTGCATTAAATAGTTTTTTATTGAATGCGTCATAGAAATTTGTATAAGTGTATTGCAAAACGATTTATAACAAAAAGCAATCTCTGCGGAAAAGTCCATTCTTGAGAAAACACCACATCACAGTGTTATGTGGTAAAATGGCATAAAAACAATACAAAAATGGATTCTAATAGGAATGTGTCCACCCCTAACTTGAATGCATTGGCGGCATCGATTTTCCATGCTGTTTATTAAGTTGTCGGACACCGGAATAGGAAGCGAAGACCAGACACAGAGTAAGCCTTGTTTCAGCCCATGTAACGACCTTGGAGGAGGATTTCAAGCAGCAACCTCTCTGCCAAGATAGTCCCAAAGATGTTCTATCGGATTCAGGTCTGGAGATCGAGCTGGCCATTCCATTCGTTCCAAACCGTGATCCTCCAGATACTCCTCAACAATCCCAGCTCGGTGAGGTCGTGCATTATCATCCATCAGAATGAAGTCGTTACCAATAGCAGTAGCATATGGGCGGACATATGGATCAAGGATCTCATCCCGATATCTAAGACCAGTTACGGTTCCTCCATGGAACACATGCAGGTCAGTGTGGCCACCGAGCGAGATCCCTGCCCAAACCAGGATTCCACCACCTCTATAACTGTGTCTTTCAACAGTGTTGGATTGATGGTATCTAGTGCGCTGTTCCCTCCAGATCAGTAGACGCCCTGAATCACTCTCCATTGTAAATCTGGACTCGTCTGAACAGCACAGAAGCCCATTGTTGCTGCGTCCAAGAAACATGTTCTCTTGCCCAGCATAAGCGGTTCCTTCGCTGTCGTCCGTCGAGGGGAACGCACACAACTGGTCTTCTTGCATACAGACCTGCATTGTGAAGACGATTTCGCACCGTAATAGCGGAGATTCTTCTTCCTGATGCTTGAAAGTGGTCTGCAACGAGCTGCGGCACAGTAGTGGTTCTTCTCCTTCGTGCCGAAAGAGCTGAAACGGTCTTCTGCAGGTGTTGTAGCTCGTGGTCGGCCTGGAACAGGTCTTCTGGACACAGAATCTTCGGATTGGTATTGATCCCAAAGTCGCTGAACAACACTACGAGACACATTGAGACGTCTAGCAGCATCAGCCTACGACAATCCCATTTCCATCCATCCAACTGCCCACTACCTTAACGAATTGGGTAAACGACGTCTCTGAGACATTTTCTAAACTCTATTGACTATTGTCACCGAAACTGCCAACAACTGTTGAAAATCAACACAACTTACACACAAAAGTACGAAAGCTTGATATTTGCATATTTTTTCTCTCACTCATAAATATACGTTCTTTTCTATAAAATAACAGTGGTAGCAATCGTTTTTGCATTAATGTTTTTAAAGTTCGTTATTATCATTCATGTAAACTATGCATTTTATTGTTACTGTCATTTTTTTTTTTATGGTGAGCTTCGAAAAACATGTTGTACCTTAACTTTTTGAGGCCAGTGTATTTAAAAAGCCCCTAATATGGGTAAGAAAAGCTAAATTCCATAGTCAATATTCAGATTCTCTTATAAACCATTCACTGAGCAGTTCATTGTTTTCTTCCACAGATGTTTAGTACATACACGCTCCCTCAAATTTCAAAAGTCTCACTAGTGTATTTTCTTTTGGATAGCCAGTGCTCACAACATTGAAGAGTTTTTCTACATGATAATATTCTATTGTAATTCGATTAATTAAGCACTTTTGAAATAAATTTTGATAGTTTCTCTTCTTTTTCTGTTTAAGACAACCGCATTCAAAAATAAAATTGCAAAAAACCCCTGTAATTATTATGTTTTCAAAATTTATAATTTTTTAATAAGTCTTCACGTTCCACTGTTATAACGGCCGCGGTAGCCGAGTGGTATAGGTATCGGACCGTGGCTTGCTTTGTCACGGGTTCGAGCCCAGTACCACTAAAGACCCGCCGTGTAGGGCAGCGATGCACGTTAAATCTGTCGAGAGCTGAAACGTCCTCCCGTTGGTGTGGTGTGGTAGTTAGGAGGGGGTGCCAGCTCAGGTGTCGTCCACGTCACTTGACCATGGTTCAAAATTACTTGGGCGTCGCCAAAAGCCCTCGTGTAGCTGAACACTGCGACGTTAATATTCAATCAATCAATACACTGTTATAACTGAGCCATGACACACTGTGGCACGTGTGCCGCAAGTTAGCCACCCTTGCTTTTAGGCAATGGACTCGTAATATTAATTTATACTTAAATGACGATAACGACACCTAAGCAGGCATCCCCTATTATAAGTTCACACCACACAAACGCGTAAGGATTGAACAAGCATCAACCCCGGGTCTCTTAACTCTACTGGGACTCGAGCTCATGATTTGAATTTCGAAATTTTAAATGTAGGTTAGATGACGAGGGTAACACCGCAGCTTAGAGATGGAAGGAGCGCGTGCCGAGTTTGTCCCGTCAGAGAAATGTAATGGTACGAAAACTAAAATTAAATAACGACAAACATACATTTTAATTAAAAAATTATTTATTAATGAACATGGAAATTTTAGTTGCTCAATGATGTTCCCCTCCAGTTCTAGTAGCAAATGTTGAAGAACAGATGTTGCTCCATAGCGAAAAGCCAAGCTTTCAGCTTGTCAGATAAATATCTTCCTCTACTTGTCTGAAGGTGCAATCTTGAATATCCAAAATATTTATGTTTTCAAATATAAAAAGTTTAATATTCGCACGGTTTAAAGGATATTAATAGAAAAATCGAAAGTAAAGGATATACGGAACTTTGTAAATACTTTTCGATTGTTGATTATTCATACAGCTTCCAAAGAAAATCTAAAAAAAAGCAACTTTCTGAGCTTTCGGAAATAATGATAACTGTACAAACGCCAAAATATTTTCCCGATAAACACTCATTCACTCACTACCATTGTGAACAAACTTTGCATAGTTTATTTTTAAGAAAGAATCTTTCGTGCTGAATTTGGGTGCCTACTCAGGAGTTGATTTCGTCACCTGACCCTAATTCAAAATTGAGAGGCTCATAAGCAGCACGCATTGAATCTTTGAATAACAGTTCAGAAAAATATTTCCTAAACTGAATTATACATTATGTGTAGGAAGTAGTTTCTATCTGTTGTTTGATCCAAATGTTGGATTCACTCCAAGGTCCATTCAAGTTGCGGCCTCTTATCCCTTTTATATACCAAATAGACGTTAACTTTCCTTCTCATGAGTTTCACGCAGCTGACTGCATTTTGATTTGATTTGACATTACTTTTTATTTTCCTCCCTCTGCCACGGGCTATTGGCCACCGTCCAGAGTCATTCCCACAAAGAAGATAACTAAGTGATGGGACATCAACCGGAGGAATTTCTAGGGCTCCCATCATGATAGGATGAAAAAGTAAGAAAAATTTTAACAAGACAAGAAGCTATCATCTTACAGAAAAGAACCCAGCCCTCTTCGCAGGGTAATTCCTGATTTTGCATGAATATATATTGTTTTTATGTATAGAAATTATTAAAATCTAAGTCCTAGCATTAAGTGGTGGCCGCGGTAGCCGAGTGGTATAGGTATCAGACCGTGGCTTGCCTTGTCACGCGTTCGAGCCCAGTACCACTAAAGACCCGCCGTGTAGGGCAGCGATGCACGTTAAATCTGTCGAGAGCTGAAACGTCCTCCCGTTGGTGTGGTGTGGTAGTTAGGAGAGGGAGGTGCCAGCTCAGGTGTCGTCCACGTCACTTGACCATGGTTCAAAATTACGTGGTCCGTCGCCAAAAGCCCTCGTGTAGCTGAGCAGTGCGACGTTAATATTAAATCAATCAACTTAGCATTAAGTGTTTGAATGTATTGAAAAACACTTCTTATAACACTTACCTGTTGATTTAAAAAGAGAGGATCAAATTTCCAAATAATAATTTCTAAAACTGAAGTTGTTGTAACTAATATGCCACCTGTCTGACATAGTCAGATCGAGGCTTACGAAATTCATTGCGGCAAAGGACTAGTTGTAAGCCTGTCGTTAGCCGTAGCTTTGAGCACCATATAGGCGATAGTACATTTTGGCTCGGCTCCACCCCAATTTTGTGAAAGAATACCCCGGAGGTGGTCAGGGGCCTCTCACCTCTCTTCCCTTTCGCCCAAACTAACAAAAAGGACTTGAGGTTCAATGGTTGCTTAGAGCATTGTTCCCCAACCTTTTTATCGCCGCGAACCGCTCAACGTTTGTTAATTTTACAGCGGCCCACTGAGGGGGAGGGTGTTGATTGTTTATATTTTAGACTGTTTTGATTTAATAATTTTAATTTAAATGCATTTAATCGTGACTTCTGAATAAAATATAGCTACACCAAAAACGAATATTAAGTGATTTAACAGGAATATAAAGTAAGTTTCATAAAAAAGTAGCCCAAATCCAAGAAAAATATACCATAGTAAATAAAAGGGAAATAATTTAATGTTTCTTGTGCGGACCGGTAGTATTTGATGCACGGACCGAGGGTTGGAGACCACTGATTTAGAGTACCCGCATGTCGGAAAGACACCATTCATTTTCAACGTCCATTCCTTCTCCGGAATTCGAACTCGGGCCCAACGGCACAGGAGTCAATGTCACTAACCACTATACCGGATAGGCGGTACTGCAACTCTAATAGAATGATCTTTTATGCTCCTGTAACCTCCTCCCTCAAAGTGGATTTCCGAAGAACCCATTTTTAGTGGATCTCTACTCAACAAAATAAACACTCTTGCTAAATTTCAAGTCTAAATCTAATAATTCAAACACAGGAATATTTATACATAACGCCTCATAAGCCCTCGCAACGCCCCTTGGGTTACAATTTCCGCAAAATCCACGCTTAATGGGTCTTTGCTCCAAAAAAGGAACATTCCAACGAAGTTTCAGAGATATCTTGATTTCTGAGTGATAGAATAAATGAGAAAGATCCTTTCCTCCTTTACATACACAGACATCTTTGGAGCGAATACAAAACTTTTAAAAAAATGCAAAACCAAATTCTTGTAAAGGCCATTATAAATGTTATATTTAAAGTATTCTTGTTGTTGTTCTGACTAATGCCACCTGCCTGACAAAGTCAGATAGAGGCACGGGAAATACATCGCGGCTACGGGCTAGAATTTTTACACTTGTCGTTAGCTTTAGCTTTGAGCACCATCCAGGTGACAGTACAATTTTGCTCTGTACCACCCCAATTTAGAGGGAGAAAACCATGAGGGTGGCCAGGGCCTCCCACCTCTCTTTCCCTTCCACCAACCACACGAGAGGACTTGCGGCTCGACGGCTATTTAGCGTACCTCCATGCCGCAAAGGCACTATACATTTACAAACATCCATGCCTTCTCCGGGATTCAAACCCAGTCCCTACGACAACGCAGTCAGCGTCGCTAACCACTCTACCGGTTGTGCGACTATATTTAAAGTATAATTTTAAGGAGTTAATTATATTTTACAGGAGTATAAAAGGCAATTTTAAGTATTCTTATATGCCGATTAGGTGGCGTTGTACCTCTGCCCAAGTCGGTGGATTTTCATGATACAGAAAATCGACAGCGGCTACGTCGCATGATTATGTGGCATATCAAAGATCTCTCCAGTGCCAGTTTGGCTTGGATACTCTCGGAAAAATTAAAGGTTTTGCATCGCCAGAGCTCAGGTGCCCCCCTCTGGGGAGAAAACTTGGCTTAGCTGCGGCGATTGATATCCGCCTCTATGGGGCCACACTAAAAAGAGATATCAGCTCCCGGGGAATGTACTAGATTTGCAATGGTAAAATAGCAAGTCGCAGGCCATTAGAAATAAAAAAAAAGTATTCTCATATCGAATTAAATTACATCAGAGATATAAATATAATTTTACTACAAATATTAAGAACATTCATAGACGCACCTGCCTAAATTATGTTGATTTTACTAATAGTATCGTAAATGGTATAGATAATTGTATAACATTTTATTCCTTAGTAAAGACTCAGTTTTGAATTCTTTCCCGTTATGTTCAACGCTCTAAAAACCAACCTTTATGGTACGATTCATATTAAATAAGAATGAATCTATCGTTCTCTCTTTCACACATACAAGGAGAAGCTTTACTAGAAAAACCGAGAATATCATTATAAACCTCACCTTGACATTTCCAGCTAAGCCAACGAAACAACAGCCAATAAATGAGCCATATAATTTCAAATAATTAAAAAAAAATTGAAGTAGCACTGAAGATTTCGTCAAAAAATACCATTCAATTTGCTTAATAGTTCACCACAAACAGACCAACGTCAGGCTAAAATGCTCTCATTGCACCTATATTTTTTTTCCTAATTATTTTAAATCTCTAGGATCATGCCTCAGAGGGAGAAAACTCTAACAAAGGGAGGAACCATTTCTTTTTCCTGGAATGGCCTGCATCCGATGTTCTGAGAACGGCTCATTACGCGGCCAACAAATGGAATGGGATAAAAAGGTCCTTAGGACACAGAAGGATTGCCAGGATATCCCGAAAAGAGAAGCATCCATACGAAGGATAATAAGAATTCAGGTCTTTTGACCGGCTTCTGAGTTTTTCCTTCCATTTCTTAGGCTACACCCCTGCATGGTTAAAAAACATAGGGCACATACGTGGGACGAATTTTCAAATGGAAAAACTTTCAATATTCAAGACTTATCGTAGATATAACGCCAACAGTTGTCATATTTTTAAAGTTAGATATTCTATGAACAATATACTTGTCACTTAGATATCAATCTATTGAGACGTAATCGCAATTTCGATTCTCCGTTTAAAAAAAACGTTTATTTCGATGCAATAAAACTTTACCAGCATCACGGACGAAATCGCATGTAGAGTGCCACCAGTTGTTATCCTCTTCAATTAAGCGTGGGTCCAACTTGCGAGGTCTATTGCCAAGAGCTTCCCTGCTGCTTCAAAATATTTCGTTAGTTCAAATTAAATATAACTAAAACTAGAATATATATTTTGCATGAGTTCGCTTCAATGTTTATAAAATTCTAAAAGAATGGAAATAAAAGCACTGTTTTTAGTTTTCCCCGACAAAATGCAATAACTGATGACAAACACGATGCATTTAAACCTATTATTGGGAAAAAAACAATCTAATGCATTTTAACATTTTCCAGGTACAATTGTGTGCGTTCTTGTTAAATTTCCCTCGAGTCTTCTGTTTACGTAATAGGTCGTTGACTTCGTTTTTATCCGGATGTTATTCCCGGTTGTGCTTTTATTCGTTTATGCAAAGCAATATTTAAAATAATTAAATTTTCAAATTAATTTACCATTTTTTATGACAATATAAATTTACAAAAAAAGTAAATTTTAAATGCTCATTTTTTCTCAAAATAGTCATTTTTGTCAAACTTTCTTTGAAAATTCTGTGTTTCTAACTGAATGTTGTAGGTAATAAAAAGTGTGGCAAAGAAATATTGAAAAAACCTGTTATCTATCTATCTCTATCTATCTATCTATCTATCTATATATATATATATATATATATATATATATATATATATATATGGAAGAATATGAATTAATGGTAATACATTACAAGAGAGAGAGAGCATAACCACAGTATGAAACAGTATACTGGGAATCAAGCCTTTAAATTAAGATTTTTGAAATTTTTCTTAAAAATATTTTGCAATGAAATGCGTTTCCATTAAAATGTAAATGGTCACTTTGTTAAGCGATACGTTAAAAAAAGAAATACTAAAGTCAATGGTGCAGAAAGAATATAGTAAAAAATTAGAGAAACCCACCTTATATTACGCTGACCATTGGAAGTGTACTGAATTTTTGAAACTAGATCGAATTCATTTGTGATCTGGACTGTAGCGAGTATATTTAATAAATGCGACTTCCTCTTTTTTATGCTAGCGACAAAGAGAGTCGGTTTTGACCTTTTTACCTTTAATATTCTGTTTATGCATCGGCAGTTGAAGTATTCAACTCTTAAATTTGGAGGGATTCAGTAAAAGAGATCTGTCCAAGTTAAATTAGTCGTGCATCAAATACACTGCTGGACAATTGCTAAGGACGGATAACACTATCATCCATAGCAACCACAAAATGAAAGGAAGCAAAATGTGGAAAATTAGAATAAGTGCGGGATATTAGTAAGAAGAAGTATGAGTATGCAAATTTTTTTTCCACGTCTGTTCATCACGTGATAGCGTTCATAAGAGCTTTAAAGGTTTTGACGCGTGTGGACAGTTGTTGTTTCAAGTCAAAGTTTTACAGGAAAGATTTAATAGACGAACTTAAAATTTTTGGCATGTATTCCCGACATCACATACATGATTTTATGCGTGACCGAATTATTGGAAAGATCGAAGAACGGCGAAAAATAACAGATGTTGCCAGGGGAGTTCGACATCGCTCACAGCGTTGTTTCACGGCTGTGGAAGTCATTTAAAACTACTGGAATGTGTAGTAGACGGCATGGGGAGGTCGTGTTAGAAGTACGACGCCTGCAGAAGACAGATATATCGTCCTATCAGCAAAAGGGAACAGGCGCACCACAGCTCAGCAGGTGGCAAATCAGTTTCTTGCTGCCTCAGGAAAGCAGATCTCCCGAAAAACTGTTGCCAGACGTTTGAGGAGGAGGAGGACTATACGCACGCAGACCTGTTGTGTGTGTCCCATTGACCAGACAGCACCGTACTGCCCGTTTGCAATGGTGTCGTGAGCATCACAATTGGACTGAACATGACTGGGCATGCGTACTATTCTCAGATGAGAGTAGGTTCAGTCTGTCATCGGATTGTAGACGCCAACTGATCTGGCTCGAGAGTGGTACTGCTTATCGTCCAGAAAATATCCAGGAAAAGGACCAATATCCGACATGCAGTATCATCGTGTGGGCCGGCATCATGATCAATGGCCGCACGCGCCTACATGTGGTTGCGAATGGGACTATGGCGGGCCAACGATACATTGATGAAGTTCTACTTCCTCATGTTCGTCTTTTCCGTGGTGCTGTCGGTGATAAATTTGTTTTTATGGACGACAACGCAACATGTCATCGAACACTCGCTGTTCAGGATTGTCTAGACAGCTAGGGTATTCAACGTCTCGTATGGCCAGCGCGTTCTCCAGATCTAAACCCCATTGAAAATGTGTGGGATGCTTTGGGGAGGCAAGTTTTTGGTCGAAACTATCCTCCGACAAACAAGAACACCCTCATCCGTGCACTCACAGAGGAATGGGATAAATTGTCTCAACAGCTGCTGGATAATGTTGTGCAAAGTATGGTACGACGTGTGGAATGTTGCATCACACTCCACGGTGGACATATCCCGTACTGATACCTTTCTTTAAGGTGCCTACTGACTTTTAGATGCGTTGTTCCATTTCTCCGTACGCAGATCAAATGAACATTTTTTTCTTTCAGATGTTTCACAGCTTTTGTACTTTCCAGAACAATAAATATTCTTTTTTCTAATGTCTGAACAGTTTGGCAACTATATTGTATCCTACTAGGACTCAGGTCTCGCTTAATGTTATGCTACATAGCAATTTGTGATTCGTCCTTAGCAATTGTCCAGCAGTGTACTACATAATTTTATCAATGTTGCCCAAATTCGTTGAAAATATTATAATACATTATTTACTTCACATTTAACCAAATAAGGAAAAAAGCACACACAAATAAAAAAAAAATTCTTTTAAAAATTAGCATTACAAATAAGTTTTTTTTAAAAAAATTCTGATTATAATAAGTTTGTTCATTAGAATTAAAGGTACTTGTTTGTTGTTAAGGTATCTGCTTTATATAATAATTGAAAGTACTGAATAAATGTATTTGTTCTTATTTATTTCATTTCTCTTTATATTATTGTGATCAAACAAAATATTTTCAAAAAATTAGTAGGTTTTTTTTTTATCTATAAGATATAATTTTTACATAACTACCGAAATGGGTCTTCACTTGGAAACACACAAACTTTAAATTCGATTTTCGCATTCGGGAACATTAGTTAAATTTTCCTACAAGTTTCGAGAAACAGAGAAACAGTGTCCCATACAAACACAAAGGCAGATGATCTTTTCAACTCATTTAATTACCGAAACACTTCATTACGACAGAAAAGATTTGAATCCGGGTTAAAAGGTAGCCTCCATATTTACTCACGATCAACAACTGCTTGCATTAGTTTATCTCTAACGGTACACCATAACGCTCACAAAGCGAGTAAAGGCGCACGCTTTCCCATATTCGAACACCCAGAAGCACCCCGCTCTCAATTCCACCCCATCGAATACGCTCCATTCACGTCCAACGAACCATGAGCCGCCCCTCGACAGACGACAATGCCCTTTTCCTACCCTCCCGTTTTCATTTATCCTGGAGGGTCCCTGTAGAAATAAGCAAACGATAAAACAAATACCGTTCCGTGCACGTGCCCAGCTGTTGGGGGACGGGAAAGAAGACGGGGATCAAAGGGTTGAGATGGGGGTGGAGTGGACGATCCCTGGGCAGGATAGAGAAGAAATCGATAGCCGGTTTTTAAAGAGACGGTTAAAAAGAGGCAGCTGATAGCTCAATGACGCCACGCATAGGCCCATGCTTTAGAAATAAAAATAAAATTTCAGTTATTTAAGCTTATATAAAAGTGTATGACAAAATCGAGTTTAGATAAAGCTAAATTAATCATTGGATCGTTATAGCAGATACAAATAAATTGTTTTTAATATTACAAAGTGAAAGAATTTTGTTTCTGTAAACCGTATTTAACTAATGTATAATAACAATTTTAGGTCACATTTCACCCTAAAAAAATCAAAGACTAAAATATTTTTAATTTTATTAAGTGAATGTCATTAACTTTATGATAGAAAGAAGAAAAGGAAGAACACACATCATGAGTTAGAGTGCTTCCATAAAAGCTAGATTATGTTTATTAATTAGACACTTTTATTGAAATAATGAAAAATATATAGTTTTAATTATGCTATTTCACTCATTTAAACACTTATAGTTGTGTAAACCGTGGACTTTTCGTGACGATATAAAACAAATATCAAAGCTTGCTAGGTGATTTAATTAAAATATTTAAAATAGTAAATTTTTGATACTGTATTTATTTTGGACGTAAAAAATAATAAGAATTTACATATTGTATACAACTAAAAAATAGTGAGTGTTAACTTTTAGAAAAATTTCTGAAAAAAATTGTGATCTTGTAAAGAAAAACCAAAATATAAAGACTCGGAAAATAATTTATAAAATTTTGAATGATTTTTCATAACGCTTTGCTTATTTTGAAAAATAACCATAGAAAAATATTTGTGTAGTTCTGGAAATTACAGAAGACGCAAAATTTTTATGAAAACCTTAATGTTGCTACTTCAATGTGCAATATCTTCGTAAATATATTTAATCTTTTAAAAATATCTCTGCTTCAGATAGATTGCTTACAAGAGTTAAGCTACAACAACAAATGTACAAAAATCGAAATGTTTGGTTGAGAAGATTTTATAAATGATTAATTAACCATTATTTTCAATTCATTTTCAAAAATCTTAAATGCAAACACGGTAAGAATTACAGTACACTATATTTTCCAGTTGAATGCATATCAGTATTTCTAGATGCTATCGAGTGGAAATAGCACTTTTTTAATGCACATCTCTTTTTTCATAACCAACAACCGTCGTAACTGAAACAGATTAAAATGGAAATACGAACTCGAGTAGTTTTATACTCTCTTGAAATTTGAGTTGCCGTTGTAATTTCATAAGTTATTACTCTGCTTCTCTCTCTCTCTCTAGTCCAGGTTTATTACTATTATATTTTTCAAATAGAAAGATTATAGTTAATTAATTAAAAAGCTTAAAAAATCTTTTAAATTCTAAGCTAGTATCGTCCGGTATCTCAAAATCGGGTCAAAGGTAACTGGGATTTGATTAGACTTCTAAACCATTCTTTTCTAAGAAAACTTGTTTGAAAATACGACGATTTTTCTGTGAGGTTTATTAATGTCTACCTCAAGGTAACGTGGGGGATACTGGCACGACGGACCTCGTAATTTCGAACCATGGTCATGTGGGATCACATCTGAGCTGATACCCCACTCTCCTAACTTTCACACCACTTCAACTTGAGGACTTTGAGACACTATAGCTTTAACGTGAATTTGCATCTCTACAAGCCTTGTCTTCATTGGCAGCAGAACACGAACCTGGAACTCGCGGGGCATGAGACTGTGACTATGACAACAGGTTATACCGCGGCCTTGATGATATTTCAGTCTTTTATCTTCTGTTGTTCATATATTTTATATAAAGTTTTAAATACCGGGTGTCCATAATTAAACTTGAAATTAGAGAGTTATCTGTATAAAAAATTATACAGCGGAGTTGCATGAAAATTGGGTAAAGATAGAATGAAATGATGGGAATTTTATCGAGCGAAGTAAAAACAATGACTTTCAAAAACTACCCTTAGGTGGCGTATCATAGCTTTATTGAGAACATATAAATAACATACAAAAATTTATAAAACAGACTCGATACGCTGCCGACCATTGTCTGCTACCATCTGGAAGCGTAAAATCGCCTGTTCGACTGTTGAAAGCAGCATCAACTGGGGAATGTTACGCACAAGGAGTTCTGTGCCTTCTTTAAGGTTGGATGTAGATGGGATGGGATCTCGGTAGACGATGGAGAGGTATCTCCACAGCCAAAAGTCGCAAAGATTCAAGTCGGGATCTAGAAGGACATGCTGTAGGAAAATACCTGCTGATGATTCTGTCGTCACCGAAATGGCAGCGGAGCACCGTCCTGCATAAACACTGTGATTGTATCACATCACTGGAATAACGGATTGCTCTTTGATTACGACATTTACACATATGCTAATAGTTTACAATGAACACCACTATCTAGTGGTGGCTTTTGAAATCCGCTGTTTTTTTTCTCGATAAAACTTTCATCATTTCATTCTACAATTACTCAAGTTTAATGCAATTCTGCTGCATAGTTTTTGCTACAGACTGCTCGCAAATTTCAAGTTTAATTATGGACACCCGATATATATATTATAGACGTTTTAAATACATGAAATTCATACAGATTACTGAAAAGCTTGGGTCGAAATTTAGGAAAAAATTATGTTTTTTCACAAAAATGAATACAAGAAAATACAAGATTGAAATACAAGCAGGTATTTTTAGAAAATAACTGCCGACTCGCTAACTTCTTTTATTTGAACTAAATACATCATTATTAACGGTATGCTTATTTCAATAATTAAAGCGTCTCCATTCTCTTAACTTAAAATAAAAAATGATAAAGAATGTCAATTTGAAAAGAAAATGTGAGCTTATATTCCTATGCGGACACTGCAATTCGAGCAGAAGAAAAGTTTTAGGAAGACGTGAAAGAATGCTAATTAAATAGAAGTCAAGAGAATATTAAAAGCGGAAAAGTTCTCAAACTACAGTTAATGAGAAAAGAATTTCAATTAAAAGTAACATGGCTTTAAAGTCGGGTTGCAATGGCAAAGACGTCTTTTTCGTAGAAATTCTCTCTTTTTGTATAACTTCATTACAGTTTTCTGAAACCTGGATATCTCTTCCGTTTTTTAAAACTATTTTATTTTGCTAAAAAAAGTTAGCTGCATCAAAAATATGAAATTTTTCAAAGAATTATATCAACACATCAAATAATTAATGATAATAATACTAATAAAACTTCTAGAACTTCTTTTTGGAGAAAACGTAATGTGGTACAATGTCACCAATTGAGTAAATAAAATTTTCGTATATTGGATAAGATTTCATAAAGGCTGTATTTCATTGTGAAGGAATAGAAAGTCTAAAAAGCAGGATAATCGAGAAAATGATTCTCGCCAATTGTTGTTTGCATTGATTTCTGGTTTACAAGGTGTGGAATATGACTAATGACGAAATATTTTATTTGACACTTACGTATTATACCGTCGACCTATTTCCTTAAATCAAGAGACGTCGCTAAATACCACCATACACAACAATAATGGAAGCCATTCCTATGATGTTCGAACGCAGTAATAATAACGATAACATCTGACACGACAGTTTTTTGAATTTGCGATGTCTTTTGATTTGACGGAATTGGTTGACGGTATAATACGTAAGTACCTTTTATTTTACATAAGTTCTACTTTTATTCAAGCTGTTTAAAAATTTACAAATACAACAGCACATATTCATATTATTCCTGGCATATTATTGTTTCACTGCATGTACCTGGTTTTCTATTTGCACCAATTAAGGCTTGTATTGGCTCTTATGTACTATCACAACCAGCCTTTCAAGATAACTCCTCAAATTGGTAACCCCAATTTTACACGTGACGTAGGCGCTGAATTGGCGACCATGTCCTCCTTTCATATTTCTCCACCTGAGGTCATTCAAACGTCTTCCAGATAGTGCGGTGTGGTAGTTAGGAGATGGGGTGCCAGCTCAGGTATCACCCTCGTCCCTTGACCATGATTCAGAATTACCAGGTCCGTCGCCAAAAGTCCTCGAGTAGCAGAACAGTGCCACATTAATACAATTCAATCCCTTCACGCCTTATATATATATATATGTGTGTGTGTGTGTGTGTATAAGGTCTTATAAATATTCTAAATGAATGGAAATGATAATTTAAGAAAAATGAACGAAAAATATATATATAGAATGTTTTAAATGCTTCAAAGTTGTAGATAGTTAATCAAATAATTTAATTTTCATCCAATTTTTCAATGATGAATGAGAATATTTTTGAAAATTATTTGGCATTCTCCAAGAAGGAAACCAAATCAAAAGCGCATTTTTCATAGACACGTGAACAAATAATGATGCTATCATCATTATTTTAAAAATTGTGTATCTTTTAATCTCATTTTCGAACCGTTTCTTAAAGCAAAAAAAAATAAAGTAATGCGAAAGATATTAAAGAAATAAGGAGGTTAGAAAACATAAGAATATATTTTGCACTTTTTTTTGTTTCAATCTTTTAAAAAAAGAACCTTTGTCTTACAAAAGCAAAACATTTGTACTCGAACGTAAATTTTAGAACACTTTTTGACAACGATTAAAAAGGCTGCGATGAAACATTCCCTATTTTTGAAATGTATTCAGGATTTTTTTTGTTCTTTTTTTTGTGTCAAAACGAAGCTAAGTACACGACAAAAATTTTTGTCAATAGTTTACGAAAAAATGACACTGGAAGTATATATATATATATATATATATTTAGGCGCTTAAAATATATTTTCTATTCATATTTTTTTTGTTTAATGATTTTACATGGTTACTATGGTAGTACATTAAAAATACCAATTGAATAACTTGATATTGTCAATTACCAACTGTTTCAAAAAGAAATGCGAACACAATGCTTGCATATTAATACCTTGTGTCTTGTGTGAGATAAAGAGAGAGAAAGGGAGTGAGTTAGAGATAGAGAGAGAGAGAGAGAGGAGAGGTTAGGGAGTGAGATTAAAAAGAGAAAGTGAGGGAGAGATGGAGGTTTGAAATTATAAATGTATATTTCTCCACATATAAGTGAAAATACAAGCAGTTTTATAAAAATGTTAAATTAATAGTAGCTACTAGACACACATACTTCTAAGTGTTAATAGTCTGTTAAAGTTGTAACTTTTTGTGTAATATATTTATCACGTGTAAGACAATACTACCAATGAGACGTTTTTAAAGAAAGTAGTCAGTAAAAAGAAATTTTCCGTAATACGAGGATAAAATTTAACATTGAAATGTTGGCAACAAGTCTTTTTTAAAAGTCAAAGTAAGCAATTTCCCACTTATATCCTACAGTGAAATATCCATTATGCAGAAATTGATATATCGTTATTAAAATAAAGTTTTAAAAATTTCCTTATATTTTTAACGCAAAATAAAAGTTCTGATACAACCTGAACAAAAATTCACTATTTTATTTTATCAAGAATATATAAATGAGCATATATATATAAATGTGCTTATTTTCAATAACAGGTTTTATTCAATATTTTATATTGAAATAATAAAATTGAAGAGTTTCCTAGAAGATATGGAATTGTTTGCAAAGCATATCTTCATAATTTTTATCACTCATAATATCACACAATACACAGATATAGACGAAGTTATTTATTTAATACTTTCAACTTAATTCTAATAAGTTATTAGGATCTTCGAAAAGCATTTTTTGAAAAAATTGAACTCTGTTGATTGCTTATTTTTCTAACACTCTTTGGTTGATTTTCGAAAATATTCTATTTAAAAGAATATCGTATGATTTTTGTCAATATTCTTAGATTTATCTGCACTTTGCTTATTTTTTATGTTTTAGAATTTCTAACATTTTTAGAAATATTCTATTTCTTGATTTGTTTAACATATGAAACCTCAAAGTTGTAGGTCTGTTTTTGACAGCTGGATACGGGCAAATGATTTGCACGCTTTAAGCATGGTGTTAGAGAACATGTTTCCAATTTCGATCATCCTGTTACTGTTCTGTCTGCTCTCGCAGATAAACTTGAAAATTCAATATCTTCTTTCCTCGCAATTTTTTTAAATAAAAAAAAGTAAACCCGTATCATTTGGCCAAGAACACTATCTTTCAAGAATAAAAGATAACAGAAAACATTATCTAAAACAATTTTAGAACACATTTGGGAAATCTATTAGAGTCGTACAAAAAATCATTCGAATTAACTCCAAAAAAACGTTGTTGTGTCTGTCTTTCTGTCAGTTCCGTCTAAGGCTGAATTTTCAGAGAAAACGTATAAAAACACTCAAGAATATTAGAGAACTTTCTTTCAAATTTCATTAACTATTTTAAAGCAAGAAAAAAGTAACTATAAACATTTAAAATTAAATTCTTATTATTGATAACTGAATTATTTTACTGATTAACGTTTTAAAAGGATTCAATTTTTTAAAAAAGCGTTTCATACGACATCCTTCTGAACAAAATCAAGTAAACATATTGTTAGATTAAGCAATG
Organism: Trichonephila clavipes; assembly: GCA_019973935.1. Lineage (NCBI taxonomy): Eukaryota > Metazoa > Arthropoda > Arachnida > Araneae > Nephilidae > Trichonephila > Trichonephila clavipes. The sequence continues at coordinate 253,610 of BMAU01001220.1, forward strand.
CAGAGCTACAACTAAAATATCTCTCCTTAAGTATTCATCTAAGTAAACTAACATTAACACAATCGTAGTCTAAAGTGAGCCCACACACTGAGTCTAGTTCATGCAGATAACGAAAAGAGCTTCGTCTCAGCCCAGACGAGACATCCGATTTCTTTCCAGTCTTCTATTAGTAGGTTGCCATATTGTAATGTTCTGCACGTTGGCACGAAAGGAAAATCAGAGAATAGCATATGTACTTTCATCTTAACTAGCAATCATAGTGATACGAATTTTGTGTAATGAATCTTTAAAGTAGTGTAAATAATTTATATTTGGATGTGTAATACGTTTATATAACTCTATGTTGTATAAATTGTATGTTGAAGTTGTAATATTCACAAGTAACTCCGTGTGTTCTTTACATTATAATGGCAATTCAATAGAAACTTGGAAAAATCTTGACAATACAGCCAAGTTGGCATCACTTTTAGCAACAATGTTGGCGACTATTTTCGGCGAGTTCGCGACCCTATAGATACTTCAGGAAATTAGTAGAGAAATTTACTTATATCACGATATAATGCGCAAGCGGTTTTTCTCGAAAGATCCGTGAGACATATAAATAAATAATGTGTCGCTCACCGAAGCTAAGTTCTTTTTTACTGTTGAATAGTATCGTTGGACTGTGAAGAGTCGACCAGAGATTAGTTATTACTTCGGCTGTTGTGGAGGATGAGCTGGTGCTTGTGAATAATCTTTTACATACTTGTATTTTAGACACTGATAGTTGTGTCTGAACACCGTAAAAGGTTTGAAGGCCTTCTGAGATTTATTTTGAGAATAAAGCTTCTGTATTTCAAGGATTGTTTTTCAACAATAACTTTTCCTCACTCCTGAAGAACTCTTTTGCTCTTTGCGTACAATTCTCGAATCCCGACCTGCGTAACAATACATTATTCCGTCCTAGTATAATTAGCAATAAATCACGTACATAAGTCAATCCGTGCAAAAGCCGAAAGTACGTTTTTTCTTCAAAAATTTATCCAAAATTCGAAACCAGTTTAAAGACAAATTGAAAATATAAAATGGATGTAATTTTCAAATATAATTAACATGAGAGTAAAGATGTTGCCAAACGCTTAAGGTGGAATATTTTTCAATAAAATTGCAATACAGTTAGACGCCGAAAGCACCAAGACGTAATTTTTATCCCCCAAATTAAAACTCTGTTAGTCTAAGGGAGTTGAATCCTTAACTTCACCCTTAGGTACGCTACCGACACCAGCGACTTGTTTTCTTTCTTTAAACTAACAAACTTTTTGAATTAATTTTTCATCTTGTACATTATCTGCGCCATTTTTTTTGGTTCGGAAAATGAGCAGAAAGAAAAATTCTTATATTAGAAGTGATCGTCGACCTATGTTCCATGCCCTGGAGGAAACACTCACCGGATGATGAACATATTCATTCAGATATCCCAATGAGTGTATGTAAACTTAAACAATTTTTAGGAAACATGGATTTTGACTCTAACTTAGAAGGATTTATGTGGCTTTCTTTTCTTTAAGAATGAAAACTCTCTGAAAGTCAAACGATTAAAATTGCTTGCGCATCACTAAAGGAAAATGTTAAAAATAAAGACAAAATGTTTTACCTACACCACTTATTTTCTCCCGCATATATGTAAGCCGATCACTTTCTTATTAATTTAAAAAGTTCCTAAAATTCTTACACCTAAAAATATACAATATTTCGTTTTTATATAGCAGGTTGAATTCTCTTCACGCACATATTTCTCATCGTAAGAGTTTAAAATTTATTTTCGAACACAAGTATACAAGAAGAATTAAAAGTTTATCTTCTGTGATATAAAGAAATCTATCTTATAATATTCTTTCAATATATACGCTATCATTTTCAGAGTCTTAATCAAATTCTCTTCAACTGCATTCGACTGAGTTTGCTCTCTTGGCAACCGTTTTCGAACCCTTTCGAAGTGACATCTGCAGATATCAAACAGAGGTTATTGGATACATTTGGCCCTGAATTATCGACGCTACAGATACTCAACCGAATGTCCAAGAAACGGCCTTGCTGGCACTCGGGTAAATAGAATCATCAGTTGCGCCACTCCTTTCGAATCGCTCGCTTCCTGCAGCGTCATCACAAGCGACAAAACACGCGTTACTTTTTGCTTCACGCATCCACAATTAGTCCACACTGCGGCGTCGTGTTCCCCTGGCGTGACCAATGACCAATCAGCGTTCGAATCTACGGGAATATCCAGTACTTCCTTTCAATCATTCTGTGTACTTATTATTTTTTTTATCCAAATGTACTGATGCAGGATGGATGAGTCAAATTGGGAGAGGAGCATCGGGAACGATCAGAGGGTGGGTCCCAAATCACTTCCCTCCATACGGGCGTAGGATAGGAACAAACAGTACCAGGTAATCGTCTGCTGATGGCCTGAAAAGGGTGTACAAGGGGTAAATTAGGTAAAAAAAATGTAGGTACTTATGGTGATCCCAGATTTAATGATTCTCGCCTTTTGGTAACTGTTAGTTACGCTTTCATTTCGTTTCTTTTTTTTTTTTAACGCATAGGATTGCCATCAAACAATTTTTGAAGTTGAATAAGTTTTCTTAATTATTCAGATGATTTTTTCCCATTAATAAAAGGAAAAACTAAACGATATAAATTTACTACTTTATTGCGTTAAAGTCTATCATCGCGTGCTAAATATTAACGAATGTGACCTTAAGTAGGAATAGAAACATGATTTAATGTTGATTATAATTTCACACTAGCAAATAGAAATCCTCATGTATTTTGTTATCTTATTCATTATTATTCAAACCGATTCATTTATTTTGATGGATAATGCATTCCACTTTTTTTTTGTTTCCGTACTGTTATGCATATGGGTTCATAATTCTTTATGCTAAACAGAAAAACTGCATGTTTATCGATTACAGAAATTTTAAGAACATTGTGTAGTTGATGGGAAAATGTGTTGTACAGAAATCCAAAAGTTTACAATAGAATTACAATTTTTTAAAATACTGTGTATTTCCAAATTAGAGTTCCGTATTTGGAAATTAAGCGCTAAATGTGTCCAATCAATGCCCAGGTTTAAATGTAATAAATTAATTAAAGTAATTCATACATAAACAAGCTGTGTAATGGCATTTATATTGAAGAAACCGGGTATTTTTATCGACATATGGTTTTACAATTCTGAAACACTTCGATTGATCTGGTAAGAGATATATTTCTGTATACAGTCCTTTTTTAAATAAATCACTTGAAACTCATAACATGAATTTTTCATTCCTCTCATAATTTAATCACAATTTTTCTTCTTTTTTACGGGGGTTCATCCATCATTATTTAGACACACTACAGTGGAATTTTTCTCACCATTCAAACAGCACAAACCAGGGCCGTGGGTAGCCTAGAGGTTACAGCATCGGACTCCAGACCGGAAGGCCTGGGTTCGATGCCCTGTGCCACTAAATACCCTCAGAGTACACACGGAGTACGAGCTCGTTAAATCAGTGGACCCGAAAGTCTTGTGGGCTGAATCACAAGTGCAGGGGACTGGAGAATATTTCCCTCCCCTTTGGTTCCATGCCTCAATTGTGGAGGTGGAGATGGGTGATGGCGACATCTATTGTAATGATCTATCGTTCCTTCGGGAATCTCTCCGAGCTAAATCGTACTGTCACCTGTATGGTGCTCAAAACTAAGGCCAACAACAGGCGTACATTTTGCCCCTTACCAGGATGAATCTCGTGGGCCTCGATCTGACTACGGCAGACAAATTGCATTAGAAACAACAACAGCACAAACAACATAAAAAATTATGCGCCACAATAATATATTATAAGTGATATTTCATCAATCCTGTATGATATATATATATCGGGTTTTAATTTTTTTAAAATCACAGAATTTCGTAAAAAGCCATCGGTGACCAGTTTTATAATTTAATACCACTGTTAGGAGATCAAAACGATATAAACGATCAAACGAGAATGGTATCCCATTCTCCTAATTTTCAAGCAAAAGTCATATCTTCATTTTAAGGTCCACTTGATGTGCAAGAAGACACATTTTTCCACTCGAGATTCTTTGGTTGTCAAGTCTCAAACTTTTTATCCTAGGGCAATAAGCTAGAGTTTTGTTATTAGATACGGAAGATTCAATATTTGATTAAAATAATATTTCTCACTCATGTTTTTTTCCCTTTTTACATTCTACAAAAACGTAATAAACCAGAAGGAACTAAAGAACTTCCAAGAAGTTAATTACCTCCTGAAGATATTCTCTTATTTTCCCAGATGCATATTTTTCTTTATGAATATCACCATTTCCTTTATCATACGCTCTCCCTTGTAGCTCTTTTAAAACAATGCATCGTTTATTGCATATTATGACATCTAACATTGTTTTCAAATTAAATGGATTCAAAGTTCCTCCAAAAATAGAAGCTTAAGTAAAATAGAAGGGAAAAAAATCCTTTCTCTCAGATTAGAAAGTAAATAAAACGATAATCTCAGCTTGAAAGATATAATCGGATTGAACTGAAAAGAAATTAATAAAACTGGGGGGAAAATCCAAACTGAAACGAAAATAATTCTAAAAACTAGAAAAATTGCCCTAGTCTAGATTCGATAAACAACCAGTTAAATAGCATAAAATTAAAATTATGTGTGTGGTTAAAGATGTTCTCTTAAGAAGTAATGTGCTTTTCGCAACCTTTTTCTCTTTAACTGCGTATAATAACATCGTTATATATAAAATCAGAAAATGCATTTCCCTTCAGTTCTTGCAACTTTGCATTAACAACTACAGGCAACGAAAAGAAGTAGAACCGGCAGAACAGAATAAAATCATACGTAATGAAATAACCAAAAACAAAAAAAAAGTAAGAGTTTACTGGTGATGTACGAATTCGAATATTTAGTAAACGTATTTATGTGCATGTATGGATCCGAACAAACATCTCTTTCAACTGGTCATCTTTGAAAGTTGACCAGTTCCAGTTTCTTTGAATGGTCTCTCGAATTGAAGAAATTCTACATTGACGATTTGCTTAATGCATTTACGCTTCTTACTTGATTTCTGCGTCAAAGGTTTATTTCTAAATTTAGGAATAAGTCTTTTTTTAAGTCACGTGGTTTAAATATTTTAGCTGTGACGTCTACTCTGACGTCAGGATGTGATCGTTTTGACGTCACGACTAACACGTTTTTCGGATAACCGTTCGAAATAAAAAATTGAAATGGTGGAGAAAAAAACACATTAAACAGCGTGAATAAATATTTTTTTTATCTCGGCACGAGCGATAAGAATTTTTAACAAAATATAGATTAGTTATTTCAATTTTTTTTTTGTTCTCTTCCAAACTGATTTTTTTCTTTCTTTTTTACTACGGATAGATAAGACGAAATCTCCTCTTCGTCATTTGTTATTTCGTTTCTTTAAGATAACACGAATTTCCATATTTCTTTCATTTTTACACGCATAATTACTTCGCGTGCCTTAGTTACTCTTTTATTAATATGAAACGAGGAACATTTTAATTATTCTTTAGCTGTCTAATTCGCCAGAAAAAAAGAGAACGAAATACTTCTCCATAGCTCATATTTATCTTAAATTAAAACTAACTTAAAATACCTTACACAATTCAATTATTTCGAATTTCCGTAATCCACTTGAAATTTAAGAAAAACAAATATGTCGTGATTTTAAAGAGTTATCAATATTCATTGAAATATATTATTTGAAATTGTTTTTAAATTTACCTTTCGAAAAAATTTTCTTTTTTGGGATTTTTACTTATTTTACGTTGCGTTTTGTATAATGAATAAATACAAAATTTGATTTTATAGTATTCTGGTTTTTATTTCTTTTGAAATAAATACAATATTTCTTCAAGCAGGCATTAGAAAAATCAGTGTCCAGGGCGGATAATAAAATAGCCGGTTAACAGAGTTAGGGAAAATTCATTGAAATATTTATTTTGTTAATCCTTGAAATATTTATTTTGTTGTTATATTCATTGAAATGCTTATTTTTCCTGATCTAATCCAATAAAATAACCTATCAAGATATTTCAGAATGTTCATAATCGTTAAAACAAGTCCCCCCAATTAAGATAATCATCATGGCGAATGTATATAATACGCTCCACCACACACACACACATTCCAATATATTATATATTAAATTAACGTATTATATAATTATAAATTAACTTTTGATAGGTGAGCTCGATTTCATTTGGGAGAAAAAACTAAAACAGAAAATAAAACGGTAATTATTTTAAAAAAAAGGAGCACCATTTTACAATTACTCAATGAATATTGGCAACGAGCCTCTTGATTCTGCAGACTTTAAGGCACAGTTTCACTTAACATGCAGAAATTCGCATTCTTCTGGATAGTGTATCTTTAATTGAATTAGGTCTTGATCCAAACTTAGCTATTTAGCTGATATTTTGAACCTTGGAGTAATGTATCTATATAGGTCTGAAAATGTTACTTATAAAATGCTTTATTTACACTTCTTTTATGTGTAGCTATGCGTCGATCGGGGCTAGTGGACTTTTATTAAGACGTTTCCAAGGAACAAAACAGTTCTTCAAGAGCATTGAAATTTATTGTTGAAAACTGTTCTAAAAATTCTGGATAAACAGCAGAAAAATTCGTACAATATGTTCCAGAAGGTTCTTACGCATTTCACATCTCTCAGAAGCAACTATCCGTATTTGAAAATACAAGTACGTAATAGTACAAGCTATCCCATTCGGTCGTAGGCAAACAGGTGAATTAAAACTTAGATTCAGGAAGCGACTGAGCGATTTATAGTCTGCGCGGCTACTTTCCACTACTTTCTCGAACAATCCGCTTACATTATTGCTCGTGACATAATAGACCAGTAATTTCGAGAAGCATCGATATAGTCGCCAAAAATGATTGTCAAAATGGTCACCAAAAATGATGTCAAATTGGCTATATCTTCAATAATTCGCCAAGTTCCTAGTGAAAAGCTATTATAATGTAAGGGACGGCATTGCTTGCGAATATTACAGTTTTTATCATAAAATAAATGCAACAAAAATATTATTAACTTATTAAGCATGCAAATTTAAATTATTTATTCTAAGATTAAACTAAGCACTAATTACTCAAAATTCGTTTAGTTACCACTAGTTTTAATTATAACTATGAAAATGAATTTTACCTAAATTATAGGTAGATACGATATAAGTAGATTCGGATAAAATAACCCATGATGATCGAACTTTACTAGCAATATGGAACAAAAAGTTCCTAAATGTGAAAGCAAAGAATTAAAAAAACATTACCATATCATAATTAATACATCATTTCATAAGATATGCGAAAAAAAAAAACTGCTTTAAAATCAAAATACATTTATTGATTATCCAATGAAAAAGCGAAATGAATTTTATTTTGTGTATATCACATTAAAAATATATAAATCAAAAGAATGAAAAAAGGCAATTAAGATAAACCGAGACCGTTTACCGAAAACCATTAAAGTCATTAATTTTGCGTAATCCACCGTAAAATGAGCAATTTTTTTGAATAGTGGTTTTTGATTAGTTTACGTCATACTTTTTTTTTAAAAAAAAAAGAGTTTAATTCGGTAATAGTGATTCAAAAGCAACAATTTTCTCATTTATCAAATTGTTAAGGAAGTTTAGAGAAAAAATAATATACAACGAATTTTTTAGAAAAAAGAACGTTTAATTCGGGGGTTGAAAAGCAAAGAAAGCAGTATTGTTTAAGTACGGTCAACACAATTTATTCTTTGGCATTAGTGCAATTATTTGTACACGAATCAATTCCCACAAATATAAATTTTTAACCTGCCACAAATTGATGTACGAACAAGACTTATAATAATCTTCGAAATAAATTGTTTCATTTTTTATAAATATGAAAAGAGGAAGGAAGAAAGAGAAATTCATAAAACTATTCGAAAAATAGACGTATTTATTTGAATCTAAGCCGCCATCGATTTTAAGCTCACCTCAAATTCTTAACACGTTTTTGAGAAAAAATAAAACATAAAGTAACATGGTTTATCGATATCCGATATTTACGAAACTAAAAATAACTTTAAATGTGAAATAAAAAAAAAAGAAGGGAATATAATTTATTTTACCACTTTTAAATACATTGATGAACCTGTAATTGTGCTCTAACCTTCAGAAACCTTTCTCCCATCCAATCAGGAGGCTCCATCTCCCCACAGACATCAACATCCAAGGACTCTAAATTTTTTTATGATATGGGACGGAGGATTAATTTATAATCCAGTTCCCAAAGATACTCAGCGTATATATAACCTTCAGTGTACCATGCTCGAATTGCCCCATCTAACGAAGTTTTCCGCCTTCGATTCCAAGTCGCATCCAATTTCCAGTAGCATAAACATTGGGAAAATAAGTGCGGCTTAGATTTTAATAAATACGGTATATCCTTTTTTAAAAAGAATTCAAAGATTAATTGTCTAAATTTTGAAAACAAAGTAGGCACAGAAAGATGAGTACTAAGAATGTGTAGTTTATTAAATGAAAACAGAAAATTGTTTAGAAATTAAATCATTTAATATCAAATTAAAAGATAATACCATGTAATTTTTCTTAACGGTTTGGTCTAAGCGAACGAAGAGGTAAGATATAGTTATAATTATTACTAAAAAGTAACAAATGCGTATCTGCATAAGGATTAATTTTTATATACGTAATGTTGTAAATTACAGCAATCAGTGTTGGTTACAAGGAGCTATAAAATGAAGTTATCCTCAACGTGAAGAAAATAGAGGCTTGTAGTGTGTCCTTCATTTGAAAGGACAAAGTGGCCAGCCAATCCACGATGAAATGATGGATGTTTATGGAAATGAATTGTTTATGGGAGGGAAAATGGAATTTTTAAAATAGTCGTATGTCTCGAACGGATGATGTAAGATGTGGAAGGACATTACCAGTGTCACAGTGAAGGGAGTGGAGGTTACCCGAATAGACCGAAAATTTAACCATCCAAATGGAGATCTTGACCGAGACTGATTTTACTTATTGCAGTACGTGGAAAATAATTTACAAAAAATGTATAGGTCAAAGGTGTCAACACACTGAGTACTATAATTGCTGATTCTTTTTCTGAATCAAACACGCCACTATTTGATTTCTTTGGAGCAAGAAGAAAAATATTATTTTGGCCACCTGGTAACTATGGACGAATACTATTTCTAATGGCGGATTGTAAAAAAAATGCGAACTAAACGAGTAGCAAAGAAGATGAACAAATAAGAAGAAACAAAAGAAACACATCCACAGTATAGTCTATAACTCACTCAGTTTGTGTTTAGCCTCCTAATACTTGTTCCACGTGAATCTGGAGTTGAGTGCACGGCAACGTGCCAAATGAATGACATCCATTTCTTCGTTGGAGTCGCATAGTTAACACAGGGGACTTGGGGAAATGCCTAACGTGTTTAAATGCTTGGATAGGCAGCCATGGCCAGTGGCAATTCGAAAATCGGCACACAGCTCTAACTTGCAGGCATTTTGGTATATCAAAAGGTGTGTTAAACCACTTTTTTTGTTTATTATTCTCGTTGAATTTTGACCAGAAATGTTCTCTGTATTACTTTTTTATAATTCTTTCGGCATTATAGAAAGGAACTCTATTGTTAGAGATTTGAATGATTTTTGTTCCCTTCTTTGCTAAGGAATCGGCATTTTCATTCCCATCAATGCCACAATGTGATGGAATCCATTGCATGGCAATGTCTATATGGCTTCGAAGTATATCGCTAATTAACTGTTGACATTTGCGAACATCTACTGACATAGGTACCTTGATGGATGATCTTGCATACAAAGCTGCTCTTGAATCACTTAAAATAACTACCTTTGAAAAACGATTTGTGTGGCAAAAAAGTTGAGATAGAACAATGTGCATCGCAGTAAGCATCAAAAACAGTGCTGTGGTGAAAAGAAGGAGAATAGGTCGCGGTACCTGCCTTACTATTATCTGCCAATTTAGAGCCGTCCGTGAAGCCATTCACCCTTAGGGTATAAGGTATTCAAAGTTTCCAAAGAAAGAATCCTTAGGATCTGGCCATTGGCGTAGCTAGTTCTGACTGGACCCTGTATCGAAATTCCTTTAGAACCCTACCCTTTTTAAGATATGAGTGCCTTGTCACAATGGGACTGTAGTTACAAGTGTTGGGTCCCCTGTAGCTTCGGAACCTCATATCATTGATACGGCTGTTACGGTGGCTGCTACACCCCTGGATCTGGTTGATTCTATCTTTCTTTCGGGTATCATGGAGCAGCTAAGCAGAATTCGCAAAGTCATCTCTTTCAATCGGGCAAGAAGGTTTTTTTACATCTTCTGGTTCAAAACAAAAATTATGAAGCTGTTTAAGAGCCATAACTTCCTGTAGGAAGCATATCTATGTCTTAAGATATCTCTTGGTGAAGGATAGAGAATCATTCCAAAGGGATAGGCATTCTGAGATTCTTGTAATTCTCTCCCACAATAATAAAGTCCGTTCTTCTATAACAGATTTAGTAAGCATTGGATGAGTTGATAACAATAAAGCATCGGTTGGCGGGGATTTTAAGGTTGTGTAATTAGCCGTTATGCTCGGCTATGGAACACTTGCAAGATACCAATCACCTGCTTAAATGTCGCAACAAAAGGCTCGCAGCAGTACGTAATGCGCGGCAGAATGTAAACGTTATATGTTAATTATAGAGTTGTTTTAGAACAGCCTCATTTCGAGCCAGCAGTTCTTTTCAAAAGACTTATCCTCTCAGTGGCTCGTTCACGGTCATTTTAGTGTGTTGTCTTCAGGTCAATTTTCGAACCAAGTTAATACCCAAATATGAAAAAATATTTGTTTGGAGAACATTCATACTTTGGTATGAGAGGTTCAGTTGCAGTGGCTGATGAGTAAGAGAGAAAGTCCGATAGACTGTCTTATCTAGATTTAATTTTCTGTTATTATATTCACATGAATGATCAAGGATATCCAAAGCTTTATTGAAGATCGCTTCAGATTTCTCCTTAGCATTATATTTAGGTATCTCTGTCCATAAAACTAGATCGTCTATGTACAAAAAACTCTTAACACTGTCAAGTTTCTCGAATTGAGCAATTAGGTTTCTTATATACAGATAAAAAAGGAAGTAGCTAAAAACGGCTCCCTGAGGTAGACCAGTCCTTAGAATTTCGTATTTTAAATAGCAGCCTTTGCAGCAGGCATTCATATTTCCTGGCTAAGGAAACTCTTAAGCAAGTCAACTCAAGAAGAAAACTCAAGTTTGAATGGAAACCAAGATTTGAAGGTTTCAGAAGAAGATATTCTCTCCAAACTAAGTCATATGCAAATTTCAGATCTACAAATACAGCTGACAGAATGTGTTTCTTATCCAGCGCATCCTTTAGCGTCTGGCTTAGAAGTGTAAAATGCTGATTGGTAGATATGTACAATCTTAAACATTCCTTTTCGTTGGCAATAATATTAGAGTTTTTTCCAGGTACCATTCTCACCTTTTTGGTACCATTCTTTCCATTGTTCTACATAGAATACGAGTCAATGATATTGGTCTGTATCCTTTAATATCACTGGTATCTTTACCCTTTTTGTGTATTGGAACTATAATAGATTTAAGCAATAATGCAGGCTATGAACGAATATTGGCCCAATCAATATCCAAAGAAGTATGGAAGTAAGGAGAGTAAATACATCTCTAACCTCTTCAAAAGGTGCAGAAGTTAGCAGGAATGGCCATAAGTCATTTTTTTGGAACTCGTAGAGTCATTCATCTTAAGATGTAGCGTATTTAGTGCGTGCTAGGGTGATGGGCAACCAAAATAACAGACATCACACAACACAGCTATTATTTCCATAAATTCCAAATATAATATGGTTGCAACTAACTATTGGGAGCGAGTTAGTCCTAATTTATAGTAATAATAATAGAAATTTTACTTATCAAGTATATATGAAGAAATGCAGACGCAAGGTTTATCCACTCAGGACACTAATACAGGGATACTAGTTCTATATACCAAAATACGTTGATAATTCAAAGTACAATTCTTACAAACAAGCACTACCAGAGGCGTGCATAGATCTTTCTTATGAGGAAGTCACACGCAAAAAAAACGTAGATAAAAGTGTCAAAGCCGTGGTAATAATTTAAAATCTGTTGGCTTAAGGAAAGGGAGTTGACCCCCTACTTATGTGTACAAGACTGTATACAACATTTTACTGCTCTTTTTTTTTTGTTTTCGAACTCTTTTCATCTAATTTCAAATAGAAGCCCTGATTTATATAAGTCACAGCCCTTTTGCAGAAAGATGTACTCAAACTAAACCCTCCTCTGTCGGTGTCGCATGCCATGGGACGCAAAGAAAGATTTTATCCTTGAAATTGAACTTACACGTCTTACACTTATCCTGGACACGTATACTTGAATTGCTACTTACACGTATTTTTAATTCCCTTGATACTTTTGCAATTCTTAATATTTCTGCGAGATGGAGCAACTAGTATTACTTTTGCACAATGATGTCAGTGAGATTTCCCGCCTGGAATCTAACATTAATAACATTGAATGAGTCTCGTGATGATATGTGTTAAAATTTCAAATAAAAAAAACACCTTTTAGGATATCTGATTTTTATTATCTAGATTTTGTTTGACAAAATAAGCAAAAATAACATGTAATACGTGATTTCGGTTTTTTTGATAAATGTGATTTTTACGCTTTGGTGTCCAAGAAAGATTGTAATGCTGTTTTAACGGTACTGTACTACTATTTGCCAAAATACGTTTTAAAGAATTTTTTCCTAATATTTGTAAACAAATACTTTTATCATTTTTATAAAAATATTTAACATAAAAACAGTTCAAAGCAGTAGAATTCATATATACATATATATAATAATAATAATAATTATTATTATTACAGTGTACTGAAAAATTTAAAACTAAGGTGCTTTGTAAGGAAAATTTTACGTCATTAGATCAGTGAAAGGGATATCACATATTTTTCCATTATGAAGCAAGTAAAATCTGCTCACTGAGAAAAAAAAATTCCTAAAAATTCCGACAGAGAAGGGGTTAAACAATCCATTAATTTTTCCTTTGAGAATTAGTAGAAGGACCCGAAGAAAACTGGTTGCAAAGACACTAACTGGAGAATTATAAGGCTCTTATACTAGTATAGAACATACACATTGATTCTTTATTAAAAAAATAAAACTATAGTTATCGTTTTTAAATGCAAACAAAACTAAAGCAAATGTATTTACTTTCGCCCAAATTGTTACTGTGACGTTTGAGATAAATAACGGTATCGTGATATTGATTAATTTAAATATCTAGTCTATTTAAGTCACAGCTATTATTTACAGAGTACACATTGAAGTTATTAACTTATTAAAAGATTATTAGAGTTCAAATGATGTGGCTTGTGAGAGGGGCTTTCGACGTCCGCTCACTTCGAAGGTTCAAAGGATCTCTCTTTCTCCCTCTCTCTCATCGGGGATCAGCGGCCGGTGCCTGGTTTTAGCATTTCGATACATCCTGCTAGTGGTGGGAAGGGATCTCTCGTGGGTGAAGGGGTTGCGGGGGAGGTCCAAGGCGGACCACGTAATAATTTTAAAGTGCATGTGCAAATGCACGTGTGGTGATTCACAAAGACGCCGATTCACAGCTGCGTGGCGGGAAATGTTACATTAAGCCATTTTCATGCAAGTTTCCAAAATATTGAATTCCTAAAAAATCAAGTTTAATCTCATTAATATAAAACGTTGTAATAGAATTATCAACATTAACTTAACTTTTAGTTAACTAATAATTCTTAAAAAATTCTTTAATATACACTTATTTTGATTTTAGTAAAGCCTAAATGACGTATGCATGTGATCGGTAAAGATTATCGAATCTATAAATAAATAAATAAATAAATAACGCTGAAAAAATCAAGTAATACGTTGACACAAGCAAAAGTTTGTAAAACATTAAATTTTTAAAAAGAATTTTCGTACGATACAATTAAAACTTCAAAAGAAATTTTATTTCAGAATCCAAACTTTTTAAACGCGAGAGTAAAGTTACCACAAATAGTAACATATTTTATGTCTTCGTTCCTTCAAAAGCCTCTTACATGTTGAAAAAAAAACTTTTAACAATAAAAGATAAAAAGAAAGAAAGAAAACCCTCTTTAAATAAGCTCGATTCGAATCCAAAATAACAGCAAAAGTTTTATGGTTGGATTCTTTCCCGTACTAACAAACGACCGACCCAGTTTTACAACTTCAACTGAAATAATCGCAACCAGAAAAAAAAGGATAAACGTGAGTAGTCAGTTTTAAAACTAAATAATTTTTTTTCTTTTTAAATTGGAATACAACATAGGTCATCGTCTTTTGAAATCTCGAATTCAACAGCGACGCCATCTTTAATTTTCCAGTCCATTATTTTGAATATGGTACGTGCGAAAATTTGTTTTTAATGTAAGTTTGCCTGATTTATATAATTGTTTCAATTTAAAATATTTTTCATTTTATAAAAACTGCTTTAATTTACACATAGCTAATAAAAACTTATTCAATAAAGTTTGTTGTACTAAATATTTTGACATAAATTTTCAGTTTATACATGTTAGAAAATTCAGAGCGTTCCTTTTTCGACGTTGTAAGTAAAAATAATTACAATACTTATTTACATCTAAAATGTATTCTCTATACAAATATGAAATGAATTATTGTAAATATAATGATTACTCTATAATATATATATTATTTAAAATCACTTTTTAAAAAATTTTAAATAATTTTTGTTTTTGAAATTGAGAATGAAATATTTTTTATATTTTTTCTAAGGTACGACTTTTATGATTTTAAGAACATATTCTTAATTTTCTGCTTAAAAATAACAAAATAAAAACTTTTTATACATTTAAAAGAAAAATAAATTGTATATTAAAGTATTCTGAATTTTTAATGATCTTATGGTAAAAAAATTCTTTACATATTTAAAAAAATATAAGATTTCCGATATCATTTGTATACATATACATATAAACACACACTCATATATTTGTACCATAAAATCCGGCGAATAGCGTGCACCTATACTTTCAAGCTGTATTTTTTAATTTTAAGGTATATTCGCCTTATAACGCACACACCCTCTTTTTTACGAAGAAACCTGAAAAGTGTATGTGTGCAACGCTGTTGTGTTTTGAAGTCATTTATTTGAGGTATTATTCCAAGATTTTGAAGAAATAGTATACTTCTAAAAATACAACCCTTTAAAATTATAAAGAATGTCATTTCTTTTGAATAAACAGTATTTCGATTCATATGGAAGCCTAATTTTTTATATAAACATCTCTTTTTTAATTTTTAAGGCTATCACTCATTTTTATATCCGGCGTATAACGCGCACCCGTAAATTTCGATCCTATTTTTTGTGTTAAAAGTGTGTGTTATACGCCGGATTTTACGATACATATATACATATATGTATAGTCATAATTCTCCACAAATGAGAGGTAAACATTTATCAAACAAAACTGAAAAATACTGAGATTAGAGAAAACAATACATTGATAGATATATGAGAAGTTAAACTTTTAAAAAATGGATGCTGCAGTATTATAAACATTGCTGACTTAGGACAAACCTTTCCCCTTTATGTTAATTATACTGAGCAAAAACCTATTGAAAACAATGGATAGAATGTCTAAATCCATTACAAGATAAAGGTAACTAACTTACCCAAAAATTGCACAAAATGTTCGTACACTTGCAATTTCTTATAAAATTTAATGTATTCGACTAATAAAATATAATATATTGTAATTGTAATTTTTTATGATATATGCAACTTGTTCTTAAAGGAATGACATAATTAATTTTTTAAAAATAGTATAACTATTTTTAAAAAAAATAGTTATCAAAATGCTACTAAAAATTACGCCACAAAAGTCTTCGTACACTTAACAAAAATCTCAACTTAGCTTTAAATATTGTATTTCTTTCTTAATTTAGTACTTAGTAGGATATCTTTTAGTGTCCAGAACAACTTTTAAGCGTCTTGGTATAGATTTAATCAGTTTTTTGTAATTTCTGTACCGATTTTCCACCATTCTTCTGCGATTATTGTTTTTACTTCCCATTTTGTGTTTATTTGTCACGTGTTCTTTTTTAACATCACAATATCACCAAATATGTTTTACTGGGCTAAATAAAGTGATCGAGGAGGTGTTTTCGTAATTTGGGGATATTTATTACCAGTGGCGTACAATGAGAGCAGTGCACTTGACGTCCTTACCCTGTTAAGAAATTAATTCTCCATTCCAGAAATTAATTCCATTCTGAAGTATGGAAGTGAAGGAGTTCTTGCTCCACAAAAATTCATGGGATTAAACTCTTTATTTTTTCATTTACAAGCTATTATAAGCTCATCGGAATCAAAAATGTTGAATTGTCTGCCATCCCAATCAATTTGCTGCCAATTTTGAATTTTCTGAAACTTAATTCCAAGAATCGAGTTGGATGAATAAGACATGGAGTAGAAGTGTTCTTGCGTTGGGGTGTAAATCGGCCTCAGAATTAAGTAATTTGGTATTTTTTCATGGTATTATGAATCATGAGCTCCATTTAATTATTTTAAAGAGAAATTTTAAATTATCCGCCCAAAATTTGGATATTGGAGACAACTTAATTTTTTAACAGGGTAATGACGCCAAGTGCACTGCTCTCATTGTACGCCACTGGTGTCTCTATAACTGCCCCCAAATTATGAAAACACCTCCTCGATCACTTTATTTATCCCAGTAGAATATATTTGGTGAGATTGTGATGTAAAAAAAAGAAAATGTGACAAATAAACACAAAATGGGAAGTAAAAACAATAATCACAGAAGAATTGTGGAAAATCGATGCAGAAATTACAAAAAACTGATTAAATCGATACCAAGACATTTAAAAGTTGTTGTGGACACTAAAAGATATCCTACTAAGTACTAAATTAAGAAAGAAATACAATATTTAAAGCTAAGTTGAGATTTTTGTTAAGTGTACGAAGACTTTTGTGGCGTAATTTTTAGTAGCTTTTTGATAGTTAATTTTTTACAAAAATAGTTATACCATTTTTAAAAAATTAATTATGTCATTTCATTAAGAACAAGTTGCAGATATCATAAAAAAATTACAATTACAATATATTAATTTTTATTAGTCGAAAACATTAAATTTTATAAGAAATTGCAAGTGTACGAACACTTTTGTGGCCCACTGTATATATGTCACACTAAGTCATTTTTCATATTTATATGTTACATATAAATTACATGATACGGTATTAAAATATTCAAAACTATTTATAATACAATAGTGGGAAAACCTATTTTATAAACACATTCCATTTTTTTGTAAATAAGAAAGTTTGGATTTATATTTGGGAATTGAAATGAACACATTTATTGATGTCTTTCAAACATTCTAAATTTCCTATTCTGAACATGAAGTAGACGAATACAAAAAATTTTACAAAATAAATTTTCTCTTTTTTTCCTTCAGTTTGAAATCCCAGATCTCCCTTTCAGAGCCTCTTTACAATATTTATAAATCCGATTTTATAAATATCTCACTTTAATTTAATACAAAGTTTATTCGTTTTCAGGGGTAATGGAACTTTAAAAAAACACGAAACGAAAAAACATCAACTTCTCTTAAAGTCATTTAAAAAAAGAAAGAGAATGAAATGTTTAGAAATACGACTTGTCCTTAATCAGTGTATTGAATTTATCTAACAATTCTACGATAAAAACTTTTAATAAAAAAATAATTATTTTATTTTAAAAAAATGAACAATATTCATAAATTGGCTTCTAAAATTGAGCTCCATCTTTTTAACTGAATATATTTCTTACATTATTTAAATTCATATGTACGCTAACAAAAAGTAAAATATACCATTATATAAATTCCAAAATTCTCATTTTTAATTTTGAGCTTTTCTGGAATTCTACTAACTTATTTGCTATGTTTCCCTTGGAAAACATTTCGATCATTTTGGAATAATAAAAATAAGAACAAAAAAATTTATAATCAGACAATAAAAATTTTTCTTCAAAAATATACTACGTAGTACATTAATTAGAAAATAAGAAGTTAACTTCATGAAAGAAAAATGAAAATTATCTGTTATATTTCAAACAATTTATTTGCTTCGAATATTTAATTTTAATAAAAAAAAATCCTTTTTTTTCTTGCTTTAAGCGAACATTACTTTGTTTTGTAAAATAATCCTCTTCGGAATTTTTTCCCATGAAAAGAAGTATCTAATAATTTTAAGAAAACATCTTCATCCGACTGATAAAATTCTTTTTCATGGCAACTTGGGAAAGTCATTCTTTTGTGATTGCTCCCCGGTGAAAATTCAAAACTTTCTAAAATTCCTAGAGGAAACATAAGGCTTCCTAAAAATAAAATAGAATGATACCGAATCTTTTAGAAAAGTTTTGTTTGTTCTTAGCGAACTTCCTCTTTTTTTATTTAGTTCTACCCTTAATGTGTTTTATAGTCTAAAATTTCTTTTTCTTCCTACGACGGAAAAAAAAACTTTTTATTCCACCGTAACCATACAATTTCTTGTTTCATTATTGTTATTATTATAGGAAAAGAATCTTCATGCTACAGAAAACTTATGGGTTTTATAGAAAAAGATAAAGCATATATTTATATTTTATTAACCAAAACTTAGTCTTATAAGTCTTTCTAAAGAAAATATATTGCTTTTTAATTATATTTTGAACACTCTGCTGAAATATGGTTCCCAATTTTTAAGAGAAATAAAAATAAGTTTATACAAATTATTTCAGCACAAATTAGAAAAATGAGCAATAAGAAACTGTATTTCAAAAATAGGTAGCGCGTTATCTGTAGGAATAAACAATTTTTACAGTAAAAATTAATGTGAATTGAAAAAAATTAATAAAGTTAGATAAATGTTACAGCTTGTTAAGGAATTTTTCAATTAAATATTTAATTTAAAAAAACCGTATGAGAAATGAAATGAAATCAACGCGTTTTGTGTACACACACACACACACACACACACACACACACACACACACACACACACACACACACACACACACACACACACACACACACACACACACACACACACACACACACACACACACACACACACACACACACACACACACACACACACACACTGTGGCTTGCTTGTCACACACACACACACACACACGTTAAACGACAGCTGAAACAGGGGGTGCCACAGGTGTCGTCCACGTCACACCACACACACAAACGTGTAGCTGAACAGTGCGACGTTAATATTCAATCAATCAATCAATCAATCACACACACACACACATATATATAGTAAACATTATATTTCCTTTAACTGAGGCTGAAATGAAAAAAAATATTGTTAGTATTGCTAGAAACAAAAAATGTTCAAACAAATATTTTTAGTTCAAAGAATATAGTATAAGATATTTTTTTTATATTTATCAGAAGAACTAAACTTTGCGCAATAACTTTTGATTTTATTTATTCAATAGTTTTCAAAATTTAATTCTTTTACATTTATTGACTGGAAATTAATAAATGCAGAGTTTTTCACCTAAAGAAGAGTTTCCAATGTTTCTTTCTCTTTGAAAATGAATTGATTAATTCTTTACTATATATATATATATATATATATATATATATATATGATTAATTCTTATATATATTAATCTTTATATATATATATATATATATATATAACGCTTTCGAGGGCCATTTATTTCTCTTTTGCATTTCTTGCAGTTTTTTTCATGTTTTATTAACAATTAAGCAATAGCATTTAAAGAAATATATTTTATTTTGCCAAATCAAATTTTATGTTTGCATTCAAATTTTAGGGGAGGGAAGAATATTTCCTAAGGAACCATTCACCGTCAAAAAGAAAATTAAATTTAATAGTGATTATCTGCCATGAAAAGATGAGAAGCATGTTGCAATGCTCAAGTGGACATCATATTCTAAAAACATTATGCGGTTCACTTTTCTTGTCACTTTCTGCTACATTTCCTACATCGTCTATAGTTGGAAACCATCTTTGGCATATGATTTACCACACTGGTTGAGTGCACATCCTCCAGAACTAGCCACTTCTGTGCTTGGAAGCTAGCAGGGGACGTCTTTTCTTCTTTCTTGAGGAACATCCGTCTATCAGCTGACGAGGAAGGTTAGCTGGTTTAAACTTCTGCTTCTTTTGCTCACTTTGCCACAGTATGAAACTATTTATGATGGCAAGGTGAATAAGAAAATGAAACATACGATGCCACCCTTTTACATGTCTTCTTCTTAATTGGTATCTTTCTTTGATCGAAGTGATCAACCTCTTCCATGATATAGTTATATACAGCGACAGCTTTTGGACAAGATACTTCTTCTTTAGTACCTTTTTTTTTTGTTCGATTTAGGGGTGTCATAATCTCTGCATTATGCAGTAGTACAAAACTGAAGCGAGAATTAGCCTTCCCATCGTTATAATAGCAAGTTCAATACATTATAAGTGGGTTTGCGCTTCCCACAGGTGTATTTTATAAGAACATATAGATGGGAAGGAATCTTTCCAAGACCCACGAAAGGGTTAACGGTTCGCGAACTGTGGGTCGTGGAATACGCTTAAAAACGTTTTTCCCGGAGCCCCAAATTTAAGCTCCCCCTCCCGGGGCCGTTCCGGACCCAAAGGAAAAGAATATATTTTCCGGACCTCCTGACGACGCGAGCTTCAATCGGATATGTATTTAGTTTTTCTTAATATATAGTTATATCGAAATCCGACCGGCCGTTCGCGAGACGGATTATCCCTTCTGGTGAATGGTCCGTCCTCGTCCCTCGACCATTTTTTCATAATTTAAAAAAAAACGAAAACTCCCTTTATCTCGTTCTCCTTCGATAGTTCGACGACTTTAGACCTATTATTCGTCTCTGTCGTTCTTTCTTTAGCAGTTTGTAGTTTCTAAAGTTTTATTCGGCATTGGAATTTTTGATCGGGATCGTGGAGTTTCGGACGTTTTTAAAATAATATCTTGGGTCCGTTTTAGACTTATTTTCCAACTCTTTGTCATTTGAATCAGTAAAACCTATACTACCATTTTCTACTTAAAATTTTTTTTTTGAAAAACTGTAGATTTTTGTGCGTGTGTACTGCCCTCTTCTAAGTATACGAAAGCGATTGTTGGTACCAGAAATTGCAGATTCTAAAATTCATGTCCGTTCAGGATTACATGAATGCTCATTAACTCCACGGGAGGGAGCACAGCTTTTTTAAAAAAAATCCCCTTCCCACGATTAAGTCAAAGAAAGACACGCAGAAATAAATAGTCAAACGATTAACACCTCGGTGCCTCTAATTTTAGTCAAGGCGCCACCCGTATTTCGTCCAATTCAAAACAATCGAAATTCTTTATCGCCAACGTCACCCGGTGGCGATATGCCATTGGTCCCCTAGTGAGACTTGGCATTTAAATATGCACTTGGCGATACTATTTTTTTCTTCCTTTTTTTTCTCTCACACCGTGTCGCCGTTCTCCCGCTGATGAGTTATTTGCATACCTTCTAGAAGAACAAACGTTCTTTTAATGGCATCGCGAAGAACGAGACACCGATTTTAAATCTCAACCCCGTGTTTCTGGAGGCTACCACCAACCCCACCAAGAAGAAATTAAAGTAAAAAGAAAAACTTAGAATGAAGGGTGGGGGGAGGTTCTTTTCTAACCTTTTTTTTTAGTGTTGTGGGACTTACGAGCGAAAGATCTGACAGCGCCCATTCCCCACCCCTTGTTCCAGAAGAAATGTAATCCGGTTTGTAAAATGGTCCGTGTTTGCTAAATGTCATGTCGTTTATCAGAGAGGGATAAATACGGACTTAATGTTCTCAGGCCGCGACTTAATGTGCCCGAATTGTAGGTTGGGGAACGCTTTTTTTCTTGCATAACAGAATGTTTAAATGGACTTTGGAGAGGTCGATACATCCTCCCCCTCCTTAAGACTGTAAATTTGAATTAGTAGGTTCATAAAGTTCTAAGTTTAATGTGTTTGTATTCTGAGCCTATACGACGAACAGATTTATTAAGTTACATGTATCACTAAATATTATGATTCAATCATTCTTTAAACATCAAATCGACTATATACGAGACAGAATTCAAAAATTCCCGTTCAGATCCTGTAACGCGAAAATTTTTTTGCAGTAGAGTGATTACGATAACATTTCTGCGTCATTGCATTCTTTCCCATTTTCTAAAAAAAGTTTGTCCCAAATTACGTGGTCGGTGCTTCGCCACGATTTCGTATTTTATAGGTGGATGCATTTAGTAGCCCGCGATTGAAATTGCGATTGTTGAACAGAAAATAATATCAAATTTTGTGTTTGCTCGGGAAAGAGTGTTACGGAGACTTACGAAAAGTTGAAGTATGTTTAAGGCAGTGATACATTATCGCGAACGCAATATTTTGAGTGTCATCGACCTTTCAGAGAAGGCAGGGAAAGTGTCAAAGTCAACGAACGCTCTGGACGTCCACAGACTTCTTGCATCACTGTAAACATTGAAAAGTTTTATGCGGCAGTATATAAGAACATGCTTCAAACAACGGCTGGGTGAAAACGGAAACAATTGTTTTGCCTCTTCCTTCTTACTCGCCCAGGTTTCACCCCATGAAACTTCAGAATATTTCTTGCAATGGCACGTCACTTGCAGGGTCGTCGATTTCAATCTGCAGATTTCAAACTTATAGATGATAGCATTTTTTTAAAAAAATCCAGTTTCACGTTCTCTCATTAATTTTTATTTTTCGACATCTTTCCAGGAATTAATTTCGTTTTTTTCTCTTCATCGAGATAGCGTCACGAAGTAAGAGAGTTCCGCTGGTCTTGCTCCCAGGGAGTGAGAACTTCATTAAGGGCGCACTGAAAAGCAACACGAGTGAATGGTGACAGACATGTCCGGGGTCAATGGACCACGACATTCCGGTCATGAATTCGATACCATAACCGCTAGGTTACCGCGACCATGAAATGCTCCACACAAAACTATAGGATAGTTTTCAAGAACCCTTAAACATGATTTTGTGACTAATGAATCAGCTTCTAAGACATATTAGACTTCCCTCTTTTCGCAGAAATATTCCTCTTGCTAAAATTAAATAAGAGTCACTACTTTGTTTGGACCTCATTACAAAATGGAACAACAGAGTGTAAATAAAATAAAAAAAACTATTGTTAACGCAGAGTAATGTTAACGCTAACAATAAATGCGATTTTTCGTTTCTCTTAAAAAAGGACAGAAAGAAGGATTGTAGCAGAAGTTAAGGATTAAATTCAACACAAACAAGAATAGAAGAAAGAAATTAACCTCTGACCAAATCAAGCGCATATTCAAAAACGGCTGAAAAATAAACAAATTTATAAAAACATAAGAACGAATTCATTTCTTCTCCAAACAAAGTTTATTTCATACAAGTATATGGTAACTCAAGATATGTAAAAGGAATTTAGTCTGGATTCCCGATCGTACTTAGCAATTAATATAAACCATGACCCATTTCTACGATCCTCGATAGAGACAATGATTAATAACTCTTGACCGAATAACCAAACACAAATATTACTCACTACTAAATTCTTTTTTTTTATTTATCGTCTCTATTAATAATATAAAACCCATATTGATAATTATAATAAAAGAAATAAGGATTACACGCCAGGAAAAGTTTTTTTTTCCGAAAAAAAGGGAAAGAAACTTTGATTTTTTAAAAATATAAATACTGAATTAATACGTAACTGACATTCTTTTGTTCTTTAAAGATGTCCTTTTTAGATTATTTTTTAGTTTTTGATTCCTTTATTGTACGTAATATCAAGTTTATTGCAATACCGTTCACGATTTGGAAGTTTATCCAAGAAGTAATATACTTATATTGTATATTGAGGTTTCAAGTCAGGTTTTAAAATTAAAAAAACTAATATATATAGAGATTATAATTCTTTTAAACAACTTTTTTATTAGGATTTTTTGTTGACCGTTACGTATTTGTTCATCCGTCACGAACTTTTCTCAACGCACCGTTGAAGATCGTTTTTTCGGTTGAATAAGTTGACGTTGTCATCAGTTTACTTTTTGGATAATCTTCTAAGGAATTGAGTTTCCGTTTTAAGTTCCTTGTAAACGTTGCAAACGGAAAGTTTACAGAACATTTTTTATGCATTTTTTGGTACAAGAAAATTTATTGTCTACAAGAAGTGTGAAAATGAATAAATCAAAAAATTTTAAAGAGATTATTATTTATTTAAATTTTTTGATTACTTAAGCTAATTAATAAAAATGAAATGAAAATAAATAAATAAAAAACTGGTGGAATGTGATATTATAGTATTGAGAAAAATATTAAGAAAAAAATCAAAAAATAATTTAAACAATAAATTTTTTAAAAAGATAAATATTTTTATTTTGATGTTGAATCTATTAAACACTAAAGAGGTGGTCAAGGTCACGGATTCGTAACTGGTGTGTCATGAGTTTGAGCCTTATGCCGCTGAAGACCCGATATCTAAAGTGTGTGTGTGGGGGGGGGAAGCTCGTTAAATCTGTCGAGGATCAAACTTCCTTCCATTGGCTTAGGGCAGAAGTTAGGAAAGGTGGGGGTGATGGCTTATGTGTTGTCCTCGTCACTTGACCCTGCTCAAAATGACGAGATCCATCGCCAATAGCCCTCGTATAGTTTTCTAGGGCGAAGTAAATATAGCTCTCATTCACTTACTCAACACCAAAGAAAAGAAAGTTTGCAATAAAAAAATATTTGTTCATCTATGAGATCATTTGTTAATTTAAATCTAACATAAAGATATACGTTAGTTTTTAATTTTTTTAATTCCTATTTATAAATATAAATAATATTCACGTATACGTCAATTGATACATATGTGACTTCTTATGTCCTTTAAGATAATTATTCGGCAAAACTAATCTCACACAATATAAGATCTTTAAAATGAAATGTTGCCAAAATAGAAGCTCCGACCGAGCTCATAGCCTTCTACCAACATTCTAATTAATCGTAACGAATTTTTAAAGAGACTCTTCTAACATTCTAAAATACTGGAGAAAACGCTTTAAACAGTTCCCTTTTCTTGAGGACCACAAAACAAACTGACGAATCTCAACACTCCTTTAATTTAAACAAATCAGCGAAACGAAACCCTTCGGACCGCCGACCCAGTAGGAAGACATATCTTTCCAATTTTCCCTAAAAGGAAATTTAACCAATTTCTGAGACTTCCAATTGGAGAGCCTTCCATTAGCTGGCCCAACAAATCACGTCTTGCGAGAGACGTCAGAGCCACTTTAACTTCACTTACCTGAGATAAGAAAATCGGCTGCAGGCTAAAATTAGTCTCAAGGTGGCCTGGCATGTAGATTAGAGAGAGAGAGAGAGAGCAATCGCTCATCTCTTATCGCCAACACTGCAAACAAACGCTTGCGAAATCTGTGCCAAGTTCAACGCACGATGCTTATCGGGATTCATTCCGGTCCAATCGGAAAGCAATTTTTAGAGCCAGGGAAATTAATAAACATTTTTGCATAAGTAAATCGAATTTATTTTTCACCTTTTCAACGTAGTGAATCCCATCGTCTTTTAACAAATTCATCTTCTACCAAAACAACATTCTTACAAGAGTCTGAGATTTGTAACGAACTTATAATCTAAAGCAGAGGTTCCCAAACTTTTTTCTCTCGTAGACCAGTAGTCTTCAACCCCGGTCCGTGGATCAAATACTACCGGTCCGCAAAGAAGTATTAAATTATTTCCCTTTTATTTTTAATGTGGTATATTTTTCTTGGGATTGGGCTACTTTTATGAAAATCACTTTATATTCATTTTTTGGTGTAGCTATATTTTATTCTGAAGGCAAATTTAAAAGTAACTAAATTGTTAAATTAAAACAATCTAAAATATAAACAATCAACGTCCTCCCCCTCAGTGGGCCGCGGTAAAATTAACAAACGTTGACCGGTCCGTGGCGATGAAAGATTGGGGAACACTGTCAAAGACCCCTTGCCATTTTTTTCGGTTTTGGATAGACCTCTACATACCTAATATTAAATTTTTGCAAATTTATTAACTTAAATACCTTTTTCACAGCATGTATAGCACTACTTTAAAAGTTTTGTGTTTCTAACTGTTGTGTGTATAGTGTTTTAAACTTAAGAACTACATGTTAATTGATTCAATGAAACTTAAATTAAGAGTACCAGGGCCTGATCAAAAGAGTAAAACGCCAAAATTAAGACTTTATTTATGGGACATAGATCTTTAAAAATTTCCAATAGAGATTAGATTTTTTTATCTTATCTATATATATAAAGGAGAAAAGCGACTCACTCACTGACTGACTGACTGACTAATCACGATATCTCCGGAAATATTAAACCTACAGACTTGAAATTTGGTAGGTAAGTTCCCTTCATAGAGTAGACGTCAGCTAAGAACGGATTTTGCAAAGTTCGAAACCCAAAGGGCGTTACGGGGGTTTAAGGGGCGTTATAGATAATTATTTCCATTACTAAACTATTTGATGTACAGTCGTGAAACTTGGTACACAGATTTCTTTCGTAAAGTAGAGATTCCCTGCATAATGATTTTTACGAAAATCAAGATCCCAGGGGCGTTGAGGGCGCTTAAGGGGCGTTATAGGTAATTATTTCCATTTTTAAACTATTAGACGTACAGTCTTGAAATTTGGTAAGCGGATTCCTTTCATAGAGTACAGATTCGATGCAAAATGGGTTCTGTCAAAATCAACTCCCAAGTGGCGTTGTAGAGAATTAAGTGGCGTTATAGGCAATTAAGTCCTTTTTTAAAATATTAGACGTAAAATCTCGAAATTTAGTAAGCTGATTCCATTCATTGAGTAGAGATCCGCTATAAGATGGGTTTTGTGAAAATCGTTTCCTAAGTGGCGTTGCGGGGGCTTAAGGGGCGTTATAGATAATTATTTCCATTTTTAAACTATTAGACGTACAGTCTTAGAATTTGATAAGTGAATTCCTTTCATGGTGTAGAGATACGCTACAAAATAGCTTTGGGGAAAATTGATACCCAAGGGTCACTGA
This sequence comes from Trichonephila clavipes, assembly GCA_019973935.1. Lineage (NCBI taxonomy): Eukaryota > Metazoa > Arthropoda > Arachnida > Araneae > Nephilidae > Trichonephila > Trichonephila clavipes. The sequence goes on from BMAU01001220.1 coordinate 280,872, forward strand.
GGGGGATTAAGGGGCATAATAGATAAATATTTCCGGTTTTCAACTAATAGAACCACCTGCTTGAAAATTAGAAGGCATGTTCAGTTCATGGAATAAAGTTCCCTTTACAAAGATTTTTGCGGAAATGGACCCCCAAAAGAGTGGAGTTGCGAGGGATTAAGGCGTGTTATAGAAAAATTCCTGTTTTTGAATTCAACTCATTTACTTGAAATTTGTTGAGCACTTTTCTTTAGTTGAATTCCACTAAGAATGGATTTTACGGAAATCAACTCCAGGGGGAAGCGGGGAGAGTTATTGGGGCGTATTGATAGACAAAATTCCCGTTTTTGAACTGCTAAAACTATAATAATAAAATTTTGTTTGCATGCTTCTTTTGTTGAATTGGAATTCGCTAAGAATGCTGTCAACGAGGTATTGATGATAAAAATTGCGTTTTTGCTCTGTTAGATTTAGACTTGAAATTTAGCACGCATGTTTATTTTATGGAGTAGAGATCCATTGAAAGTTGCTTTGGTGGAAATCCACTTGATTATTAGGTTAAGTGAGCGAAAAAAATATTTCTGCTTCTATTTTAGATATAAATAGAAATTGGATATTATAATTTATGTTATTTTTATATCAAGGGGCGAGAGTGTAACAGCTATAAATATATTTTTCCATACAATCGAATTCTTAATGCTAGATATCAATAATTAATATATATGTAAACAGTATACATATATACAACATCGTGAAATACCCAGTGAAACGGGTGGGTAACGGCTAGTATATATATATATATATAATAAAGATACTTTAATCATTCTGTAGAATTATATAAAAATAATTTTTTAGTTCAACAGAATTTTTTTCCGTGTTTAATTTAAATTTACTTAAGTTTTGAGATATCATAATGCATACCTATGTTTAGAAACCATTTTTAAAAAAGTATCTCTTAAACACGTAAAATTTTTTGTATGTATTTCAAACTATACACAAATATAGTGAAATTATATTTTTAGTAAAATATTAGTAAAGTTTCTTTAAAAAAGTTACAAATTTTTGTAATTTTGAAAATTTTTATTTCTCCCTTACTTTTTCATATATAAAACTACTTTTTTAAAGAATTATGTACTACGATAAAAAAAAAAGGTTCACTAAATGCACAGGTACCCTGTATAGAAGTATAAAAAATTTGGAACCATGTAATGCAATATTGTTTTTAAAGTGTACTTAAAGGAAAAAAATTATGCTTTGGAAATAAAGTGAAAAAACCAAAAGTAGCAATATTTTCACTTATGACATGCTATTTACTAATATTTTCTTGCCTATTTTTATGTACTTCATAATGATACTTAAAAGATTCTCTAGAATTACAAAAGTAATTTTAATTTTTTTTCCTTTTGTTATACCTGAACATGAATACAATTTTATAAAACATATATTCATTTAGGTTCCATTTTTTATAAAAATGTTTTTCTTGAATATACAAAATAGTTTACATATAGATATGTAAAACAATAAACAAAATATACTCAAAAAGTTTTTTGATAAAATTATTGTATAGTTTCTCTGAAAAAACCGTAAAACTTTGAAGTTTCTAAAATCTCAATTTTTTTCCCGTTTTTCTCATGTTAAACTAAATTTTTCAAAAAAAAATTTAGACATTAAAAAGAGAAAATTATTATTGTTCCTTTCTAGTACAAAAACGAAATGGTTTACATACGTTAAACACAAGAGGAACTATCTTTTAAAATGTGTCAAAGGAGACGTGGGGATGTTTTTTTATATTTTTATCAATTGCTTTTTTTTATATTTTAAAGTTATTTTATCAACGAACATATAAGTGTTTACAATTTTACATTAAGAAAAATGTGCACTATTTTTTAATACTAAAATTGAAAAATCGATTTTTTGAATGTGTATGATGCTTGGGTTTCTTTAAAATATCGTGTCGTGTATCTGAAGTAAAAATTGTTGAATGCTTGGCAGAATGTATCACAAAAGATGAGACAAGGAATATTTATAATTCTTTAAATCGACTCTAATTCTTTAAATTGACTCATATTCTAATATACATCGCTGTCAAGAAACGTTCTCACAAATTATTGCTTTTAATATTCATTATGCAATTCCTAACTATTGATGTGTTCTACGCTTTGAATTCTCAATCATTCCGTTCTCAGAGTATGAGTTTTGCCTATGTTTCAATAAAATTAGTCACTCACTTCATGATGCTTTGTTTTTCGGCTAGTAAATTCATCAATCTCAGTATAAAATATAACGATCAATTTATAAATTATTTATTTTCTTTTAATTAATTTCATGCAATTACTTTTTAATTAAGAAAGAAGAGTGAAAAAAATATAAGAATCTTGCCTGTATATCTAAGATTACTGGGAGCCAAGTATCTTGCCAAACTTAACTACACTTTTTTTTTTCAAATTTTACGTCAATTAACCGTACTAAAAGCATACAGTTGTAATAAATGTAAAATAATACAATTGTTTTCCCATAAAAATATTCTTTCTTCTGATTATAAGTTGTGCAAAAAATCTGTCACAATATATTTTACCACATGGACAACATGAATATAGCGAGGAGAAAACCGACATTTTAAATCTCATTCCTCAACTAATCCCTCCATTGCAACCCACCATTTTGCAAACATCCCTTTTCTGTTTTCAGAATCAAAAGACAACACAAAAGCCCTCCCCTCTTTATGTTCTAAATTTAAAAAAAGAGAGACTGCACATTGAAACCTCCATATCGCTCGCAGGGATTAAAGAACCCGTCACGTTGTCAGATGATTCAAATTTCGCCTTCACTCTTCTACGCACATCAAAAAGGGGTCAAAGGAGAACAAAGGCATTGACGAAAGGGATGGAAGGGTAGCATGTAGGGAGAGGGTTGGCCAACAACATAATCGTCTGGCAGATCACTGAGTGACGTACCAGAGGAATAAATGAATTCATAAGTGGCCAAGAGAAAGACAGAGATAGATACTCTTCGGGGGTTTGTGTGGGGTTTTAATTACCTACAAGATGGATGGTTGGAACAAGATTTGTTCGATTGCGGAGGGAGGGGTTGTAAATGATCTGAAGGAGAATGGGGGAGAGTTAATTGGGGTTCTTTTCATTTGGGAGACTAAAAATGTCGCAGTTGAAGGAAAATGATAACATTTCAATTGGTCACACTCACTTAACACACTCTGTCTTTTGTTGTTCCAGAAAAGTAAAAGCACAAGTTTGAAGTCTGAGTATTTTAAGATGCTCTAAAAAAGTGGTGTAAATAAACAGTAGTCTATGCTGAAAAATAGAACGCCACACTTTATTCCTGTTCTCGTCATATCGTCGTGATGTTTTTTTATTGCAATTGTATAAGTCACGAGATGTGATTTCGTAGCTTTTTCAATTCCAGTACAAATAAAAGGGTTTTACTTCAGCGTTTCTCAAATTGCGGGGCTCTATGTTCGGGGAGGCAAGCATATTGAAAAACCAAACATAAAAAAAGAATTAAGATAAGTATTAATTTACTGAAAGGAAGCAAAACAAAATACATTCTGTGACGTAATAAAATTAGATTTAAACTCATATAATATACTTATAAATGTATTAGCACTACACAATGCTTTTGATAGCTAATTTATCCATATTTACTTAAAAACAAGTTTAAAAATTACTAGTGTCTCTCATGGGTTGGTCATATACAAAATGTAATATTTAGCTAGAAAATGTCTTGTTTTATAAATAAATCGTATTGTAGATTTAGCGTCAAAGTACATTTTTATTGCATTCAATACCTTGTTATTGCATGAAGGGGAAGGCCGAGGTGAAAATTATGATTGAAAATTGGGTCGAAAATATTGAAAGTCTGAGAAGCAATGTTTTATTTGCATCATTGTTTCTTCAGAATAGCGATGATTATCTGTTTCTTCCTATTTCAGTTTTATATCATACTGTGACAAAATGATTTGTTGTTATATACCTGAGTCCCACTGAACTTACCAGAAATATTGTTGAACCGTAAATTGAGTGATCATCGCAGCATGCTTTCAATAGTAGTCTGAAATACTGAAGTTGAGTAAGAGGACAAAGAACATGTCCAATTTTTTTTGTTAAATGTGATTAAAATATAATAAGTTAAAAAACACACATCTTTATTTGTTACATCTGCTTTAATTTCCTAAAATTTTCCATAAAAACATAAACTAAAAATCTTTCATAAATGCTTAAATAATCTGGCTGCACCGCAATTCTGCAGAGAATAATTTTTCAATGTGGAATGTTATAACATCAAAAAATGTTCATGTATTACTTGTCCTGGTAATCGTTTGTTAAGTTTATTGTTAGAGGGTTTTGCACCCCCAAAAACGATATAGATATTATACATTTCGGTTATATGTTTAATTCTATTCTTTTAATTTCATAAACGTTAAATGCAAATAATTCGTTTATATAATTATTAAATTGGAGCTATAGGCATCAATTTTGTTACAATCATACGTTTATACAATTGATAAAGGCCTAAGTAAGGTGATATCCATCATATATAATTAAATATGATGCAATTATTAACTTAAAATTCTTACATAAAATAGCTCAATGCTTGGGTAAATGAAATGCAATGCCAACTTAAATTTAATATAAAATGTGGAATAAAATAATATCGGTTACTGATTTTCTTACAGCTCAACACTGGCAGAGAGCTAATGGTCTTTTCGTTAGAAATTACCATTGAATTGAGATGAAATTTCTTGATATTTATAATAATTTTAAAAAGTGATTTTATTAAATGTAAGTTTCATATTAATTTTTTTATTTTCGATTCATCCATTAAATAATAATGTTTATTTATAATTTGCAATTTGAATTTGAACATATTATATTGTCGATTTGTACACAGTATATATATTTGGGATTGAAAAGAATCAGTCAGTTATGTCGTTATTCTTCTGAATTAAACAATGACTTAGCTTTATAAGATCCTGTTCTACTACCAACTTGATGTTGATCTTGAATATAAATCTTAGAAGTATCCTTGTACAATTAGTAATATGGAACAAGATTTTATGCAAATGTACTGGAGGTACAAAATGAATACGGAAAAGTTATCAGAACTCTGCGCTTTTTAAACTTAGAGTTTTCAAATTTTGTGAGTTTGTAGAAAAGTATAAAAAAAAATAATTTAGACTAAAAAAATTAGATTTGATTATTCGACCGATTTTTGTCAATTGAATCGTACTGTCTCCCTTAAAGACAGGAAAGTAGCTTTGGGGTTGATGAAACCAGAGAAGGGTCATAAATTGATTCCCGAGTCCACTGAAAATGGACTGTATACTGCGGGCTATTGTACATTAAATGAAATTGGGCTCAAAATAACTAAGAACTGGATTTAGAAAGGCAAGTTACTGCAAACTCTTTTGTGTTTATTATAACAATAATTTAAAACACGTGTTCCACTGCTAATTGCCTTCTTGTATAACTATAAAAAAACATCCTAGAATCAAATCAATTCCTGCTTGAATGACATCGCTGCAACCAAAGGCCGATAAAAGAACGCGAAAGATAATTAGAAGAGTATCTATAATTATTTAAAAAATTAGTCACTTTATTGAGATATCTGGAATAAAGTTTCAAAGAGTAATATGACTCAATGAAACTGCAGACAATTTGCTGCATTCTACAAAAGTTCTCCAACTCTGTTTTAGATTATTAACCACTAAGGGTGTTTGTTCTATTATCGGAGAAAACTTTCTTTTAAGGATGCCAGATGCATTTTCTGGCGTGACTGCATCTAACCAATGGATGATTTATTTAGTGACTAATGCGCCAATTACTCCTTGAGACCAGTGTTCAGGGGAGCGATCTATTTGGCTCCAGGACGTGTCATTGAACACTGAGAAAACTTTGCGTTAAGCAGGAAATACCAGATAGAGTATTGGTTTTCGTATCCTGGTACGCATTGGAAAGAAATAGTACTGTAACTAATACATCCAGAGTTACTAACTTTAATAAAACTTGGCCGCATTTATGCTAGTTCCTCATGAATTAAAATTTGAGAAGTTTTCCTAACGTCAAAGCAGCTGGTGTGAAGTGAAAGGACGCCTTTCAGAGACCTGTGGGGAATTGTTTTCTGTGTTAACTTCTGATAACGGTTGGCTTGTAAACAAAAAAAAAAACCAACTTATTTTTCAAATTAGATTTCTTTTTTAGGACTAAATATAAACGAAAATATTAATATAAAACATTGCATAATTTTACATTATCTATTAATATCTTTTTTTCATCTTAATTTACATTTAAAAAGATTCTTAACAAGTGACCGAAATTAAGGTTAAATTGCACAAATTATTTTATAGAATCCTGATGCCACAGTTATAGCCGCCATTAAATGAGACTGCTCTTAATTTAGCTGCTTCTTTGATATGGTTAGCTGCACCAAATAGTTCTTAATTTGAAATTATTTAGTTAATTCTTTTTCTCTCTTATTCCCTTTCTTTTTTAAATAATTTTTTTTTCATTTTTTCCTAAATTTTTGTAAAGCATTCAACATAAAATTGCCGGATGGTTGGCGTAGTGTGTTTGTCTCTGGCTTAAGTTGTAGGTTCGACCTCAGCCCAAGTCGCTGGATTTTCATGATGCAGAAAATAGACAGCGTCCATGTCGTATAATTATATGCCATGTTAAAGATTTCTAGAGTGCCTGTTTGGCTTAGGTACTCACAGCAAAACTAAATTAATAGTACCATTTCGCACCGTCAGAGCTCCCGTGGAAACTGGGTGTCAAAATTGCATTGCAGCGATTGGTATTCCATCTACATGGTGCCACACTAAACAGTGACACCAGCTTCCGGGGAACGTACTACGCCTGCAATGGTGAGTATCAACCCGCAGATTCATTGAAAAAAACCAATTTTTGAAACATGTTCTGTGTTAGAAATTTTCGATAAAAACAAGGAATTTTTTTTTAAAAAAAAAGATGCGAACATTTATTTAGTAATTATTTTTTTAAGGGAAAAAAACCCACGAAAAACTTAATTTTAATTTTTATGGTACAAAAATAATTTAAAAAATTATCTCTTTAGAACCTCAATACCTTAAGAGATTTATAATATTACACGATTAAATAAAGATAATTTATTTTTCTAACGTTCGCAAAGATGTTTTGAAGCCTAAGAAAAAATTTTGAATGTTGCATTACGCAATGAAAGTCTTATGAAAGTTAACTAAAAATATACGATAAAAATAATTTTTATATTACTTCCATACAAATAAAAATTTTAATGGAGAAAAAAAATCAAAGATTTACCGAATATTTAAATCTGATATTTTGTTCTGTATAACCATACTTAACGAGCTAAAATTGATACATTCCAGAAATAGCATAAAATTGAAAGTTGCAAAAAAAGCGAATAGAAAAAGAATTTTAGTAATGAAAATTGCTGTAATAAAACAAAGAAACATCACTAACAAAACATATAAAATTTGTTAAAATGCTCTACAATATTTTCCTACCAATACACATGCATTAATTACACTCGCTTTAAAGCTTTCAATATTTACGTAAAAAACTATAATTTTTACTTTCTGTTCAAAAACTAAAGAATAAAACTTTATATAATACAAATCAATTGTCACAGAATTTTGAACGTGAACAATTTTAAGTGTTTTCAGTTTCACAGGATCTGCACTTGAAAAATTGCTCCTGAATGCTTTTTTTACTCATTGGATAAATTAAATTTATATTTTATTCATTTTGATTATTTTGACAGTTAGTTTTCTCAAAAGCTACTAAAAGAAATTGATTTTTTCAACATATATATATATATATATATATATATATATATATATATATATATATATATATATATATATATATATATACTGCTCAAAATAATTAAAGGATATTGCGGTTTTAGGTGGATCTTGTGGCTGGGAAACTTTTAAGCTGATTGATACATGGTCGACAGACGTAGTAGGTTATATGAGAATAAATTAGATATGTTTGGCAGAAAAAAATGCATTTTATTGCGCATTTGTGTACAAAAGGAAAAAAACACAATTTGTGCATATGAGAAAAAAAATAAGAAAAGGTCTTTTCTACAAAGGAAATCACTTTCAGTAGGGGGTATGGCTTCCACGGACGGCCAGCAACGTTGAGCACCTTTGAGGCATGGAGTCAATGAGGCTATTAATCACGAGTTGGGGTATTCTGTGCCACTCTCCCAGAAGAGCTCTTTCCAGTTCTTGGAGAGTTTGGGGGGTGGCGGCCAGCAACTCGTCTTCCTAGAGCGTCCCAAACGTGCTCTATTGGATTCATGTCTGGAGAACACGCTGGCCATTCCATTCGTACGATTCCTTTCTCGAAAAGGAAATCCTCCACCAGGTTAGCACGATGTGGTCTGCAGTTATCGTCCATTAAAATGAAGTCATCTCCGATTGCTGCAGCGTAAGGGACTACAATAGGTCTAAGGATTTCATCCCTATATCGGCGAGCAGTCAGAGGTCCATCTCGAATGGTGTAGAGGTCTGTGCGCCCGTCAATGGAAATGCCAACATACACCAACACTCCCCCACCGCCAAATCTGACACTTTCGTGCACGAACGCAGGATTATTCCTACTGCCACGGTACCTCCAGATGAAAATACGCCTATTATCCGGATGAACAGAAAAACGGGACTCGTTAGAAAAAAGAACATTGCTCTATTCATTTCTCCTCCAGTTCACATGCTCTGTTGCCCACTCTCTGAGGTCGCGATGATACCTTGATGTTAGTCTAACACATACCATCGGTCGGCGAGCATACAGACCTGCACCATGGAGCTGGTTTCGGACAGTCTGAGTTGAAACCATGGTGCCAGTAGTGGAGCGAAGGTGTTGTTGGAGAAGAATAGCGTTCATATTTCGGTGTCTCCAAGCCGTTAACACTAAATAACGATCTTTATTGGGCGTTGTTGCCCGTCTACGACCTTGTTCTGGTTTTTGGTCTGCACTTCCAGTCTCCAAAAAACGGTTCAGATCCTGGAAATCACACTTTGTGACACTCCAATGACTTGCTCTACTTCGGCTTGAGTTTGGACCCCTTTTAACATACCAACAACTCTCCAAGCTTCTGAATCGGTTAAAACTTTTCTAAGACATCGTACTCATCGAAACAAAGCAGTAACTGAATGCTGATCATCCTTGTCTTCATTTCAGTTGAAAGTCAAATTTCTTTCGCTGCTGCTGAAGCGACGTTTTTGACTTCGAACTCAAAATTAGCATACTCCACAGTTTGAAAATCAGAAAAATTTGCATTTGTGATTCTCTTCTTCCATTTTCGGCAAAAAAAAATTTCGCTTATATCTTTATTTTATATAAAACTTACAATATCCTTTTATTGTTTTGAGAAGTGTATATTTCAATCACATTTAGAAAATTTTTTAAATGTTAAATTTTTTAAACCGTATTAAAATGCGTTTTGTAAAAAAAAGTTTTATTTTGAATTTGAGCCTTAAATGTGCTAATATTTGATAAATTTGCTTTTGAATTATCATTGTTCAGAAAACAATAAAAGCACAATCGAAGAAAATATATGAAAAAAAAGTCATAGATATTTACAGATCAAAATTACATAAATTTAAACGAAAAAGCTTCACTGAAAAAAAGTGACAGTATTATATTTATATTCTCTGATTTAAATCTAAAAAAATCAGGTTACGGTACATTTAGATCCAGAGATAAAATACATGTATTTAATATCTGCATATGGAAAAATAAGATTGTTTAGAGAGAATTCAGTCTACCGGTTGATTCAAAATTAATGTGACCAATTTTAAAAGCATATAACTATTTGTGCTGAATTTCAATTGTTTTACTACCGGCTTTATTTTAAAATGAAACATTTAAATAACTAATCCAACCATTTTTTATTAGTGAGAGAAAGCTATGGTACCGAAGTTAGATACTTCAAACTCGAAACGAGCTTTTAAAACTTTTGAAGGATGGTTGCTCAAATTCTGTTATAAAAAATAAAGCATTTAATAATCAGAAAGGACATTTTTCAAATGTATTACTATGTAAATTTCGAAAAGAAATAAAATTTGGCTGGCAATCAAAAGCTCCGAGAAAAAAAGTGAATGAAATGAAGTCCTTAATGGATAATAAAATAAAAAGAAGCCAAAAAGTTTTATCGCTGTTGAAAATTCTCTGTCTAAAAAATAGTTTGGAAAAAACTACAGGTACATGAAACTACAGGTAACGCAATCGAAAATTTGTCGTCAAGTAAAGAAAATTGGCTAAAAAAAGTGGATGAACCAGTCTGTCTCCAACGTATGCAAAGACCGTAGAAAAACGAAGAAAACACTCTTGTCCTCTGTATTTAATGTTACGCAAAAGTAGGTACAAAACATGGATATTTTTGGATGAATCACTATTTCATTTTTTATATTTAAATGGCGAAACGAAGATACTACATATTACGCACGGAAAGCGTTGCAAAGACGCAGCAAATTTGCAAAAAGCAAGTTAACCGTCAGGTGTTATGATATGGATGGGAATATCCTCTCAAGGCTTAACAAAACCATTTTTTTGTAGAACCAAAGACTAAAATTGATGCTACATACTATCAGAAAAACGTCTTGAAGCATATGATCAATAATTGTAAGCATTTTTACTTTCGAGGAAAGCTTTTTTTTCCATCACGATTCTGCACCAAGTCATACTGCAAAATCAACTATAAAATGGCTGAATGATTAGAAAAAAAAAAATTCTTCTTTCTGAGAAATACCTATTATTCTTCCCGACTGTGCTCCTTGTAAATATTTTTTATGGGGACACTTAAAAAAACAATTAAAAATAGATGTAAGTAAGAGCACTTTAAGGGCTTCAAAAAACAATCAACGAGGAAATTAGAAAATTTCCCTCAAAAAGATTCGAACAAGCTTTTTTGGCTTGGCCTAAGCGTTTATGGAAAATTTCATGCAAATAACTTAAGTCAATAGAAATTTATCATGCTCTAAAATGGTCATATTCTTTTTGAATCAACCGGTACATGAAAACAAAAAGAGGGAAAATTAGCTTAATGCAAAAACATTAGACAGAGATCAAGTCAAAAAATATACAGAAAGAATACTGGCAAGACATAAGTCCTTCTTTCTTTCTAGAGACACACACACAGCAATCACAGTTATCATTGGTACAGTTAAAATGTAATGTGAAATAGAGTAGAGTAAAAGCTCTTCTGATTATACGAGCAATAATACAATGAAAAATGTAAAAGAAAACTACATTCTTTGTACATGGAACCCAAAATAGAAATATTACATGACGCTCATAAAAGAGAACGAAGCTGCGCATGTTTCCGTAATTTCCGTTAATATTTTAGCTTGCGTGTATCTTCATCTGTAGTCCGTGCCATGTTTTTCATCAAGATGCACGACACTCATTTTATCCAGAAATTTCTCTCCCAGGAATATGACGGGCAAGTGAAAAAAATGGGTGCCATTTGTTTTGCTTCGTGCATCGAAAGTGATCAATACGTCCTCGATTTCATTTTGGAACAACATGTCACGCTATCATGACATCTAAAAACAAAACACGAAGTTTCTTTGAGAAAATCTCAGATATATATATATATATATATATATATATATATATATATATATATATATATATATATATATATATATATATGAGATAGATACATATCTAATGATGTATATATAACTGAAAAATGCAGTAGAATTTTTTATTTTTTATAATACTGAATTCGAGATGTAGTTTTTAAAGCTGTTATTTACTTACTATTCTGGAATCGTAAACATACAATATAAGCCTAAAAAGTTTCTATTCATCTTCTCGATTACGGTTCGGTTGTCTAGTAATCTTTATATCGAATTCATGTCTGATATATCTTGAATCGTTTAGTGGGTTAGATTCTAGGTGTCACTCAGATGTCCTCTTCACTTGACCACGGTTCAAAAAATGACGAGGTCTGTCACCAAAAGCCCTCGTGTTGCTGAACAGTGCGACGTTAATATTCACTCTCTCACTCTAGGTGTCACTAAAAACCCATGTGCATAGGGGCTGATGTCCGTTAAATCTGTCGAGGTTCAAAGACCTCGTGTAGGGTGATGAGATGGAAATTTAAAGAGTAGGGTATGAACTCTTAAAATGACCTCATCAATGAGCTAAATTCATGACAATTACATGATAAATGTAATTCCGTTTTTTCCCTTGAATTCAAAGTTGTCATTGGAATTGTTGTTGTATTAGTATAATCTAGATTCGATTCCAATTTTGATAATTCGGCAAAGATACTCAAATATTTAGATTCTTCAAAGAGATTAAAAAGATAATAATAAAAATTCTTAAATTACACGGGGATTTTTAAATGAAGAGTGTAATTTGTTTACCTTCGTGTGTTGAAAAATGTATACTTTTTAAAAGAAAGTTTCTGTAAAAAGCAGAATTTGGCAACAAAGAGGTGCATGAACTGATAAGCTGATAACACACGCGTAATTGTATTTATCATGTGACTGTGACACCACATGAACATAACCATTGGTTATGGATGCGAAATTGCGAGATCTATCAACCACAGCCCGCGTATTGATTGAAAGTGTGATTTTATATACAATAAATCATAGTATTCTCAATTATTGCATAAAATGTAAAAAAATGCACACGAAAAAGGAAATAAATAGCCATCGGACTGCATTTTTCTTTCCATATTTGGAAAATATTTTCAGACCTACTTTAATTTTTCAGGCATGATTTTTTCAGTGTTTAAAAGTACTTTCTAACATAAAGATAAAATGCATTATGAAAAAAAAATCAATATCTTACGGGTTTTTTCCGTAGGCACTTAATTGCCTTCAAAAAATAAATATCCTAAATTTCAAAACTTATTTATATAATGCTTATAATTAAGTATTTTCTTCACCAAAACAAAATGACTGGTAGATTCAAAAATTGAAACAAACACAGAAAGCGAATTTATTAGACGAGCAATGGAAACCTTTTCCAAACAAGAAAAATGACTTCATATTTTTATTTTATTTTCTGTTTTTGCACACATGACTTTGTAGACTTAAATTAGATATTTAAATCACGGGTTTCAGTAATTTACATACTAGTATATATGCTGAATCGCAAATAATTTTTAAAAGGTAAACTATCTTTCCAATTTAATCGGTAGATTTCGAATTTTAATTGTATATATATATATAATCTTACTCTATTCATTTAAATTCTAAAATACGAAATTACACAATAACAGTTCGAGATTCAGACATCGAAACATTTTTAAGCTGGAGCAAACCTCGATTTTTGAACAATTGAAACATTGTTTCAAAAACGCAAGCGCTTCAAGCTGTTAGCTTTAGACATTAAATCACGCCGCTCTTGGCCAGGAAGTGTCGAACAGTAATTAAAAGTCATTTAAATACGAGCAGATCCCCAAAGCCCTCAGCCAAAATATGACTTATCAGTGAGAATAGGGAAATGATTAGCATAACAAAGGGTTGAATTGATGCCACCATCTATCAGGTATTTAGCTATTTTCAAAGCAAGTTTAATTACCTCGCCGAGCGGATGTACTCGAGCTGAAACAAAAGCAAATGAAATGCGCATCTGAAGAAGGTAATTACACGATAAATCTCAACAGATGGAGAAGTAATGGGATTACACAGCACTCTTGTAAAGAGGGAATGGAGATTTGAAGTTTAAAATTAGATATCATAATAATATTTCATTCAGTGGGATTAAAAAAGAAAAACCTCTCATCTTTTGAATCGGTTGTTTAAACATGAAAGGTATATCAGAACGTATTTGCTATAGGTCGGTATGTTGTACTGATCGAATTTCACAGTTGATTTTATATTCGTACTTATACAAAATTTTGCATAGTATATTATAAGAAGTAAAAAGGCCTTTTTGTACATAATGATCTTACAGCAAGAATTACACTGCTCACAAGAAAGAGCATTAAAATAAAATTTAAATTATAATAATATGTGAATTATACTTTTTATTCGGTATGAACAATACCGACGATGCATTTCTGTATTTCACTACAATACCATTTGTTGCTCTGAATGTTTATGCTCTAATAGGATATCTAAGCATAGTTTTTTCATGGCGCTTATATCTCTGTTGTATTTATTTTTTAAACTGCACGGGACTAAAAGACAATGACCAGTCAACAACGCATTATATATATAAGTAAAATTCCCAGTAATTTAATCTTTAATATCTCTTGATTTATTTATGGTCCAGTCCTTCAGGATGGCCATTTAACTATTTTAATTAGTTACCCGCCTAACGGGGACTTCTGGAACTACATCCATCCACCCCACCCCTGAATCATGTGATGTCCCATTGGGTATAAATACCGAGATCATTGGAAATCCCGCCCTCTTCTCTCTTCTGTCTGTGTCTTTAAGCATGTAGCCGCCTGCATTGCGTAGTGTCGTAGTTTCTTTGTTCTGTGCAGTGTCGTCCATGCTTTATGTATTTTTAAATGCCTGTGTGTTTCAAGATGTGCAATAAACTGGATTTATACTAGTCACAAGACAGCCTCGTCAATAACATTGAATACACAGCATCAACCAAAATAGAAAATGTATCTAATATACAGTAATCGGTTCCAATGGCCACGCCCTGTCCTTTCAATGTTACAGTATAATAGTCCACTCGCCACGACAAATCATGCACCACTATAAGTATTATATATATATGATGGAGGAACGTTTCGCGTTCCATCCAGGTAGGAAGAAGACGCCATGATTTCGACCAGAGCAGACGTGTTCTTCTGAGCTCCGACTTGCATTCTATTTCCATCCTGATGGCACAAATGGAAACCGATCCACCAGATATTACCAACAGCTGCGAAGAGAGAAATAGGCTTTCGCTGGAAATCGAAGCCCTTGACATAGTTATCAATCTCTGCACTGAACTTGTCAACTTTCCAGACACCGATGTTAACCACGAGATGAAGGCCATTCTTCGGGCCTCTATTGATGATACCCAAAGAAAAAAGGATACAATGGTGAGTGAGCTTCGTTCCCTCCCCCATGTATGACTTTTTTTTTTTTTTTTAATTGCAACGGTAATTACTGTACTCCCCCAATACCGACTGAAAAGCATAAAGGTAGTGATTCTAATCACATTTTAAAAAATTATTCTGAAGCACCCACAAATGCAAAATAATGCTACAAATAAAAATAAAAATAAAAAAACGTAAAATTAATAAAAAGGATTCTGTGGAAGACTTTGTCTTCCCCAAGAAAACAGCTAGACCTGTCTCTCCTTTACCTAGTGAGCCAGTCACTGTAAATAAAAGTTTCTCAGATCTTGAATCTAAAAATGATAAGGATCAAGTTGCTCCGGAAGAAAATAATGAAACAGCGCCCCCAAAACCCAAGCCCCTCCCCCAATTCATCTTAAAATTAAGAAAAATATCAGAGACCAACTTAAATCCATTTATCAAAAATTCTCAGATATCACTAACAAATCGTCAGGAGAATTTATTAAATTAATCACTAATGACATAGAAGAGTATCACGCTCTTACAAATTTTCTTGAAAAAGAAAAAGATTTTGAATTTTTCTCACTTAAACCAAAGCCAATAAAACCAATCAAAATAGTCATTAAAGGACTGCCTATTTTTACCAAAACTCACGAGATACAATCCGACCTAGAAGAAGAAGGATTCACAATTGAAAATGTTTCCCAATTAATTTCTAAGAAAACTAAGACCGCTCTCCAATTTTTCCAAGTCATCCTCCCCTGCAACGCCAATAATCAAAAAATGTTCGATCTCAAAACTGTCGGCTACATGCAAGTTAAAATTGAAGGTTACCTCATCAGAGGAATTACCCAATGTTTTAACTGCAACAATTTCTTTCACACGGCAGGAAACTGCCACCTCAAGCCAAGATGTCTAAAGTGTGGAAAAGAACACCCCACCCGTCAATGCCCGATAAAGGAGCGACAGGAAAACCCCTTCTGCATAAATTGCCAAGAATATGGTCATTCGGCCTGCTACACCAAATGCCCCAAGTTCCCTAAGCCAACAAACAAAAAGAAAGAAAGAAAGAAAAATTAATAAAAGAGTTACGAAAAACCATAACTAGTGGTTTAAGTATACCACTAGAGTATATATGAATTAAATAATAATTAATTTTAACTAATAATAGAATATGGAGGTAACTGTAAATCTGAAATGTGTAAATTTATAGTATTAAACTATAATTAATCTAAGAATTTTTAATCCTTACAATATTGAATAGCTTTATTCATATAACTATTAATAAAATGAATTGGGTATTTCTGATTTAAGCAATATTTAGTAAAATGTTTATAGTTATTTATTATTTCTGATTTATTTGACACTAGAAAATTATTGCGTTGTATATAATTAATAATAAGATTTCTAAATATAGAAATATGTACATTACTCTCCCAATGCGGAACTTTTATTATATTGAAATTAAAATCTTCTCTTTTATCATAAATATTAGAAACTATTACATTACCTATTAATTTGATATGCATGTCAAGAAAATTTGCTTCATTGTTGTTACTATTTGTCTGTATTAAATTAAGATATTGTGGATAAAAATTAGTATTAGGTATAAAATTGACTTGTTTGCCAAAAATGATTATGTCATCTATATAACGATAAATATAATATTTAGAATTATTAACATAACTACCTTCAAAATAATGTAAGTATAAATTGGCAAGACAGTTGCTCGCAGGGCCACCTTGGGGCAAACCTTTAATCTTCAGATAATAGTTAACCTTATGAAATATATAGTTCTCTTTAAGTACTAACCTAAGTAGTGAACTAAATCTATCATAACTAACATTATTAAATAAATTATATTTATGCAAATTTACAAGTACATTAATCATATCTTCAATATCAATAGAGTTAAAAAGATCTTCAAAATCCAAACTATAGAGATTGAATAAATCTTTTTAGCATTCATTTTTTCAATAAGAGATTTACTATTTTTAAGTATGGTTGTGGATTTAAGATTATTTATTGTATCATGTAATATTTCTCTCTCTCTCATGGAGAATTTTGCCTGTTTTGCTGATATATGTATTAAATCCATTTGTAACTGTCCTAAATTTGACTGCGTCTTTATGAAATTTGGGAGTAAGAAATATATGAGGAAATTTAAAACTATTATTAATTTGAATTTTTAATTGTTTATGAAAAGCCAAAATTCGATTATTTATTACTCTATCAGAAAATGAGGACTTAATAAATGCTGTATTATTATCAAAATAACTGTTGATCATTAAATTATAATAGTATTTACATATGAAGGCAAAATTACCTGGTACTTTATCAACATAAACTATAATGACATTATTTTGTAATTTTTTAATCTGATTTTTAATATCATTAAAAAAGATTTTATTATCTGTACCAAAGTTATATTTATTAATCTGCTGTGTAATATTACCTTTGAATTCTATGAATGCCTCTATAGGCATACTATACTTAATAGCTATTTTGTATATAAATTGCTCAATATCCTTATATAACTGTTTTTTTATAATTTTATTATTATTCGAAATCATTAATCTAAAACCAGTACCTTTATGCATTATGTTTCTAAAATTGTTGTCTTTTACAATATTGAGGTCACCAGTAACAACATGCTTGTGATGTTTATCTATGAATTCTTTAAAGTCTTTACATTTACATATTAAGTTTTCCTGCTTTATAGGCACATTTTAGTTAAAAATTGATCTACCTATTTTTTATTGTATTTAAAAGCTTTTTTAATATTAATATTTTGTATTGGAAAAGATGACATGTGTGTTTTTTAAAAATACCAGAAAAATCAATATTATCATATGATTTATTCATATATAAAAGAGTACAATATTCTATTTGGTAATCTTTATTTACATTAACTTTTACTTTATGTTTATGTTTCAAAAATTTGTGAATGTCCTTTATAATTTGCAAAGCATGGCAATCTTCAATTTTATTTGAAATTAGTACATCTTCTGTAATACATAATTCTGTATTACTGAGAACATAAAAGATTTAATATGTTTTATGTTAAAATTGTTATCAAAATTATTACAAATATCTATAATACTATCTGTAAGTACATTATTGTCTCTACTTAATCTTTTAGTTCTACCCCCTCTAGTTTTTCGTTTATTAATTATTTTATTAATCCCATTATTGTAATAATAATTTTGAGAGTTTTGTTTAATTGTATTGAGAATATTTTTTCCTTGGTATAATACATTTAGTCCATAAGGATAAACTGCAGTATAATATTTAATATAATAATTTTCCCACCATAATCTTTCTTTAATATCAGGAACAACTTTAATAATATTGAGTGAAACATTTTCAAAAACTTGTGTACTAAAGTGTCTTATTTCTATTTTATTTGAATTTTTTTAATACTATTGAAATATTTAGTATCTGTGTGCGTGACCTATGTTGATTAATTCTAATATTAATTTTATTACATGTCTGTCCAATATATTTAAGTTGGCATTTATTACATGTCAATAAATAAATAGAATTATATGTTTTACAGAAGGTAAATTTAGAATCCTCTTTGATTTGATCATTATGGATCCTTTTACAAGTTTTACATCTTTTGTCGCCACATCTTTTGTATAAAGGAATTTTAATATTGCCAAATTTACTATTTTGAAGCTTATCTAGGTACCAATTACATTTGTAAGCATTAGAGTTATTTGAAACATATTATTGCATTGCAAAAAATCTTTTTTAAAATTCTTTAAGTATTCCTTATTCCAGAATACTCTAGTATTGTATGAATTAAAAAGTCTCGTAGAATCTCTCTACAATGTCCTGCAATCAATACTTTGTCACTATCTACTGTGTTCGACATTTCTGTAGTATATACTGTTAATAAACTTTCCTAACAGATTATAAAATACTACCATATATTAGAAAATGAATTGCTAAAAATATAAACTAACTAATTAGCCTACCAGTATAGCAAAATAAAACGTTTTAATGGTTGCTTACTATCGATGCTACACATACCATTATAATGTACCACCGAGCAAAGACAGAGTATAAATACTGAGCCTAGTTGCCAGTCTCGAAATTTATAACTTTAAAATTATTCATATTTGTGAAGAATATTTTATGAAGTATCTAGAATTTAGAACTTAATATCTATAACAAAAATATTCACTATAGTTATCATGAAATAACATCAAAAATATATATCAGTAAAAATTGTACCTCCATGTTTACATAAATTTAAAATAATTTAATAAACCTAAAAGCAATACTAATATAAATATTATAGAAATATGTAAATATTGAAATATAAAATGTAATATAAAATAAAAATAAATTTTTTTGAAATATAAAATAAAATAAATTTTTGAAATATATATATATATATATATATATATATATATATATATATATTATCCAAATAACTCACGCAAATAACTTACACTTTATTAAAAATAGCAATTATCTACTTATTACAGGAAACCTTTACACAATTTTAATAGTATATTTTTGATAAAAGGGGAGCTTTTAATTTTGATAAATTTAGTTCTCTTTTGGATTAGCAATATCATATATCTATTTATAGATATATTATTCTTAATTATTCACAGCGTAAAACATTAGTAAGTAAAATATTGACGTAATTAATAATATTTAAAAACTTATAACATATTGTTTGTGTGTGTGTGTGTGGAATATGACTATCTTATTAATTTTCTTCATGTCTGCTTTTGTAATCGATTCAATAATATTGGTTTTAATATAAGTGTTTTTACTGTTATTGATTTGATACAGGATTCTTTTCGCTTGCATTCTAGTTTCTATTAAAAATTCTATTTTGAAATATAAAGTACCATGAGTTTAACTTGTTGAGTATTTTTCAAAAATGCCTAATTAAAACCAAAATAAGAACTAGCAAAAGTCGTCTAACTATGTGTTTATGTTCAATCGGACGGTAAGAATGTCTGATGTAGAGAAATTGTGTGTGAACAGTTCCTAAATTATATGCTTTTCTTTTTTTCAAAATAAATAAATAAATAAATAAATAAATAAATGTATAGTATTTATATTTCCTATGAAGAGTTTAATGGTTTTTTTCCTTAAAGATTTTAATAAACGATTTATCTTTAAATGCTTTTCTGTGGCTTCCACTGTTCATAGCTTCTCACTCGTAAGTTGGTATACTATTTTTTCTGTTTTTAATTACGTTTTTCAAAATTAATTTCATACTTTTAAGTAAGTAGATCGTTGTTTCATGCTATAATGGTATAAGGTTTTATATTTTTATAATTTATTTTTTTTTTTTGCAAATAACTTTCACAAACTGTATACATTTTCTCTTATAATGTACATGATTTTACATTATTGCATTATAACTGTTTGACCATCAGACCACATAAAAATATTACTGACTTAGATAACACTTACGGAAAACATGAGAAGCATTAAGCAGCTAAAGCATACTTTTACACAACCATCATTCTAAAAAAATACCGTAAGAAAACTTGATATTATTCTAATTTTCAAGTCAATTTATGATGAAGCACCGTTAAGCTCTCTAAAGAGCTTTTCTCATTTTGTATGATTTCATTTTATAAATGATTTAGTATTTAGATTTATAAAAGGAAAACACAGCTTACGACAAACGTCTTGTACTGAAGCCATGAAAAAAAGCATTGCTTGTCTGAACTTACCTATAAAGAGAAAACACAAACAATCAGTACAAGTACAAAAACATACCATTCTATACGTAAATACATAAAACTATAGAAAATAGATAAGAAATCCTATGTACAAATCCATAATATTGTTCGTACAGTATTTTATGAATAATTGTACAGAAAACATTATGGTTTTCAAAAAGAGTATATACAAAGCACAAGGTATCAGCAACAAATTCTTTCTTGCAGCAGGTGTATTTTACTGCAATAATAATGAATAACTCCATGCTATGCATATGCATTTCACAAATGTCTCCAAGAAATATGTAATATTTCAGCAGCAGTTTATTTGCTCTCATTCAAAATAAACTGGATGAAATAAACTATGCTTTTTACCAAATTTTTATTTTTATTTCAACGATAATAATAATTTTACTTAAATCCTCATCATGACTTCCATTTCAACAATTTATTTATTGATTTATTTTTCGCGTTTGTAAAAAGCGAATTTTTAGTGTGATATGTTTTTTGGAGTTTTTTCTTTTAAATTAAGTTCGAAATTTTACGACTCTCTGTTATTCCATCAATTTTTACAAGCAAAACGCGTTTATCAGGTGAGGGGTGTGTTAAAATTGTAATACGTTCTTTTATATATATATATATATATATATATATATAATTATTTTAAAAAATAATAAAATTAATTGAGATTTCTTCATCGAATTTCTATTCAAGAGGTCGGCATAAAAATATGCAATAAATTCGCGGCATCAAATACCTTTGACGATGGCTTAAGCAATAACAAAAAAATGAAGGTTTTATTTCAATATCGTTTGGGGAGATCCTCTCTTTCCGATTTTAATATTATTTTATTTCAAAACACTTTTTTTCTTGATTGAAAATTTTCGAAAAAATAGAATGTTTTTTAAGGGGAATATTTTTGAACTTTTTAATAATCCCTCTTTTTTCCCGCCAACTCTGATTTTTCATATTTAAATTCATCCTCTTTTATTAGGAATGAAATCTGAGATCGAAATGCAAAACGCATTTTTCTTTGTCAATGTTACCGCATTAAAAATATATTTAAAGCTTATTTGGTCCAAAGACTACCTCTTAAATTTTTTTTTCAGATTTTATCTCAATCTGTACCACTTTATGCTGTTCTCGAGACTTAATTTCTGGTTCTATAATCTCGTAGACACTACATTATTTGAACCATTTATTATTATACCATTTATTATAGATCATTTATACAGATGGATGTTTTTATTCGGATGTAGAATAAAAAACATAAAATGAAAAAATTATAATTGTGTAATATATTACACTCATACAAACATTTCTTGGTTAAATGTTGGCCACATTAGCTCTCATTATATTTTCTACATAAGTAGTTTTATAGTTATTTTTATAATAGTTACATATTTTCTAATGAGTGCAATTGTTTTCTTTAAACCAAAAAAAAAATGCCAGGTTCTCCATATTGGAAAGTTTTATTCTAAGGTTTGCTTCTTTATTGAATTTGTTTCTATGCTTTGATTTCATACGTAACGGTACTAAAAAAAACCTGTTCACATAAATATGCTTTTCTGGAAACAAACAAATATAGATCTTCATTTGCAAGTGCAGGATAAGACACATCAGTTTCGTTGAATGCATAGTTTGATAAACGTATTGTTCAGTTATGTTCATAATAAGTTAACAGCATATACAAAGAGTTTTAATCATGCAGGTGCTTTTATTAAATAAGTTGTTGAAATAAAAGGGGGTTATATATATATATATATATATATATATATATATATATATATAAAGTTTAGGAAAGAATATATAAAATAAATGTCAAAATTGTTCTGTGAACAAGCTAGGGTATTTGAAACGTGGGCCCGTAGGAATTTGTCGACGCGGACCACAGTTTAAGATCTCTAATGGAACATTCTAATTTGTAATATAATTTATGTGTAAAGACTATTAATATAATAATATGGTGGAATTATTTTTATTGTATTTGTATGAGTCGTAATTATTTATTTATAATATACTAGGCATGTTTTAAGGTATAGTTCCCTTGAGAATCTTTTTATATCCCTTTTTAGATGTTATTCGTAATTTATGCTTATAATTATAATAATTATTATTTTAATTGATGTATAATCCAGCAGTAAAATTCCTTACTTAATTATACTTTGACAACTTAGACAGACAGTTCAACAACCGGTCTGTTAATTTCAATATAGCTTACTTCCAAATTCAAGGCTAAAGAGGATTTAAAACAATTCAAGTAAGTCTTTATGCCGCAATCGCCGTTATGAAACACGCGGAAGTTAAAATTAGTTCCATCTCAATTAACTCAGATACTCAAACTTTGTGTTTATTTTGGATCGCCATTTTATTTTTATTATTAATCCATTCAATTATTCTCCATGAGCAGGCGCGTCCTTGACTCTTATTCGGAGTTTGAACTTTTGAAAGTCAGTCACGACGAGTCATGGCTTGTTTGATAACAATAGCAGTAAAAATATAGATATTTACTACGAGGAAGAAGCTCATAAAAAATTTATTTTTGTAGCTGGCGTAGGACGGCTCAAAGAGTTTTCTTACAGCTAGTGAAACGGAAACATCCGTTCGTGTCTGGAATACAACAGGATAAAAGTGCAAATACGATAAGAAATTGTACTTGAAAAAAACGCGTCTCTCCCCCTCCAACAATCAAACACAAAATATTATCTCAGATAGTTTAAGGTTTGACCACGGTCTGGGGATTTCAAGGCATCATTGAGATTAGACCTAACTGACTCAGAACAGGTTCAAACGTGAGTGTCTTGGGGGAAGTTTCGAATAACCATCATTTTCTCCTCAACGGTGTATGTGATTATTATTTTTCTTTCTCAAAACTATGGGTTTTTTATGTCATGAGATGGAGGAATTAATTTTTTCAATGTCATTTGAATGCTTGTACAAAAGTATCATTAAATATCCAGATTTCGTTATTTAAAATTTCTTGAACTAAATTCTTTCTCGAACAATCATTGGATTGATAAAATAGTATAAAATTTCATGATACACTATTTCGCACACCCCCAGGGTGTGTTTTGGCTCGAGTGCTACATAGTGTGAACGGAGGATATCAGAGTCCCGCACCTTTTTGAAATGACTGCATTCATTTGTAACATTCGTATCTCAGAAAAGGTACTAATTGTATCATATAAAAATCAAGAAATATAAGTTAAATAAAATAGTAGCATTTTTATTCAATTATTTTACTGTGTTTTCATATCATCCCTCGCAAAAGGCACATTTAATTTTATAATGAGCTTAATGAGACAAATGTTCCTTTATCACACTTTTCTACAATTTGTTTTGAAATCAGGAGTGAGATTGCTTGTTCAAATTCTCATCGCAGCCTAAAAGTTGATGTCAACCAACTTGCATCAATATTTGTCGCAGGAAAATGACGAAGTTGCAACTTTCCCCGAATCTCTACGGGCAGTGCTTCTCAAAGTTGGAGTATTCGTGACCCAATATTCAATCATAATTTTCATCGCCCCCCTCATACAATAACAATGCATTGAATTGAATAATACTATACTTTGACGCTAAGACTACAATACGACTTTAACCTTTTCAGCACCACCGACGTATATAAACGTCTCGCTAAGAAAAATCGTTTATCTACGACGTAAATAAACGTATATATCGTCCAGGACGTATATATACGTTTTTTCGAAGTACGATCTTTTGTGTATACCAGTAGCGCGCACAGGAATTTTTCAGGGGGGAGGGGTCCGGGGTCGAAAGTTCACCATTCTTGTATCATGATCCTTTTGATTTTGTCGATTTTCAGGGAAAAAACACAGTAAAAAACTAAGTATTGAATAAATAATTAGCCTTAATTAATAAAATTAATCATTAATAACAAAAACTTAATTAAATTTTACGTACTATATACTTAGAATTATAATCAATCGGAAAAAAATCAATGTCTTTGGGGGTGGAATCCAGACCCCCTCCCCCTTGTGTGCACTGCTATCTATTAAATTATTCTGAAGGTTTGGAAATGCAATGAAAGGTCCTTGACATTGTTCGCGAAGGATTTACTTACTTCAGATTATTAGCTTCTTTATACCCCCCAATACATCACATACTCGTGCCTACGTGGAAAACGGTTGGCATTGGGAAGAATCGCGTAACTTTTAATCGGCACTTAAGGAATTCATTTTAAACCGTACAAATAATCAAGAAAAGTGTTAAATTTTGTTTTTAATTATATATATGAAACCCCCATGGGGGGGGGTCACGGGTATTTAATAAACTTGTTCTTAACTTAGTATTGTTAAATTAATTATAAAATACATTGCGCAGTACTCTGATACATGTATAAGTGTAATATATCCTTGTAAATGTGTATTTTATTATGTCAGAAAGTATTTTATTTATTTACATTCAGTAAATTAATAATTTTTAAAAAAATCTTTTGTTTTAACTTTTTAATATGCTCGCGCCCCCCTCGTAGATTTGCCACTCCCTCCAAGGGGGCGCCCCATAGTTTGAGAAAGGCTGCCTAAGGGAGATGATCCATTCACGCAAGATGATAAAATAACGTCTCTTTGGGGTCCTTTTCCTTATGTACGTAAGTGATTTGATCAAATCCCAGAACTGTTTTAGTGAAATGATGAAATGCAAAAATCAGCCATTTTTTTAAAGATATGGGGTTGATATTTAGGGGATTGATAGTACTACCTGTATGGTTAGGAAGTACAAGGACTCAACACCCCAGGTGTCTCCCCGGACAGCATTTTGCCAATGCAAATCCTGACTAGTTTATTTCATCATTTCACTGAAACACAGTTCAGGGTGGTTTGACAAAAAATCACTTACTTTCATCATAGAAATGACCTTGAAGAGAGACGTAATTTTAAAATCTCCCGTCAATTGTTCCTATCCTTTAGAGATGATGTAAAATCCATAAGGGATGGGGGGGAGGAGACACCTGGGAGATCGAGTCCTTGTATTTTCTAACCATACAGGTAGTACTATCGATCCCCTAAGTATCAATCCGATACCTTTAAAAAAAATGGCTGACTTTTCCATTTCATCATTTCACGAAAACAGTTTGGGGATTCGATCAAATCACTTACTTACATATGGGAAATGACCTCAAAGAGACATTATTTTAACATCTTGCGTGAATTGATCATCTCACGTATCCTTAGGGGTTTGATGAAATTCCTAATTTTACCATTTTCCTGCGACATTTATACTCTTGGTGATTCTCATGCAAGAAAAACTTTGCTCAGAAATATACGTCGATCCAAGTATAAAGAACATTTTCCCAGCAAATTTCTTTATACATGAACATTTTTGAACATACTAAGATATGTGAAAGTCATTTAATGACAAAGCATAAAACATTTCTTCACACTGTGATCTGACAGCCAGTTAATAAGTTCCAGCTGCAGACACTTCGGGTGCTGTTGCAAAAAGCAAATTAAATTTTAGCACAATTTTCTTCAAATTCTGATATCCTTTTATGACCTCGTCCTCCAAATTCTGCAGATCTCTAATATTAGCGGAAACATTTCCAGGTACTTTGTTTCGCAATAATGGAATAAAAGTATTCTGTTTTCCTAATAATGGAAAATACGAGACGAATCTTTGGTTGCGAACGGGAAAGAAATCTTGACTCAAAGTTAATTTTCTGACCGCCTTGGCACCTCCCCCCTTCAAAAAAAAAAAACTCTTTGCGGTCCCCTATTTGCCTACCCCTGTCACACACATTTGTGATATATTTCCTTGCTGGGCTTTGATTTAACTTCGTTAAATTAATGTTACATAGGAATTTATAAGCCCCTGTGACGGACTTTATAATACCGAATTATGCTCAGTCATTGACGATGCTATACCGAAACTTCCTCAGCACATTCACTTCCATTCAAAAGTGAAATCTGAGGTTTTAGAATGGAAGAAATTGTGCTTTTCTCATTTGTTTACACGGCTGTTCTTAATGAAATCATAAACTTACATTACTTCAAAAATAAGCCTGCTATTCTGATATCACCGGCTACTTCAACTTCTTATAAGAGTTGAATATTAACAAAGACAAATTATATTCTTTTTCTAAAATTTTTAAAACTAATTATATGTTTAGTAAGTAGATTTAGCTGATGAAAAGCATCTTATAAAAATCATTACTCGCAATTTTACAATTTTTAGGACTATCTAACAGTTCTTAAACTCGTCATCAGCGCAGTTCATGATGCCATTTCAGAAATGTTGAGATAAATTCAATAGTTTCGTAATACAGTCGGGAAAGGTGTAATGCGTATGCTTATTATAAAGTTACATTGTTACCACTCTTGTTTTAATAGTTGTATACTGACTGTGTTCCAAGCAGCAGAGACGCCCTCTAACGACTACTCGCCTTCAGTATGGGCCAACTGAAGAATGAATGTAGACGATATAGAAAACCGTAAGTTTTCTCTTTGTGCTTAATTTTTATTATTATAATTGTTGTCCTCGTATAACTTAACCTAAAATAATAAAAATAACTGTTTCTTTAAAGAGAGACTTCACACAACTCAACCTGGAATCTACCCTAATTGGTTAAACATTTAACATTCAATGATCAACAATGTTTAAATACCATACATAAAAATTAAATTTATATTTCTTAATTAATTGTATCATTTGTGTGTGTGTAATTTCAAATTAAAAGTTACTTATACGAACACTTTGCACTCACACAACATCTCTCTCACACACACGCAATGAGTTCTTTTAAAAATGACAGGCAGCTTCAAATATCAGAACGTCCCTTAAGGCACGATCATGCTAGAATATGGTATTTTTATTCGCGTTCTATTTTCTTTTTTTTCTTACACCTTTCTTACATAACATTATCAACATTCCAAACTCGAACTTTTTTATTTTATTTTTACGTCAAAAATTCCTATTTTTAATTCATACCTCTCTCTCCATCTTATATTTATACGGTTTTCTCAGAGAAGAGAAGAAAGATAAGCAAGAGAAAAGGATTTTGCGAGAAAATCCGCCATAGATCTCTCCAAATATATGCAGATCTTTCTTCTTCCAGAAAAGCCATCACTGCTAAAACCTTGCTCGAGCTTTTAAATTAAACAACATCGATCTCTTTTCTTTTTTACATTTTCTTTCGAACATTATGGCATGCATACTGATTTCCAATCACTTTATAAGAACAAGAACTAAATAGGCTTAGTATTCTCGCCATTTTGAAATGATGGTAGATAAAACAAAAGAAGTAAATAATTCAAATTAAAATTCTCGATGCAGTCTTTTAATTGATATGATTAGAAATGCATTTAAAATTCATTTCCGTTATAAAACAAAGTCTTAATTAAGTCCCAGCAATGACATTTATTTGCAGAAAGTATTCATTTGATTAATCTTCTGTTAGAATGTGTTTAATTTCGGAATTACTTCGGTTATTTGGAAGTGGTTGCTATAGCAATGCGATATGAAAACCTTAAATAACAATTAGTACAGGCTTTATATTTGTGATCTTAAATTTCAAATCCTCCAACCGCCCTATGTCGCCCATCCGGTATGGTGGTTAGCGATGCTGACTGCTGTGCCGTAGGGCCTGGGTTCAAATCCCGGATAAGACATGGATGCTTGTAAATGTATAGAGCCTTCGCGGAAGAGGGGTGCTCTAAATAGCCGTCGAGCCGCAAATCCTCTCGTGAGGTGGGTGGAAAGGGGAAGATAGATGGAAGGCCCCTGACCCTCCCCAGGGTGTTCTCCCTCAAAATTGGGGTGGAACGAGCTAAATTGTACTGTCAACTGAATGGTGCTCAAGACTACGGCCAACGACAGGCGTACATCTAGCCCCTTGCCATGATGAATTTCATGGGCAATTTTTCGAATCTCACGCTATCAGAAACTGCAATAAAACATTAATCCTATTACTATATTAAAAGTAGATCGAGAGAGAGAATTAAATATCATGAATGAGTAATTTACATTTTACTTCAGTTTGTCTAATTATAAAAAATATAGCGACTATCAATTATAAAGCCTTTAGTACTGATATTTAAATAATGCAAATTACATTAATAAGTATTTATATTTCCGAAAACCTATATATCAGTAAAATGAAAAATATATGTCTCATAATATTTAAGATAAATATAAAGATCAAATTAATATAGTAAATTATACAGATACTTTAGTAATAATTATAAAGGTATCGTTTTGAAAAAATTGTTACGTACTGTTTATTTCTTAATGCAAGCTAACATAACCCACAAAGTCCCTTGTATGAGTATTAGCAAATAAGATTAAATAAACGTCCATGATTAAATAAAAGTAATTGTTAACTTCAGGAACGTTACAAGCACTTTTTAGTGTCATTGAAAGCGAAAAAATTCGGAGGTAATATTGTAAGACAGCTTTAATACAATTGTTAAAACAATTGTTTATTGTTTCGCATCGCTTTCAAGAGGGGGATTTAGACTATTTTTCTTAAAGTTAGGTTGATTGATTGATTGATTGAATATTAACGTCGCACTGTTCAGCTACACGAGGGCTTTTGGCGACGGACCACGTAATTTTGAACCATGGTCAAGTGACGTGGACGACACCTGAGCTGGCACCCCCCTCTCCTAACTACCACACCACACCAACGGGAGGACGTTTCAGCTCTCGACAGATTTAACGTGCATCTCTTAAAGTTAGGAAAAAAACTCAGTAGGCATAACTTACGAAGATAATTGAAAACTTGCACGAAATTAATAACATTTCTAAAAAAAAAAAAAGTCGAAAAATTAATTGTATCTTTCCTTCCAGCACAGCAAAACTTTTACAAATGAATTTATTTTAAAAAAAGAATAGATGAGCACATCACACACACACACTATTTAATATAGTATTAAATTTTTAAAAAGAACATCCTTTTTTTTCAAAGACTACTTACTCAATGGAACAAGATTTACAGGAAAATTTTGTTGCTTCTCCAACAAATGTGTAACCAAACCAAAAATTCTTCCAAGGTCAAGGCGAACAAAAGGTTTCTCGATGTCTCTCTGCATTTCTTACTCGTTTTCATTTTATTCTTCTTTGAGGCTAATTTCCATCGCGATTTTTTGGTTTTATTCAGTCGAACCAAAAGAATATAATTACCTGGGGAAAAAAACCAGTGGAAGGAATCTAAACATTTCGGGCGAGAAAGCCCGTTCGATTTTTTTCCTTTCTGCAAATGCAAACCATTTTTTTCCCGCTTTTTCGTTCGTGAAGAGTAGATGGAAAAAAATATTTTGCTTTGCGCTTGTTGTAATAGATTTTAAGAAAAGATGAGTAAAAATGATGTAGGTCAAGGAACTACTGATAATAAAAACTATTTAGTCGATATTCTTTATTGTAAAATCAGGTTTTGAAAATATTTCCTGTTAGGCAGCTGTAAGAATGAAACGTTCAAAACTGTAGAAACTGTCTTTTACTGTAGAAGTAATTCAAATTATCGTAGTTGGAAAAAATAATTACCTCAAAATTATCGGAAATTAAAAAACATGTTCCCTATTTCTTTAACTGCAACTTAAGAGTATAAACTACAGTTATTTTCGATTCAATCTAAAAGAGCTACTCCTAAATTGTATACAAATTATACTATCACTCTTTATCATTGGACAAAAGTATATTATGTTTGTCCACACCTCCCCGCAAAAAAAGGCCGTGATATGCTGAAGAATCACAACTGTAAAAAATAAAATCATAGCACTTTATAAATTACAAGTTAAACCTCTGGAACAGAGGTGGTGAACCTTTATGAATCAACGTGCCATTTTTTCTTAAGAAATGTTTGATGAGGTACAGACGTGCCGTCAAATGATTTTGACACTTGGGATTATATATATATATATATATATATATATATATATATATATATATATATATATATATATATATATATATATATATATATATATATATATATAACTAAATACTAACATACGTGTAATTCAAATTAAAGTAACATCAGTGTAACTTCTGTTGCTGTAGATTGTGCGGATGACAAATAACTTATAAAGGGTGTTTTTTTAGAGATATAGAACTTTAAATTGCAATAAAACAACGATGTATTATTCGAATGACATGAATTTTTTTTTATTCGAAAGATAATCTTGTGGCATTACATTTTAAATATGATCAAGCAAGGCGTAGATTCGTCGAATGGGCCCACAACGAAAATGCCGTTGTTCCCGATTTTCATAAGCGAATTTTGTTGAGCGATGAAGCGCACTTCTGGTTGAATGGCTACGCCAACAAACAAAACTGCCGCATTTGGAGTGAAGCTAATCCACAAGTGTATGTCGAAACACCGTTACATCCAGAAAAACTGACTGTTTGGTGCGCTTTATGGGCTGGTGGAATCCTTCTTCAAAAACGATGAAGGCTACAACGTTACAGTCAATGGTGATCGGTATAGAGCCATGATTACTAACTTTTTCATTCCTGAATGGAACAATCATGATGTCCAGGAGCTGTGGTTCCAACAAGACGGCGCAACATATCCCACAGCTCGTGCCACAATCGATTTATTGAAAGACACGTTTGGTGACCGCCTAATTTCACATTTTGGACCTGTGAATTGGCCTCCAAGATCTTGTGATTTAACACCGCTAGACTATTTTCTGTGGGGCTATGTAAAGTCATTGGTCTATGCGGATACGCCACAAACGCTTGACTATTTGGAAGACAACATTCGCCGTGTTATTGCCGATATACGGCCACAAATGTTGGAAAAAGTCATCGAAAATTGGACGTCCAGATTGGACTACATCCGAGCCAGCCGTGGTAGTCCTATGCCAGAAATCATATTTAAAATGTAATGCCACAAGATTATCTTTCGAATAAAAAAAATTCATGTCAATTGAATAATACATCATTGTTTTATTGTAATTTAAAGTTCTATACCTCTAAAAAACACCCTTTATTAGGATTGTAAGATGTTACTTTTAGTAGAATGCCTGCTAATTTGAAGTTATCTGCCAAAGAGTTTCTAAGCAATTAATTATTTTTGCTGTAGTTAATTTTTTTTGACAAGAGGATTTGTGATTTGTTTCAAACTACCGTTTTACATGCGATGTTCTTCACACCACTGTGCAGAACATATAACACTTCCCGCTTTGTCACCTTTACTAATAATGCCATTATTTCTAGATTCACCAAGTTTGAAATTTTCTGTTACACTTACAACCTTGCACTTTTTGTTCTGAACTAGCCATGTTGAATAACAGTTAAAAATCATAAATATAAGACACAGAAAGTTTAAAATACTGTCGTGTCTACGAAATTAATTATGCTATGCGTAGACAAATTTTGCATCATAAGCAACTGTAGTAAACGACGTAACTAAGGCAAGACAATAACAAACGAGTGTGCCACCGCGTTTATTCGTAATACATCATAGTGAAATCCGTTATTTTGAAATAAAATACAAAACATTTAGATCACTTACGTGCCCAAAACATTGTGTGCCAAAACAAACCCAAACAAACACACAAACAGACATTGCGTGCCATTCGTTCGCCATCCCTGCTCTAAAATTATCAGTTACCTCTAGTCAAACTACTAGTTAAATTTCTAGAAAAATTGTAAAAATTAATTCTCGAATAACAATTATTTTGAAAGTAATTAAAAATCTATCAACATTTCCTGTATTAAAATTACTGTGTGCTGCAAATATATAGATCTTTTTCATTTAAAAGTTTTTATATACTACAAAAATAAGTTGAATGCCTGTTATAAAGTGATTTTTACCAAATCTGTGTGTGAATCACTAATCCATGCAAACAAATCGTAAAGAAATATATTATACTCGTATGAAAAAATATTGCATGAAACAAGATAGTATAAAACAGAACGATTATGCTAGAAGATGTATTTGAATCATTCCTTATGAGCCTTTCTTTATGAAAAATTTATTAAACTGAGAAGAATACATTTGAACATGGAAGTAAAATCTATTATTGCCGATGCAGAAAGTTCTGTTAATCATTCCAAAAAATCACATTCCATTCCTCCTCATTACTATAAGGTATAAGTGATAACTTATTATTTTTATTAACTAAATAATGTTTGACATTATACATTATTATAGAGCAAATGATATAAAGATTGGAACTGTGAAATTTTCTTAACGGCTTCTAATGTATAAGAAAGAACATAGATTTTATAATATAAAATATAAAAAAGAATATACTTATCTTCGAAAAATTAATGTTTTTTACAAAAAAGAAAAATAAATATTTCTTTAATTTTTTTCTCACAAAGAAAAAAAATTAATATCTTTTTTTTTAAAAAAAAAGAAAAGAAAAGAAAAATGGTGTCATTCCATGCAAAGGAAAGAGAGGGAAAGGGTCCACAACACGTTTTTAGTTTTTCGGAAAACCTTTTCCCTTATCAAATAGCCATTACAAAACACTTTTCCGATTTGGAACGGGAAGAGTAAAAATCCAAGAATTGAATATTTTCTTTTATTTTGAAAAACGCGGTCATATTTCAAAGAAGCAAACAAAGAAATGCCAACGAATGACAAGTGGTCGCCAACACCGACGCCAAAATTTTCCTGGGCCAACGCCAAGGCAGTTGAGCTGTTGCCAATTCATGAGTTTTAATAGTGCAGAAAAAAAAGAAGATAAAAAGTTTTGTTGAAGTGAATTGTTTATAAACCGTGAGTGCGTCTCAGGATAGCCCAAATGGACAGTTTAACTAGGTCAGTAAGTTGCATAATTTATCGAGAACTCTTACAAATGATGGAAAAACTGTGTTTTTACTTTTCTTTTGTATAACTGCAAGAAAGGCTCCAGGGATTTTTTTTTTTTGGTTTGTTAATGGACCAATGTTCCATTTGACTTCAAAAACGAAAATCAATGGAATGATTACCTTTTTATCTGAATTGGGTTTTGGCTCAAGACCAGATGTTACAATACTCAGTTTAAGTAATGTCACCTTGTTGCATTAATATTTAACCCTATATGAAACAAAATGTCTGGATTCTTCCTTTTAAACTATCTAATCGTCCATGTTCTGAAAAATATTTACGAAATAAAAAGATGTTTTCAAATCTCAGTTTCCTTCAATGGCATATAGCTTAATGGGAGTTGGAAACATCTCTCTCAGTATACTGACAATGCTAAATTGGCTGTTTTCGATGTACTTTTTCTCAAAATATGTTATACTAGCTGTATGGCCCGGCGGTGCACGGGCTTTCTGTACATGTATAAGCAAAAGCTTCAGTATAATATACTTTTTCGAAATTTCTTTGTGTTGCACAGGCTATTGCAGTTTTAAGAAATAGTATATATTTTTCAGAATTAAAATATGCTAACACTCATATGTGCATCGATAAAATTAACGTAAAACATGACAAATAAAATTAATAAAAGTGTCTATTTTTTTTTGTTTAACATTTTAAACTATCCTTTTAAAAAAATTAAAAATTATCAGTTTTATTATATTTTTCAAAAGTAATATATGGCTAATTATGTTTTGTTTATTTTCATATGTGTGTAAAATGAATTTCATAAGTGGTCTGTAAATGAAAAAATATAATACAAAATTATATTATGTTTAGTAAAACAATGAAAAAATATTTTAAAATTAAAATTACTTTTGTAACTTTAGAGAATGCTTGAAGTATTATAAAAGGCATAGAAAATAAGGATGGCAATTAATAATGAACCATAATATATGTGGACATTGCTTTTATTTATTTTTTTAACTTGTAGTGGATGACAGTGGGTAATATACTGTTTTTTCAAATGTAAATTCATTTATTAAATTAAAAAATGGCTTTTGCAGAGCAGTGTGTCCAAAATTAAAAATTATTTTTTTAATGAGTGTTCTCATTGAAATTTCGCTTCACAGATAAGAATGATTTCATAAAAACGCATATTTGTATATAAGAGAGAAAATTAACTTGATAAAAAGGTAAATAGAAATGAAAGGATGAAAATATAAATAAAAGAAAAAATTATGTCACAAACTATTTCCTTAAAATATTAACATAAATAACATACATTAGGAAGCCTTCAACTGGGAAAAAATAGATAAAATAAGCCTACATTGTAATAAAGCATTAAATTAAATTTTCTGTAGCATTAAATTAATATCACATGAGGAATGGAAGTAATACCATCTAAAATCTGTATTACATTTAATATAAAATTCAGATGTAATACAATAGGAAAAAATTAAATTAGTAAGAACTAAAATGAACTACCTAAAACAGACCTACGCTGAAAAAAAACCATAATGAAGCTAATGAGAGAAATAATAAACCCTGTTGATAAAAAATAATTTTTTAAACAATACTTTTTTGCACAATTTTAGTTAAAAAAATATTTGTTATTCTGTTGCAAAGAACAAACAAATGAGGAAATACAATGATAATTATAGTGATAATTGAAATATATATATCA
Organism: Trichonephila clavipes; assembly: GCA_019973935.1. Lineage (NCBI taxonomy): Eukaryota > Metazoa > Arthropoda > Arachnida > Araneae > Nephilidae > Trichonephila > Trichonephila clavipes. The sequence continues at coordinate 316,003 of BMAU01001220.1, forward strand.
TATATGAACAGTATATACAAAGTATATGATCTTCATAAAACTAAATGTTGAACATATTATCAGAAGCAAAGTTAAACCGTGATGCATGAGACGTAAAATCACATCAACACTGAATTTTAAAAAAATCCAAAGAGAAATATGAAAAAATTGCATCAAGCTGCATCTTTCTCCCTCAAAAACTTTTGGATCACAAATGGTATAAATATATTTATATATTTGAAGAATGTTTAAAGCAAAATTGATGCAAGGTGCTATGCGACAAAAGATCTGATCAACACAGATCAGCATCTGATGTTTTCCTATAATGATGAGAACATAGTATTTGCTGATGAAGGAAGAAAAGCAATAATCTTTTTTTTGTAACCAAAGAAAATGTCATTGAAATGCACATATGTAAAATGTTTAAAAATCTATATGAAGAACAGATTGTAAGAAGGAAAGTTAAACCATGATGCAGCACGAAAGAAATTGCATTATTTCTGAATTTTAAAGTGCAAAAGAAAATTATTTTGCTGAGCATTTAATCCCATTCATAGTTTCTGAGAAGATCTTCTTGATGAGTACTTATTGGTTTAAAAACTATGAGGTCAAAAAAAGCAACAATGCTAAAATCTGGTTAATAACAATTGTTGACATAAATTGATGGTAGTTTTTTCCCAATATTGCCAAACCATTAATAGCAATTAGCTTAATTTAGCTTCTGTTTACAAAAAGCTTAAATCATTTTTTTGGTTTAAAAACTAACTTTTGAGTCATGGTATCGCATAATTGAAAGTACAATAAGCAAGAAAATTATAGTTCAGAAAATAAACATACATAAAAATGTTCGACACTAAAATAGAAATTACAGCATTAATTTAAATTAAAAGGTTATCTAAAACAGAAAAATTAAGCCCTAATTTTGATGAAATGACCACAACCAGTGCTGAATAAACAAACACTCACGAAAATTCTTAAATATAAAAAATTTAAACATGAATAAATACGAAGTAACCTAGCATATAGTAGAAATTATAACATTAATTCAAACCCAACATGTAGAAATCTGGTTAATAACAATTGTTAACATAAATGGAAGGTAGTTTACAAATATTGCCAATCCGTTAATAGCAATTAGTTTAATTTAGCACTATTTTCTTCTTGTTATACTGCTAGCTAGGATTTTCTACTTTATTGTTACAATAAGCGGGATTTAGAACTTGCCGTTGAACAAAGAAAAGCAATAAAGTTTTTTCTAACAGAAAGAAACTTTGTGTAACAGATTTTTATTTTTGAACATAAGAATAAAAGCAGGTAAGAAGTGAAAATTGTATAAAAAATCCACTGATATTTGCGTTGAAGAATAAGTAATTATTATCAGTACTTGCGTATTATATCATCAACGCAGCCAAATTGAAGCTATTTTACACCAAAATCTGAACGATTTGTTTTTTACACATAATATGTTAAGAATTTTTGCAGTTTTGGTATCAAGGTTTAAATATTAAAATAAATAAAATTCAGGTTTTTTTGCAAGCATAATATAATGTAAAGAGGGTAGAGCCATTGCAGAACAGTGTACCCAAAGTTTAAAAATATGTTTTTAATGAGTGTTCACATTGAAACATCGCTTCACAGAAAATGCTTTCATAAAAATATATATTTGAATGTAAGAAAAAATTAACATGCTAAAAAAAGGTAAATAGAAATGAAAGAATGAAAATATAAATAAAAATTATAACAGAAAAGTAATAGCAGTAATATGTTTCTGCTATGGGAAATGACACTCCTTATGAACTTAAAGGGTTGCAATTCTATATAGAAGTATACTATTTTTTTTCTATACCTTCGAATAATGACTTCAAAACATAAGAGCATTGAATACGTACATTTCAGGTTTCTTCGTAAAAAAGAGGGTGTGCATTATACGGCGAACATGCTGAATTGGAGTCATCTGTCAAATGATTTCTAAGCAATTAATTATTTTTACTGTGGTTTACTTTTTTGACAAGAGGATTTGTGATTTGTTTCAGAATGCCGTTTTACAGCCGCGATGTTCTGCATATCACTGTCCCAGAACATAAAACACACACTGCTTTGTCTCCTTTGCTAATTAATGCTACATTTCTAGATACACCAAGTTTGAAATTCTCTGTTACACTTACTATCTTGCAATTTTTTTCTTTTGCTGAACTAGCCATATTAAATACACTGGTGTGCAAAAATTAAGGACGAAGTCGAAAAATTAACATATCAGCTGAACGAAGAGGCAGAGCGGACAGAAAGACCAATCAGGAGATTAAGTAAGGTGATGTACGGTAGCACATGCGCAGATATGCAGGTAGATGTAATGGGGGAGTGTCTGAGTAGTATAAAGCATGTTGTCGGTGAAAGATCAGTATTTCTGGCAAAGAGATTGCACGCCGTATAGCAGTTAAAATCAATCACACCGAGTTGCTGCCTCAGCGAGAAATGGCGAATAATCAATCTGTTAGACGACATTTGGATGCTTTTACCCGAGGTCGAATCATTGGGAAGTTGGAGGAAGGCCGCAGTGTGACATGTGTGGCTGCAGAGTTCGGAATTGCTCACAGCATCGTTTCACGACTTTAGAGACAATTTCAAACTACAGGAACAGCTATCCGGGGGTTCAGTAGTGGTCGTCCACGAGGAACCACACCCGCAGATGACCGGCACATTGTCTTACAGGCCAGAAGAAACAAGCGGCAGAAAGCGGGAGAAATCGCTAGACACACGACACAGGTGACTGGACGACCGATATCGCGTTTTACCGTGGCCAGAAGACTGCACGGTGGTGGTCTGTTTGCACGACGCCCTGTACGGTGTGTACCTTTATCGCCTGCCCATTGGAGAAGGCGTTCTCTGTGGTGCCGGGAACACCGGATTTGGAGAGACAATGAATGGGGACGAGTACTCTTTACAGATGAGAGCAGATTCAGTTTGAGTAGCGATTCTCATCGCATACTCATCTGGAGAGAGCGGGGAAGCCGCAATCATCCCTCGAACATCATTGAAAGGGACAGGTATGGAGGTCGCGGTGTTCTCGTTTGGGGAGGCATCATGCTTGGTAGTCGTACAGACCTTCACATCTTCGACGCAGGTTCAGTCAACGGGACTCGTTATTGTAACGAGATTCTTCTTCCATATGTGCGTCTTTTTAGAGGCGCTATGGGTCTGCAGTTCCTTTTCCTGGACGACAATGCACCATGTCATCGCACAGTAGCTGCCGAACAGCTCTTAGAGAGTGAGGATATTGAGCGTATGTATTGGCTGGCACGATCTCCGGATCTCAATCCTATCGAGTATGTATGGGATTTTCTAGGCAGACGCTTGGCAGCTCGTACCTTACCAGCAGTAACGATTCGGGAGCTTCGATTGGCGCTGCAAGACGAATGGGCAGCAATGCCTCAACAGCTCCTTGACACCCTCATTCTCAGCATGGGCAGACGCTGTGAAACCTGCCTAGCAGTCAGGGGAGATCATATCCCCTACTAAAGACTGGATGTTTCTTGCTGGACACCCATCACAGGGATGTTGCGGCCTTCAGTCGCATTGCGCTTTATGCTACTTTTTCATTCAAGCTTCTTTTTATCCCTCTGATTTCTCTTTTAGTAAGTGTTGCTTACATTACACATGTCCTTACGTATTGGGGATCTTACGGTATTAAATGTGTTGATTTGGAAAGCTTTTGTACAAAGTTATATTGAAAAAACCATCTCGTCCTTAATTTTTGCACACCAGTGTAAGTTAAAAATCGTAAATAGGACACAAATAAACTTTAAAATGCAGTTGTGTCAACGAAATTGACCATGCTATGTGTAGACAAATGTTGGATCATAAGTGACTGTAGTCCACGACATAACTAAGGCAAATCAATTAAAACTAGGGAGCTCACCGCCGTCCCGAGGCCGATCACTCGCGTTTGTTTGTAATACTTCATAGTGAACTTTGTTATTTTGAAATAAAATGAAAACCATTTTCATCACTGGCGTGCCAAAAATATTGTGTCGCGTGCCATATATGGCACGCGTGCCACTGGTTCGCCGTCCCTGCCGTAGAGGTTAAAGTAAATTATTTTTACAAAAATGTATACAAAAAAAACAATCTATGCGATTTAAAAATGTAAAAATCTCAAATTGTCCAAAAAATAAGATTTTAGTTTTCCAACACCTCTTAAAAATGATTGAACCATTTTTTTAAAAACACGTAGAAAGAGAAGAAAGACAAAGAAAGGTGTCAAAGGGGAAAAGGAATGAAAAACACAAATTAGCTTCAATTTAAAAGAATTGCATTCGATAAAACGTTTTAAATTAGACAAAATTTTTAAAACATGTTGTGCGATTTGTCGTTTTCGTAAAATTGAAAATCTTAAATTCGAAGTTTTAATCTATAATGAGTAACTATGACAAATAAACAGCAACAAATTGAATATACGTTTATTTATATGTTTGATTTGTTCGGACAATTTCGAATCAGAAATAAGTCTTTCTGCATTAATTTTTAATTTTTTTGAAATAATTATCTGTAACTTATGTCTGCGAATGTTCTTAAATGAATGTTCTTAAAAGAAATCGTGAATTGCGTGATGTTTTAACCTTTTCTTAAGAAAACTGTTTTAAACAAGTATTCAATTCAAAAGTTTGTAATAATGAATACTACTATTATTACTGCTCCTAATTTTATTTTTATATTCACGCCACTTTTTTTTTACACGTTAGATACGTTTATCGAACTTAATGCGCCCGTTGTTGTTGTTTCTTATGCCACCTGATCTCGACTGCGTCAGATCCTGGTCTACATAATTCCTCATGGTAAGGGGCTAGATGTACGCCTGTCGTTGGCCGCAGCTTTGATCATCATACATATGCCAGTACTATTTAGCTCGGTTCCCCCCAATTTTGAGGGAGAACAACTTGGATGGGAGGTCAGGGGCATTGAACCTCTCTTCCCCATCCACCAACCTCATGAGGGGACTTACAGCTCGACGGCTATTTAGAGTACCTTCATGCCGTAAAGACACTATACATTTATAAACATACATGACTTTCCCGGGATTCAAACCCAGGCTTTACGGCCCAGCAGCCAGCGTCCGGTATACCGGATGAGTGGCTGATGTGCCTGTGGACCACTTTCTGTACCAAAAATTTGGCCATAAAACCCCAAGTGGAATAACTGCATAATAGAAAAACCACAAATTTCACTTTAATGTCCTGAAATTAGTAAATAAATAAAACTGAAAATGATATTGATAAGCATTGTAACGAACTCTAGACCCGTTCTGAAACTCCAGGGGGCAACGTGGACCGATCCGATGTACTGCGCCTGCGCGAGTGCCACGCCAGATTATTCAGTGATTACGATGGCAGATGTTGTTTTAGCTCCGCCAGGGTCCTTAGTGAGGAGATTTGGAGAGTTGGTGCTTTTACCTCTCGACGACAGAGGTTTTACCTCCACCAGCGAGCATAGTGTGGAGATTTGGAAACTGTCTCGCAACGAGAGGATACGGTGAGCTCCACCAGTGAGCTTTATGAAGAGATAATTCAGCGATTGTCTCTCGAAGAGAAATGTGAGAGTTTTGCGTTTCAGTTATTGCATCTGCTGGAGGCAGAGTTGTTGGATACCACTCGGGCCCATATTTGTTTTCTCTCTAAAATTGTCAACGAGCTCAGAAGATTCAGTATTTACCTCAAACGTGTAAAAAGTGTAAATTTTGGTGTATGTGAGTGACCTATGTCTTCGTGTGTAAATAAAAACCATTTAAAAACACCGATCAAGTTTCATCAGTTGACAAGGGTAGGACATTACAGCATTTAATAAGGCTATTTTCTAAATGTGAACTTTTAAAAAAGGTATAACCTTGATTAATAAATTCATATACAAGATATTAATTGCGTTCAAAAATATCTACGTAATGTACTTTATATTAACAATACAAAAAATAATACTGCTTTCGGTTTAAAACTAAAAAAAAATCGCATTTACTTTACATCTCTGGACTCTTTGATACGACCATATTTTAAACAAATATTTGCATGTAAACGACCATATTTTAAAGTTTTTTGCATGTAGACGTGAGATTCAGTTCTTATTTAAACCCCATAGACTGCAGCATCCGTAATCGGCCCTACTTTCATCGTGCGACGCTTATCATTACGCGTCTTTTAAATACTTATTAATAACATTTAACTTAAAAATTTTAACAAGTAAAAAAAATCTTGATTAATTTATTTTAAATTTCATAATAAAGGAAATGGGACACAGATATTTTACTTTATATTAAAACATTCGCAACCTCCTTAAAATTGCCCACGCACTCCCTAATTAATATTAATTTGCCAAGAAATACCTCAGCAGTTACAAGACTCTCCAGGGGTGCGTAAGAATCGTTTTGGAAAAATATGGAGTAAAACAAATCACACGAACAAGTAATATAAAAAAACATTTTTTAAAGTCAATTCCTAGTTTGGTCAACAACGAAAAATTTTATGTTAGTTACTTTTTATTATAAACAATTAAAATTAATATAAATATAAATATACATATGACATAATCACAATGTTAAGTGACAAAATAGAAAGCAATTTTCCTTTCTATACATGGTGTTGGAGTATTTTTTTTGTTTTGTTTTTGTTCCTGTTTATTCATTCATTAAATTTAATTATTCCAATAAAATAGTACAGTAAAAAAGAAATCACATTCTAAGAAATTAGGCCATCCCAGGTGGGATTCGAACCCACGACCTTTGGATTAGAAATACAACGTGCTATCTATCCATGGTGCTACAGGGACACAACGGGCGATTTTCTTTCTATATAAGCTGTTGGACTTTTATTTTTGCTTGTTTCTTTCTATTCATTAATTAAATTTATTAATGAATTAATATTTGAAAAAACTGTATTAACATCAAGTTTCATTCACTAGAAGTTTTACAAAAATGTATTTAAACTTGAGTGGATGAATAAAAAGCCTTTTATTGACCATTGAAAATTTGAACAATACATATAATATATATATATATATATATATATATATATATATATATATATATATATATATATAGGGAAAGTGTGAACTAATAATAGGAATTGAAAAAGAGTAAGAATTGGTATTATCCGCAAAATTTGCTATTTCAGAAGAAAATAAGTATATCGACATTCTATTTACTAAATAATGGAGCTAATGACTATTTCTAATGAATAGGGCTGTTTTCTTGTTAATATTTCTTTTATCTGGAGCAATATAGCAGTCTGAGTGCTGAAAAACTGAAAAAACTGAAATTTTTCTTAAGAGTTATTGTAATTTCCACTGAATGCCAACATAAAAAAACAATTATTCAAAACATAAATCAATTCCTGAATAAATATTTGAGAAACACAACTACACAATGGCATATTAATTTAAATATTGGATTTTCAGATATTATGTTTTCCGTTACTAGGAAAAAAATCTCTTTCTGAAACCTTTCAAATAAGTAATATTTCCTTTCGAAAATTTTAAGCTCAAGTAATATCACAGCATCTATAATTCGGCTTCTAAATAAGATGGCATAAAATTCAAACTGAGTCCTTAACACAAAAGATCGAACCTTAATATCAAATAAAAATTAGATCTACTTTGATCGAAAATGATATTAAAATTATATAATGATGCTGATCATTATATAATTTCTGTGACATAATTATAAGCCATATCAAAAATAAAAAAACTTGCATTATGATTTTCTCCATTATAAATTTACCCTCTATCCTCCGAAAGCATGCTTTTTTTACAAAGGGAGAAAAAAATCTCAGATTAAGAACAGGTAAAACATAACCAAAATTAAACATAAGATTAATCCTTGAAAAATATAATCGTTATCATATTTCGCTAATATGTCTTCTCCTCCTCTTAGAAGTTTTAAACACTTTTTTTTATCCAACAGGGACTTGAAAATGGATATAAGCAAACACTGTGTATGCTTCTTCAAAACTGAATACTTTTAATTAAGACGCAAAATAAAAAAAAAAAAGAAACTTGCGAATAAAAATCAATGGCTTTCAGAAAAAAAATCTAATTAATAATCACACGAATGTAGTAATCAATTGATATAAAGTAAAGAAGAAAGTGTATTTTCAAAAGCAAAGAGGAAATTCAGTTCCATTAGGAAGGGAAAAAAACCTTTTTTTCTGGAGTGAGTGAGTGAGTGAATATTAACGTCACACTGTGTTCAGCTACATGAGGGCTTTTGGCGACGGGCCTCGTAATTTTGAATCATGGTGAAGTGACGAGTACAACACCTGAGCTGGATATTCTACAGATAAAAGCGAGAATTAAATTAATAGAAGGGACATATACCAAAAAAGGCACTCGGACATGCTTAGATCACGCTTAAGAGAAATAATAAAACCATTATTGCTAGATTCAGCGATTTAAATACAAGCTCAAGGCAAGGAAAATAAAGGCCTATTAGTAGTAAAATTAATAATTATAATAATGGTTTTAATTTTATATATATATATATATATATATATATATATATGTTAGTTAAAATATTTTTAAATGATAGCGTAGTTATATTTATTATGTTAAACTAATGTTAAGTACAATTAAAATTATAGCAAGGACATTAAAAATATTTTTGTAATTTTCTATACGGTAAATAACAAAGCATTAAAAATACTTCCTAAGGGTTATTTCTATGAACTACAGTACTGCCATCTGTAATTTGAGAAAGAAAGTTTGTAAATGTTGAAAAAATTAATAGAGCTTTGAACAATGTTATATTAATTAATAGCACCCTATATATTATAAAAGATAATTTAATCTATATAATTTATAATTTGTTTATAAAAACAACTATATTATAAAATTAATTGCCCTTTTTTTTGCTCTAAGCAATACTTAATGAGATTAATAATAATTTTTTTTTCAGATTTATATGAAACCAGGAATCTGCTACGTAGAATGTAATTTACAATAATATTTGCGAAAATTAATAAATGTATATCACTATTCCAATGTGGTATTTCAATAATACTGGAGTTAAAATTGTCTCTCTTAAAAATTAGTGTATATTAAATCCTCTTTAATTGTATGTAGATTGTTCAAAATTTACTCATTCAGTGACCTAACATCGAAAAGTTATAAAAAAAAAAGGTTTTTTATTTTTTAACGAATGGAAATTTCAAAGAGTTTTTTTCATTCTTAATTTTCCTATCTGATATTATCTGGTTTCCTGAATAGCAGACCTTTTACATAGATGCGGGTAAAAAACAAAGTTAAAATAAAATAAATCATTAAAGAATAATTTCATAAAGGTTGTGGTCCTAAAATATTTCGCCAAACATATTTCTATCACAAAACCTCATAAAGTTTTCATTATAAATGTTTACTTTGGAGGATATTTTCTTACTTTCTTATGACACGAAATCAATAATTATGAATTAAAAAAGAGTAAAGTTGAGAATCATTATTCATTGCGTAAGGATTTTTTGCGTTGTTGATTAATGATAAAACAAACTACAGAATGTTTAAAAATAAAATCCTATGAGAACAGCATATAATTAATGATTTTTATACACCGCATTAGGTAACAATTATATGCTGATTCTATATTATTTAAATAACACTTATCTCATAGTTTTTATGAATAAAACTAGAAGCAAAGTTTTAAGACTTTGATCCCTATTTTTAATTATTATTTTATTGCACAATGAGCTTCTCTTATTATTTTCTAAATAAAAAGGATCAGAAGAATTTTACGCTCCGTAAAATATTAATTACAAAGGTATTTTTACAGAAATCATTAACAAAAATTATAGATTATTAACGATATTACATAATTGTACATCACATTAGTTATTTCAGAAAACAATTTGTTTTCGGTTGCGATAAAATGAAAATTATTTGTCTGGTTAAGTTACATGAAAAACGATTAATTAACTCCATCACCTGAGATAACTAAAAGAAAAGTTAAAGCAGAAAAAAAAATATTTTTGAGAAGGTAATTTCAGTTAATTATATTCTCACTATCTCTAGATGAAATTTTTACATCAAAAAAGAACGAATGGTCTCACTAATTATCATAAAGATACTTTAGTAGTATTGATCAAATTTTTAAAAAAATGTAATATATAAATAAATAATATAAGGATATGAAATTATATTAATTTATCTGTGCTTGCTTTTAAATAATTTATAATCCTCGTGTCTCTCACTTTACTTAAAGCAGTAAATATAATAGAAACAAGTTAAGATATTTCAAAAGAACATACGGCAATTATGAAAATAATGGCAAGAAATTAACGATTTTGTAAACAAGAAAGCTTTTTTTTTGTATTTTTCTCATGCTCAAACGCGATTACATAAAAGTTATTATTAGTTTTAGTTGTTTGACAACTCTTAGCTTTCGCACAAAAAATTTAGGATGCCAAATTAGGATGTTGTTGATTCACTAGTAATCAAATTTATCTTGTAAATTAATCTTAAAAATTTACATCGGTAACCAGAATTAGTAGGCGAACAACCTGGGAATCTAGACACAACGCGACACCCGTTTTTATTAAAGGTACACCTTTAATATTTATTATAAAAAAATCTTATGGGAGAAAAAAAATGTCCCTCTAGGTGATTATTCTAGTATTTACATGAACAAGGTGTTTCCTGAGAGGAATACAAAATATTTGTTCGAATATCTACAAAACAATAGCATTGGCGTAAAATATCCAGAGGTAAATTGAAACAGTCATGAGAAAATTGAATATTGATAAAATTATCACTAAAAGGTTCAGCAATATTCACACAGATAATTCCACAATTCCTCTAGGAGAGTAGAGGTAAAAGATAAAATATCATTACATTTTTCTGAGGTTAGCATTTAAAATAAAAAATTCCTGTTTTAAAATCTATTATGCAAATGTATACAAATAAAACTACATTTTAACACAAAAATTTCCAACTTCAAAAAATACCGTGGAATTTTTTTAAATAACTTTACATTACGAAGTTTTTCCTCCAGAAAAAAATATGCTGAGACTAACGGGTTGACTGATTTTTTTATTAATACCGTATTCTGAAGAACCAAAAGAACTCTTGGCGATGGAACTTGTAATTCCGTCGCAAATGATAACTGAGATTAATGGGAGTTTTATTAAAGCTTCACAAACACACAATTGACATGTATTCTTCACATCTTGAATGGCAACAGAATATCGAGGATGAAAAAAGAGTTAAACCTCAGTCTTCAATTAAACAAAAAACGTGTTATTTTGCAAAAATGATTTTAGTTGCAGCAATCTCAAGCTTACACATAATCTATTGCGATGCAGTTTTTGATAATCAAACTACAGTCGAATACTTCATCTTTTAATATACTTTAAAAACCACATAAAACAAATTTTAAATTCATAAACATTATATATTGAAAAAAGTAATTGTTCTCACACCTTTTTTAAAATTAATACATGTTTTTTATACATCAAAAAAGAGTACACTGTATTTTCAATATTAAGGAGATAATTTTATAAGAAAATTAATGAGTTTTATGGATATTTTATAATTTAAAGCATACAAGTAATATTAAGCATACATTGTTTTATAATTAGAACATGGGACAACTCCACTGAGAGTAAAAGGGGTAGCGAACATGTTTCTGGTGAACTGGACGATGGGGATTAAGGGTTGCACTTCTAGAATGAAACGCCCAGAACTCTATTGCTCTCGGCGAGTTAGGATCTAATAAAACCAGTTCAAGATTTATGATAACCATAAAATGTGTTAAAGAGAGAATAACTTGAAATTTTTTCAGAAATACTTTAAAAAAAGGGAGAAAATAAACTGAATCCCAAAAGAAAAAGTTCGTTCTATAGAAAATGCACTTCGCTACAGAGAGGTTATTATACAAAGAAAGTCATGAAATGTTCAAGGTTCCAGGAAAAAGTTCGCTATATAGAAAAATTCGCAATATACAGGTTCGACTGTATTATGTTCGTTTCCTTTTCTTTAATTTCGAATGTTTTATTTTCTTTTATCAAGAATATCGATTGTAAGTAACTAAATCTTTTAGAGTGCAAAAGTATATTACGTCAAAGAAATACAAAAAGGCACAGTTACTAACATTTAAAAATATACACTAGAAAAAGAGCACTAAAAATATTTTTAATCCAGTTGCATTACACGATGCTGTTTCAACATTCGAAGCCCGTAAAAATTTATTTCCAAGCATCATTGATTCTAAATTAAGAAGAGAACAGTAAATAAGAATAACAAAAATGTCTGCCATTGAAACAAACAACCTTTTGTTTGCGTATTTAAAGGTATGTAATTACGTTTTGTTTCTTTTCAATGCTCAGGAAAATAAACAGCATCACTTCGAAGAATTCGATTCGGTTAAATTTTTTAAAAGTTTTATTTGAGGTAAGTTATTTAAGTATTAAAAAAATGTTGAAATATTTTTTTCCTTTCCTTTTTTTACGGGTTTTGTGGGTTCTCCGACTTCAACTAATATCTTATTTCATTTATTTTCAATTAAATTTTTCAGAAATAGAATTTAAAAGAAAATGCTAAATGCTACTTAAAAAATCAATATGAATTGCGATGTATAGGCCTAGCATGTTTAACACTAGCTTAAATTTAATATCATACAAAAATCTTGGAGTGAAATACTAAAGAAAGACAATTAAAGAAATAATAGAAACACAAAATGGCGCTAATTCCTGGCGATTTTGAAATGTTTGGCTACTAATATGCCGAGATGGAAATCAAGTTAAGAAGATGTTTCAAAGAGACCATATGTTGGGAACGAGATTAAATGTAAAGTTTAACTGCCCTTTTTTACGCGCGCGCAACTGTAGTTACAAAAACCTCTGTCAATAAAATGATGTTAAGAATTTAGTTCTCTCGTATCAGAATTTCAGAATTCAGTCTTATTCATTTCAGTCTAATTTAATACTTTCAAATTGGAATAGCATATGACTAAAATGTCAATGTTGGAACTTTTTTAAACTATAAATATTCCGTGGAAGCGTTGGTTTTGTGACGCAGGGAAGGATGACCCATGGTAACCGTGGGGGCAGGGTGATTTGAACTGGTTACCTTCGGGACTGAAATGCACGCGTTAGACGACTGGTTGGAAAAGGAATTCCTATTTGGGCCAATCGTTGAGTGCTTTTATTTCTGTCCTATGTTGTTTGTGACCAGCGGAAGAAATAATTGATCTTATTTTAGACCACTTTGTTTTTCTTACATCATAATTTCCTATGGAAAATTCAAAGCTTTAAAAATTCAAAGCTTTAAAAATTAAATTATCTTAAAATTTAATTTAAAACTAGCAAAAACTATAGTTCAATATTTTTTTTAAATCCTTATATTTGTATACAAATGTTACGTAACAAAAAATATAACACACTTCATTGTATGAGTTTTTCATATTAAAAAAAAACAGCTAAAATACGAATTAAAGATTCGTACAGTAAGTTCTCATTAAATACGTCGTATAGAACATTATTCAAATAATTTGTTACATTTTATTTCTTACGTGATGAAACTAGTAAAGAATGCCGAGAAGAGAAGTTATTCAATGTACCAGAGAAGAATTTTTTTCTCTGGTTTTTTTTTTAAAGTTACGAAGGGAAGAAGTAAGATATTTGAGCAACCACATACATAAAAAAATGGGTTGAAATGATGATTAAAAAGAATCTAAAATCCAGTACATATCTACAGTAACAGCCAAAATTGTAGACAGTTTTTATGTTTATCAAGTTTGCATGCGCGCTCGTAGAAAGCGAACTATTTTAGGTAAAGCAAATGTTTGTACATCATTAAAGAGTAAATTTAGTGTTGAATTGAAGAAAATTGAATTTAAATACTATTAACATTTTTTAAAAAATAGGCTTTAATTTTTTAAAAAACTTTCCGTTAGAAACAATATTTTAATGTTATATTTAATTATTTAGTAGTACAGCCTTCATTCTTGAGTAAGCATCCCAGCGACGTCTAATGGAGATAACAAGAACTTGGAAATTTTTGTTCAGTTGCTACAGAGTGACAACATGCAATTATAGCCTCTATTGTTTTTTGATGGATGGTGGATTCGTGCAAGAATTCTTTAACGGTACCACAAAATTTCCATAGGGTTTACTCTCAATTAGAACTCTATCCTGATAACTGAATTCTTTTACTGTTCAATCATTGTATACATATAATTCTCGTGTAACAAGAAACTCAATACTTTTGGAAAAAGTATTAAGTATAATTAGAAAGTAGATCAGCAATAGAAGCTAGCAGGTTTCTTGTTTCAGAGTTTGCATCTATATTCTATCTCGCATTAAATACATTTTGTGCTTTAAATTACATATAGCCGGATTATGCCATGCACACACAGATCATTGCAGTAGTTTTGGTTCAAAATAGTTTGAACATAAGTGCTCCCTTCTTCTGCGTTGAATTTATTTTAGATCATCGCTTCCAAATAAGGAATCTAATAAAATAAAGATATTTTACCCTCCTCAATCTTTTTTTAAAACTTCTAATGGACTGCGGATTGCAGAATTGTTACATTCCCCAGAAGCAGGCATCTCTTTTCAGTGCGGCACCATATAGAAGGCGGGTACCAATCACTGCAAGTAATTTCGATGCCCAGTTTCCACCCCAGGGGGAAGCACCTGAGCTCTGACGCGATGTGAACCTGTACTCTGATTTAATTTTGCCGAGAGCACCTAAGCCAAACAGACACTCTAGGGATCTTTCACATACCCTATAATCATACGATATGCAAGCTGTCGATTTTCTGCATCATGGAAATCCACTGACTTGGGTCGGGGTCGAACCCGCAAGCTTGGGTGCAGAAAGCCAGCGACAAACCAACCACGCTACCCAACCGCCCTCCTCAAACGAAATAATCTGTTTACTCTAACAGTTTGTCCAGAAACAATCATTTTATCTTCCATTGAATTTTGTCCTGATGTTTCTACAAATTAAGGAATGCTTTTTTTTTCCGAGTTCCGGTTCCAAATCCAAAATTGATAATTACTCTTCTTAATGTTTTTAAACTTACATAAACATTAACTGTTCTCAAGTGGTTTCTGAAGGCCCATCTTTCTTGTTATTTTGCCTGAAAGTTATTTTTTTGCCTATATATTACCACTTTTCCTTTCTATAATTTATTTGTAATTTTCTATTAATTTTGTTTCCTTATAATATAATAATAGAACGTATGGTAATGTTTAATGTAATATCCTATAATGTTATTACTAGTAGTCAAAGGTTGACCTATTGGGTTTGCAATTTCAACGCATGAAACACACACAGAGGAGCAACGCTACCCTTTTTCACAAATGTTCCTATAATTTCTTTTGCTTCCTTTCATTAATAAATTATTATTTATCGTTATAATACATGTTAACACATAACATATGAAAATAACACTCGAAAATCATAAATTCAGCTTATATTGCTCACGAAATTAAGCTTATTTGCAAATGGTATTTCAAAATGTATTTCAGATAACAATTTTCAATCTGTACCTTAAAATTGATATTTTATAAATTTATTACCTGAACTCTCTCCCCCTCTTTCTCTCTCTCATTCATGTTTCTTTTTTTTAATAAAATTAACGTAGCCTTTCAAATATTAAAGGAATTCCACTTCTACTCTTTTTTGTTGCCTTAAAATTTACTTCTAAGTGATTAATAAATATTTCCCTTAGACGAAACAATTCAGTTTCTATGTGCACTGAAAGCAGAAAAATATAAAAATTCCAAAACGTATCAGTAATACTAATTATAAACGCCCATACAGCCTTGAGAATAAACGCAACTACAGGAAATAAGAAAAATTCAAACCTTAACTTCAATCTTTCTTCTTCCTTAAATAATACTGTTGAAAAAAATTAATATACATACAAAAAAAATATCAGCGAAAAAGCAAAACCATCGAAATAAACATTAGACACCGAAGTTTTTCAAAAAGCCGCCATTTGAAGCAAAAAAATCCTTCCGCTCGATTTCTCTTTCTAGAACAAACGTGACATTTTTTTTATCCGCAACTCCCTGGAACTAACCATATACTGATAAGTATGCTTCAATACCTCACCGCTAGATCTCATTTGCATTCACGATTCATAATGATGAAGCTGGACAGAGGGTCGCCAGATTCTGATCTTAGTAACGACCTTTTTCAAGACTGTCATTAAAACTGCTATTAGTGCCAGGGTCGTGATGTCCATCAGGCTGACCAAGCTAAAATCTACGTGACCGTCATAGGCCACAATTTTTGTGAGTGTCGTTCTAATTAACACACTTTTATAAGTTTCACTTGTATGTAACGCAGTGCTTCTCAAACTGTGGGGCGCGCCCCCCTGGGGGGCGCGATAACCCTTCAAGGGGGCGCGAGCATCTTGAAAATATAAAAGGCTTAAAAATTATTTTTTGAATGAAGTAAAACAAAAATGCTTTCTGATAAAATAAAAATACACATTTTGCACTGATATAAATTATATATATCATCTGGTTTTCCACTTTCAAAAGATTCCACTTCAAACGCTCATTAGCTATCTTTGATCCCAAAACAAAATAAAAAAAGATATTTTGTTTGCTTTGCTGTAATCCTGCGATGAGAGATTTTTTTATTACGTTTCTTGTAACCTCTAGAATAGTACTTTTGATTATCATCTCTTTGACCTTCAAACTTACTGGTATGCTTAACTCCCCGTCTACTTTTCTTTTGGGAAAGTTGTAAATAATATTTTTCTGTTGCTTTTTCCCCCATGTAAATGAGTTTTATGATGTATGGATAAGCATATTGAGCACTTTGAAGGATTAATTGGCCAAGATGTATTTTATGAGTAATCTGAAATTGCATTATAAAAAACGTTTTACTCAATTATTTTTTTATAACTGACATCGATGTTTTTGTATCGAATACATTTTTTTCATGGGAGCGGTCGCATGAGGCGCTGAATCACTCAAAATTCTGGTAAAACTGTTTATTCGTTAACAGTTTCTTGACAGTATCCTCCGATATGACAGTCTTAATGGAAACTAAAATGAATTTGTCACATTTATGCCTCTTTTTTTTGAGAGTTGCAAACGGTTTTTTACAATCAAGGTACTTGTTTTGATCGAGTTCCCTTCACGACCACTTTTGTTCAGAAATATTTTCTATGAATATGCTATACTTTCCCCTACGATTAACTTTGTGGTTTTAATTGCTGTGTTGTATAACTTATTATGGTTTATAAATGTAAATGAGCAGAATATAAAAAAATGGGCATCTGTGATCTCTCTATTGAAGGAAGATGAAACTGATCAAGCAATTGAAGAACCTGATGAAATAATGCATATTAATCGTGATAGCGAAAGTAAATATGACAAGTGATAGACATGAAACGTTTGAGTTGAATTGTAATTTTCAAATGCTGCCTAAAGAACTCTATCAAGAAAATAAAGATATCAAGAAAACTAAGAAGCCATAAATGTAACACTTCGCCTTGTCAAAAAGACACAAGCAAGAAAAGGTTACACATGCTATTTGTAGATCATCGAAGAATAGAAAAATTACAATAACGTGAGCAAAATATGACAGTTTTGATTGCAAATAACGTTCTTGTATTGTTAGTGAAAAGTGTCTGTGATTTATGTTCTTTATTAAGGTCACGCACATTTGGAACGGTTTCTTTAGTTTTATTGGATTTTTTCTCAAATCATCAAAGAAAAATTAAAAAGTCCTTTAAAGTAGGTAAGTATATTTTCTCTTAGTTAAATTATTCACTGCAATTGTGATTTTTATCGAGCACAGAAAAAATTAATTATAAAAAAAAAGGATTGGGGTGACTTGGTGAAGTGATCGCGCGACCATTAACGTTAGTGTGGAGTGGGCGCCTGCTTCCGGGTTAAAACATTTTGAAGGTTTCTCGCTTTAAATATTAAAAATAGCACAATTATTCTTCATTGGAATTTTTCATTCGTTTTTTTTATTTAATATTAATTCTAAAGGCTAATTCTGTGAGGCTTAAAATTACAGTTCGTTTTAAACTATTTATAATAGGAGCATTCATTTAAAAAATCATTTTATATTTTTGTATGCATTGTTGTGCACTTGGTTTTACTCTTCTTACAATTAAGCTATTATATCAAGAATAATGTATTATTTTTTAAAAAATAATCGCAGAACGGGTACTTCAGCCAGTGTACTTATAAATGTATCAGTACTGCACAATGTATTTTATAACTAATTTATTAATACTAATTTAAGAGCAAGTTTAATTATTATTAGTGACTTCCATGGGCTTGTCTTGCAGAGCAAAGGTTTTCAAATGAAGGCTTAATATTAGAAATTGACACTCTGAGTTCTTTTTCTATATTTAGCTGAGATCTATATTTTGTCTTCAAAGCAGCCACCGCAGAAAATCCGGTTTCACAAAGGTACGGTGTTGAAAACGGTAAAAGTATACGAAATGCTTTTGTTTTCAGTTCAGAAAATTCATCATCTACTTCTGCCCAAAATTGAAAAAGAGTTTTATTACAAAATTGTCCTTTAATTTCGCCACTAGATGTGAAATCTATGAAACTTTCTTCTTCGGTAGTGGAGAGCCCTTCTGGGGTATTTTGAAATGGATCTCTCACTCATTCGTAACTTGCTATCAAGTTGTCCTCAGCAAAAAAAATATTTTTTTAAAATTTTTTGCTAACATAGCTAAATGATATTCAATAGTTTTATAAACAACTTCCACATGTTGTTCTTCAGTTTTGTAAGTTTTTACACATTTATCCGCATTTTCAAACATTTCTAGTTTTTTTTTTTTTTTTTTGCTTTAAATTTCGGCTCCATAATTCTAATTTTCTACAAAAAGCATCAATTTTATCACTCGTGTCAAACATATGTACATTTGATCCTTGAAGTTGAAGATTCAATATATTTAATTTCTCAAATATATCGACTAAGTAGCTCAACTTCATCAGAAATAAACCATCTCGAAATTTCTCAGCTTCCGGTAGGTTTTCCTCTTCTAGAAAAAAATGGTAATTTCATTTCTTAATTCATAAACACGTTGTAAAAATTTCCCGCGTGATAACCATCTTGCTTCACAATAAAATAGCAACGATGAATGCACTGCGCCCATGTCTTTGCAAAGTCCAGAAAAGATTCTTGATTTTAGGGGGGTCTCATTTTTATGTAATTTACTACAGTCACAACTATCATTAGCACAATATTCAGGCCAGGACTAATTTCTTTGGAAGCCAGAGCTTCTCTGTGGATCATACAATGTGTCCAGATGCACAGTGGAGATTTTTGTTTCACAAGTGCTTGTATACTTTTAAATCTTCCTGACACTGTACGAGCACCATCGGTGCATATTCGGACACAATTTTTCCACTCTATATTTGCCTCGTTTATAAAATTATTTAAAATATCAAATAATGCTATTGCTGTTGCTTTAAGTTTTATTGGTTTACAAAAAAGTAGTTCTTCTACCGCTGACATACCATCCCAAAATCGAACATACGCAATGAAATGAGCATCTTTATTGCTATCCGTTGCCTCGTCAAGCTGAATTGAAAACAATTTATCACGCAACTTACCGAAAAACTGTTGCTCTACATCTTCAGCCAAGCGATATCATCAATTCGACGGGAAACAGTATCATTTGATAGGGGTATGGACTGCAACTCTTTGGCAAAATTGTCTCCAAACATAGTTTCTACAATCTCAATTGCTGCAGGCAAAATAAGCTCTTCGGCAATAGTGTGAAGCTTTTTACATCTGGCTATTTTATATGATACTTTGTAAGAAGTAAGTAAAGCTTTTTCATTCACTGACAAAGTTTTTTTTAAAAATGTTTTTTGTTTTCCATATGATTTTAATTTTGATTCAAAGAACTCTCGAGGTTTGTTAATGTACTCACCATGAAGCGTTTCGAAATGTCTTTTAAGTTTATTAGGTTTCATACTGTCTGCTGCCAATATTTTTGAGCAAATAACACACAGGGGCTTTTCTTCTCCATTTACTTCATTAATGGTAAATCCAAAATTCAAGTATTCTTGAGAATATTTCCTTGATTTAATTTTCGAACTATGCTCGTCTGTGCACTTGTTGATGCTTTATTATCGTCGAATGTTCGCTTACGACTTAAAAAATTATCCATGATTTTTTTTTGTTCCAATTTTCTGCAGTAATACTTAATAGTGTGAATTACAACTAACGCGCAAATTATAAAATGTACATTCAAGATAGATTTGGTAGCTATAGAAGCATCGAATGGACCAAGACTGATTGGAATTGTACGAGGTACATCATTATTACATGTTTTGCGCAGACGTCCGATAGTTTGGCCAGACTCACGCAGACGCTCGCGAGAATGCCAGATGTGATGGATATGAGAGAGCGCAACATAAAGTACACTATTTTTCAATTTCTACTATAAGTTCACTCTCTCATATATATCTTGTAGCCCAGTGGTTAAGGTATCCAACCATGGCAGGCATGTCATGAGTTCGATCCCAGTACCACTAAAGACCCGCCGTGTAGGGCAGCGATGCACGTTAAATCTGTCGAGAGCTGAAACGTCCTCCCGTTGGTGTGGTGTGGTAGTTAGGAGAGGGGGTGCCAGCTCAGGTGTCGTCCACGTCACTTGACCATGGTTCAAAATTACGTGGTCCGTCGCCAAAAGCCCTCGTGTAGCTGAACAGTGCGACGTTAATATTAACTCAACTCAACTCATATATATCTTGTTCAAATTTTCAATCGTTGATAAAATACTTTCTATTCATTCATTTAAGTTCAAATACATTTTGTAAAACTTGTAGTGGGTGACACTTCATGTTAATACAGTTCTTTCAAATTTTAATTCATTAATTAAATTAAAAAAATGAATAAATAGTAACAAACAAAAATTATAGTCCAAAAGCATTTATAGAAAGGAAAACTTTTCGTGCTGTCCCCTGTAACGCAATGGATAGCGCGCTGGGCTTCTAATCTGAAGGACGGTAGTTCGAATTCCATCCGAGATGGCCTAATTTCTAAGAATGTGTGTGATTTCTTCTTTACTTTACTATTTTCTTACACTAATTAAATTTAATTAATGAATAAATAGTAACGAAAAAGAATATTCCAATACCCCATATATAGAAAAGAAAAGGAAAAATTGCAAGGAAAATCGCTTTCTCTTTTGTCGCTTAACATTGTGATTCTGTCATATGTATTACATATTTGTATTAATTGAAACTATTTAATAGAAAGTAACTAAAATAAGTTTTTCTTTGTTGGCCTAAGTAGGAATTGACTTAAAATTTATTTTTTATATTACTTGTTCTAATGACATTTGTACTTTTAGAAATGCATGATGGACGAAATAAATTTTTAATTAAATGTCATTTTGCAATCTGTCCCAATTTAAAAAATGAGAGAAAGGAAAAATAACATAACATTATAATTATTACTTAAAAGTAATTTGCTTAAAATATATATTATATAAAAGTAACGTATACAAAATTTAATACTCAAAGTGCATTATTATTGCATTCAATACATTATTATTGGGGGGGGCGATGAAAATTATGATTGAAAATTGGGTCGCCAGTAGTGAAAGTTTGAGAAGTACTGTCTTAATTAATTTATTTATTTTGCAAAAAAGTAGTATACAAACTGTAATACTTATGCTATTAATTTGTATGGTTTATAATTAAGATCGCGTATAGTAGCTTTAGCGTCAAAGTACATTATTATTACATTCAGTACATTATTAATGTATAAGGGGGGCGCGATAAAAATTGTGATTGAAAAGGGGGCGCCAGTATTGAAAGTTTGAGAAGCACTGATGTAACGGAATCTTTGAACTCGATACTCTAATTTTACGTACTTATCAAGGACCAATTGCAATACAATATTTTCATAATTTTGTTCCATTGTCCTGAACAGGATAAGGAGATGGTATAATCCAGATTTGGCGATTAATTACTCATACCATTTCCAGATTTGGCGACTAACTCCTTACACCATTTCCAGATTTGGCGACTAATTCCATGTACCATTGCCAGATTTGGCGAATAATTATATGTACCATCTCCAGATTTGGAGATTAAAAGTTTAAGAGTAAAAAGCGAAAACACTTTTTTTTTGCTTCGGCAATTTCTAATCATAATATAAGCAATTGTCCAGTCTTTCTGAAAATGGAATTAAAAATAAAAAGATTCGTGCATGTGAATAAAAATAATTTGTTCTAACTCAGGGATGGGCAAACTTTTTCGGTCGGGGACCAAAACATAAAAAAAAAGTGTATGAATAAACGATAATGAAAAAAACTAAAAATATATCCTTTTACTATAGATCAAACTAAAAAATGAAAAATAAATTATAGTTTTAAAAAAACTAAAACACAAACGCTTTTATGGTTAATCAAACTAAAAAGTAAAAAATAATTCTTAATATAAGAATAAAATGATTTACGAGAGAGAGTGAGAGATGAGAAGGAAATTAATGTCATTCTAGTAATAGCGTAGTGTGTGTGTGCTTTGTACTAAATTTTTACACTAACTCAGCATTTCGGAATAGAACTAGTAAGAAATTATAACAATTGATGTAGAGCACCCCACGCTTTTACCCCAATGACATTAATTTTTTCTCTCTCTCGCGTAAATCATTTTATTCTTATATTAAGGATTATTTTATTACTTTTTAGTTCGATTAACCATAAAAACGTGTTTTTCATTTTTTTAAAACTATAATTTATTTTAAATAAATTGGTTATATTCTGCCGAAGTGGTCTCAAAAAATTTAAAATATACGAGACCCAAATTTTAAAGGAAACAGTTTATAAAGATAGTTGATATATATCTGTAGAAAATAAAGCTGATTTATAGAACACATGCAAGACATGAACTTATTTTATACACATTTTGGTTATTGCTCCATGCAGATCTTGTCGGAAATATTTCATTTATTTATTTTTAGATGCAGTTTTAATATTTTAATTTACTTTAGTTTTCAACTATCTCAATAAGTGGAATATGCAAAATAATACATAAATAAAAAACATCAAGACACATATCTGAATATTCTTTCTCACTAAACAAAAATTAATCATATATTTTTATTAATATGGGACAGAAAATATAATTCTAACTGCTTATTGGTACCATTTAAGTATTCATAAAAAAATGCTTTGTTTATAAATGTTGTTTTTAATTTAAAGTAAATAAATTTTTATATATATGAACACAAAAACAACTTCTTTTGTAATAACTCTTAAAAACAGAGTTCCATTTAAATAAGACATCAAATTAAATTTTTAAATTCTTCGAAAACATTTTCTTTGTGCATCTTTATAACAATAAAAATATGTATAAAGAATTGTGTAATATCCTGTAATAATGATGTTCAAAGTGAAGTAAAAATATTAAAGCTTATTGTCATAAATTTTGGTATTTTAAGTGGAAGATAATGTGAATCACATTGGTAACACGTGTCGATGAAATAAAAAGAGTGATTAAAAAAGCTTCTAAATAATCTAGAATTTAAAATTTTCGAGCTAAAAACTGAAAACTTATTCAGAATAATCTACTTAATTATATACGGTATTGTTTTGTATTGGATTAAAAAATATTATTTTACAAATTATAGGGGAAAATATCTTTATTTTTAGTTTTCTCAAAATGCATTTTTTGGTAGTTCGGGTACGCTTTTCTCAAAATCTTCTTTACCTATATATATATATATATATATATATATATATATATATATATATATATATATATATATATATAGTTCTGATATTTTAGATATTATAAAATTCACAAATTTTCAATAAAGTGAATGATTTCTTTTCAAGTAAAACATTCAAAAATTTTACATACAGCACAATTTTTGTACAAAATTTAAAGGGAATTTAAATCACACAATTTAAAATTAAAAAAAAAAAAATTTTTAATTAATTTTTTAAGATTCAATTTCATTCATTTTATAGACTATTATATTTGCAAACACTATGTAAAATTTTGAAGCAATATATTGAGTGGATCTTATGCAAAGTGTACCTAAAGATAAACACATGCCTCGAAAATAAAAAAAAAAATAGTTATTGGTTATTAATTGCTCATAAAGAATTATTTATATTTTAAAATGAGATTTTTCTTCACATTAACATGTACATAAATGTACTGATAATTCATTGCAATAATATTACATCCATTGCTTTTAATTTAAGTAAATGAAAACAATTTACATTTGATGTAAAATAAGCCCATTTTTGCTTGTCGAGGACGTCCCAGTTACCTTAAGGTTAGAGTTAATTTTGAAAATTTACATTTCGGCCTAAACCTGCATTATTTCTTGATGATATGACGTACCATACAGAATTTCTAGATATTTAGAATATTGAAATAAAGAAATAAACAAGTAATGCAATTTTTTTTTTAAAATCATTCCTACTTAGATCAACAAAGAAAAGTTTTATTTTAGTTACTTTTTATTTAATAGTTACAATTTATATAAATATGTATATACATAGGACAGAATCACAACATTAAGTGGGGTCACTAATTTTTATTAATTATCATTAAAGCATCGTAGCGTCATCTAAGACAATCGTGGATATAAAATTTCAGTTCAACTGAATGTTTTAAAACGCGCGAAAAAAAACCTTTTCAAGTTTTGACCCAAGTCCCCAAAAGGGTCGCTAAGTCGCCAAAAAGGATGCCAACGTGGCTGTATTTGTCATTCTTTAAATAACCAGTTTTAATCAATTAATTTTTATTAATTATAATTAAATTATTGTATTGTCATTCAAAATAAAATCATCTATATAAAATTTCAGCTCAATTGAGCGCTTTAAAATGTATTTTATTAACGATCAAAAATTCCACCAAGATAAATAAATAAATATATAGAGAGTGTTAATTAATAGTTGGAATTGAAAAAGAGAAGAGAGCCACTAGCCTATTTTAATATAGCAAGAACTTTAAAATTCTTGCAGTGGATTAAGTATTGATATTTTATTGAGTATATAAGGAAAAAATATAGTGAGTAGGAATTTATTCTTCCATTATTTATGATTTAAAAATATAATTTGAGACGCATTTTTAGCACAAAAGGCTAGATTGTCCTTTCTAAAGATAAACCTTTGTTATTTATGAAAGGATATACTAATTTTAATAAGCCTAGTGGATGAGTGGTAGTGTATCACGCTTCCACGCCACAAGTCCGGGAATCTAATCCCACGCTGAGCAAGTCGACTCAGCCTTTCATCCCTTCTGTGGGTCGATGAATGAGTACCAAACTTTATTGGGAACTGAACATTGAGAGTTTCACGTCAGACTGACTACTTGACCGAAAGATTTGCACATGCACTCCAGTGCCTGAGGTCACGATCCCTCAGGGGGCTCACCTTCTTTAGGTGAGTACGGGTGTCACAATCCCAAGGTGCCCTAGGGATCTTTTCCTTTTCCCAAGGGGTTTACTATCTTCGGTAAACACGGGTTTCACGTACCCGAGGTACCCTAATGATCTTTCTCTATTTTCGGCCCTCTTTCTTGCCATTCAAATTTCAGTTTTTTTCTTTTCTCGTCGAGACCACAGATGAACTTCTTGCAATTATGCAAGAATCGAAATCAAAATTTCCATACTTTTGATCTATCTATAGCATTCTTTATTACTAACATGGTTCCTTTTTCATTTTGTAATACGTTAATTTGGTTTCTTTTTGATATTAAGTTTTATTTTTTCTGATTTCAACATTCTAATTGTGTTTTACTAACACCGTTGGTTTTTACGACCCGCATGTTTGCCGTGTACGGCGTCCCGTAAGGAGGAAAATGGTGTCCTGGGGATACCTCTGCGTTCCCTTTGGCCCACGCTTCACTGTAGACGGGTGGCAGGAGTGAGCCCGCTCCTGTCAATCGGCTGGTGGTACCACTCTCATCGGTGTCCCCGAAGAGACACTGCTGTAGGGTTAGTGCTGCAGATAAGGGGTGTCGTGTTGGATCCTCGCCCTGATGCTGTAGCTTTATATTCTGCGTGTACTCCAGGAGAGCTCCGTGCATAACTATTGTCAGTTGACCGGCACACTGCCTCCCTTGTTGGACTCCGTGGTGGGTGGAGGCACGCCAAGACGAAGTTATGTTTCACGCTTATGGATCCTTTGCTGCTGTGCGCGGGTAAAGGCCTTGTTTTACCCAACCATAACATTGACCAGATTGCAACTCACACTAGATTTTTCTTATTTTACTTCCTAACAATGCCATGTCGAAAATATCGCCTTTTGCTATTCATAAAACCCTCATCGGAATAGGTGGTGAACCGAAATCCGTAAAACGATTGCGTTCCGGGGATCTGCTAATAGAAACTACTTCAGTTTTACAAACCAATTCCTTTCTTCTCGTGAAATAATTTCTTAATAACCCTGTAACTATAAGTCAACATAAAACCTAAATTCCTTTTGCGGTGTTATTTTTGAACCTGACTTAATGAGCACTCCTGAATTAGAAACACTTGAAGGCTTCTCTGATTAGAGTGTTACTTAGGTCAGGAGAATCACAATAAAAAAAGACTTTACAATTATTCCCACAAAACATTTAATAGCACAAAATTACCAAACACAATGAAAGCTGGATATCTGAATTGTAAAATCCGTTCCTATATACCGAACCCTCTGCGCTGTTTCAAATGCCAGAGGTTCGGTCACTCCCAAACTTCCTGCCGCGGTCAATTAACATGCTCTAGATGTGCATTTGTTGGGCATTCTTCCACGGATTGTACTCTAGAGCCGAAATGTGTTAATTGTACCCAGTCTTACCCATCAGATTCAAAATTATGCCCAAAATGGAAATTAGAAAAACAGATCCAAGAAATTAAAACCAATAAAACATATCTTATTTTGAAGCACGCAAATTAATAGTTCCTCAGTTAACCCAAGCGTATGCTCAGGCTACTAAACCTTTAACTATATCCACAACTACCCAAACAGATCCAAATATAACAAACATAATCTGCCCACCTTTGCAATGTCTGAAACCCGTATCTTCTGCAAATCCGATTACAAGTACCTCGTCTTCAGTGTCTGCCGTCTCCACGTCATCTTCACCCACTCAAGCACATCTACTTCCTCCTACATCTTCAGTAATACCAACCGTACAAAATCAGTCTCATTTACCTACACCCATTTGTACTACTGCTACCCTTGACAATAGCTTAAATACACTGGCCTCAAAAGTTAAGGTACAACATGTTTTTCGAAGCTCACCATAAAAAAAAAAAAATGGCAGTAACAATAAAATGCATAGTTTACATGAATGTTAATAACGAACTTTAAAAACATTAATGCAAAAACGATTGCTACCACTGTTATTTTTTAGAAAAGAACGTATATTTATGAGTGAGAGAAAAATATGCAAATATCAAGCTTTCGTACTTTTGTGTGTAAGTCGTGTTGATTTTCAACAGTTGTTGGCAGTTTCGGTGACAATAGTCAATAGAGTTTAGAAAATGTCTCAGAGACGTCGTTTACCCAATTCGTTAAGGTGGCGGGCAGTTGGATGGATGGAAATAGGATTATCGCAGGTTGATGCTGCTAGACGTCTCAATGTGTCTCGTAGTGTTGTTCAGCGACTTTGGGATCAATACCAATCCGAAGATTATGTGTCCAGAAGACCTGTTCCAGGCCGACCACGAGCTACAACACCTGCAGAAGACCGTTTTCTAGCTCTTTCGGCACGAAGGAGAAGAACCACTACTGTGCCGCAGCTCGTTGCAGACCACTTTCAAGCATCAGGAAAGAAGAATCTCCGCTACTACGGTGCGAAATCGTCTTCACAATGCAGGTCTGTATGCAAGAAGACCAGTTGTGTGCGTTCCCCTCAACGGACAACAGCGAAGGAACCGCTTATGCTGGGCAAGAGAACATGTTTCTTGGACGCAGCAACAATGGGCTTCTGTGCTGTTCACAGACGAGTCCAGATTTACAATGGAGAGTGATTCAGGGCGTCTACTGATCTGGAGGGAACAGCGCACTAGATACCATCAATCCAACACTGTTGAAAGACACAGTTATAGAGGTGGTGGAATCCTGGTTTGGGCAGGGATCTCGCTCGGTGGCCACACTGACCTGCATGTGTTCCATGGAGGAACCGTAACTGGTCTTAGATATCGGGATGAGATCCTTGATCCATATGTCCGCCCATATGCTGCTGCTATTGGTAACGACTTCATTCTGATGGATGATAATGCACGACCTCACCGAGCTCGGATTGTTGAGGCGTATCTGGAGGATCACGGTTTGGAACGAATGGAATGACCAGCTCGATCTCCAGACCTGAATCCGATAGAACATCTTTGGGACTATCTTGGCAGAGAGGTTGCTGCTTTAAATCCTCCTCCAAGGTCGTTACATGAGCTGAAACAAGGCTTACTCTGTGTCGGGTCTTCGCTTCCTATTCCGGTGTCCGACAACTTAATAAACAGCATGGGAAATCGATGCCGCCAATGCATTCAAGTTAGGGGTGGACACATTCCTTATTAGAACCCATTTTTGTATTGTTTTTATGCCATTTTACCACATAACACTGTGATGTGCTGTTTTCTCCAAGAATGGACTTTTCCGCAGAGATCGCTTTTTTGTTATAAATCGTTTTTGCAATACACTTATACAAATTTCTATGACGCATTCAATAAAAAACTATTGAATGCACATATCCTCCAAATTTTTTGTTTCTACATTCATTCATTTGCAAATTAGACACAAAAACCCGGTTGTACCTTAACTTTTTGAGGCCAGTGTACTTCTGCCTCATCGTTATCAGCTGAAACACGCCTATTCGCTACAACATCCTATAAATTTCCCCCACTGTCAAATGAAATTCAACCATTAAGTACCCTAATCTCAATCGGCTGCTACTACATCCAATAGTGAACCTTCTGATACATCTAAAATACCAAAGAGTGTAAAACAGAACTCAAAAAATTGAAGAAAGCGAACTAAAGTACAAAAACCAGAAATCGAAATAAAAATGGCTCCACATAAACCCAGAAAGTCAGCACCTACGGATTATACAACTGATGACGAAGACATGCTTATGTATGACGTGGAGGAGGAGGAACTTCCTACGGATAAATTCGCCATAAAAGAATGTTTTATAAACAATCCTGACAAATATATACGCGCGTTAACTCCAACCCGATTCAGGAAAAGTAGAAGCTAATTTTTTGATAACATATATTTTTTGTCTAACTTTGTTTTAAAATAACATGTTCTATTCGTCTTTTTCAATGTTTTTATTTTAAGATATGGTCTGACTTGGTGGGGGAGCTCACCACCAAATTTTGTTTTCTTTAATTACTTGAAAACGGTTTTATGTGATTTGAAATTTTAACTTTTTAAGACTGTACTGTCATTATTTTTACATATTTTATAAGACATTTTAAGTTTTTTAACAAATGTTTGGCGAGGTATAGCCAAAATTGGCTCTATTGTGCCATAAAACCCTACACTCACTCACGCCTGAGGTAACGAAAACTGAGGTAGACACAGTAGGTCTTGGTCTTCATGGGCTGTTGCGCCACTGAGTTCAGTTCAGTTCAGTTGTATACTAATTTTAATGTCGAGCATATTTTTAAAATACATTCAACCGCTGAGAATAGTTAAGAAACAGGTGATAAAAACAAAAAATAATTTTCCTGTTAAACGTAAATGCTTTATATTAAAATATTTTGTTCTCCTGGATGGTTTTATCAAAAATAGATGCTTGCCTAGTCTAAGAAAACTCGTGATTTTCTTTCAGAAAATGGCACATGTGTTTCACACTTTTTTTTAAAAAAGCAATCCTTTTGTTCCAACATTTTTAAGAACAAAACAGAACAATCACAGAAGAGAATTTAATTCTCTAATTCTGTATTGTTATTTTTATAATGGAGAAAACAGAAGGGAAAAATTAAGACAATGCAGCCAAATTGGGTTTTGCGCTTAGGCTGGAAAAAATATCATATCCAACGGTCAAAACACGAGCGCGCAGAAGCAAGACACGGTTACAGCCAGCAGTGCGTGGTTGGTAACTGCAGCGAGACACACACCATAGTAATCAATCAGACTGAAAAGAAGGTGAAATGTTTGTACGAATTCGTAACCTGAATATTTCTCTCGAAAGCAAATCAATTCCTCTAATAGCATGGAAAAGCCATTTTGCTTATTTGTTTATGAACACGGTCTGTAATTCTTCCAAGATCCTCCTTTCTTAATCGAGGGCAAATGTTTTTCCAATAATTAGTGACTGTGCTTACAAATAAGCGATGTTTTGTTGATGTTGACTCATTATGAGTTCGGTCGAGCATTGTCGAAACTGCATAATTTAGAACAAACGGCATTTCTAGTTTTTGTTCAGTTACAGTACAATAATACAATTGATTTTTCGATTATTTTTAAACGATGAGGTACTGGCGATGAGATACTTTTAAGTTACATGATGGAACTCACTACAATTATTCAATGGGATAAACCGGAGTTTCTCTATAAAATAGATGAGTAATTTGAAGAGATAATTTAGGGTACATGATAAGAAACACTAGAATAAAAGGATGAGATATGTTAAAGTGATATGATGAGATACACTGTAGTTGTACAATGGCATACACTAGAATTGTACGATGGCATAGAGTTGCACGATGGCATACACTAGAGGTGTACGATGGCATACACTAGAGTTACGGGATGATATACACTAGAGGTGCACGACAATATACTATGGGGTTGCATAATGGTACACAGTAGAGTTGCATGACGGTACATACTAGAGTTGCATAGTAAAATACATTGGAGTAGCATGATGAACTTTTGGCACAAATGATCATTAATAGGCATATTCAGGTTTTAAAATGTTTTGAACCGAAGCCGATTTCACTCAAAGTAAGGAATTTGGGTTTAAATGAGCGAAATACCCCGTTATGATGTTTGCTGAGGAAATCAAAATTCGAATTTATTACTTACCAATCAAATAGGTCTATCTACGCTTTCACAACTGCTAAAAATGCTTTGTATTTCTATATAAACAATGTATTAAAATTTGAAGCAGTAGAGAACAACCAAGAACCCCGTAAAGTCCTCCTGGTGGCGAGATGAGAAAGTTCGGAAAGGGAAGGGGGCAGATCCAATGTCGTCCTTGTTACTTGATAATGGTTCAAAATTACGAGGTCCATCGCCAATGTTGATTTGTCCAGCGAACTTAATAAGCACTCGCTCACTTTCTCGTATACAAACCATTCAAGTAGTCATTTTCTTTTACATTTGTATGCTTTTAAATACACTCTATCGTATATGCAGATTTCAAAATGAAAAATGAGATCATGATATGCACGAAAAGATTTCTTGTAATAAGATATTGTCCCTCCTTATGAATACTTTTTTCGGTTATATCAATACATATACTCAATATGTAATTGAAATGTTTTTCTTCACGTTTCGGGAGAGGAAAAAGAAAATCCCTATTCTCAACCATTTTGGTGTAAAAACGAATTTCATAAGTTTCTATTTTTTAAAACTTTGTGTGTATGTGTTTTGAAAAAATAACGTGAAGCCAAATTTCAAAAATATTAGCAACCATCAATTATATACTCGAAATTTAAAGTCATTTTAATGAATCATAATGAAACAATACATATATTTTAAAACTGAGAAGTCAATCTAATACTGCTAGTACAAAAGTATTAATATTGCAATATATATATATGAATACTTAGCTCCGTAATGAAATATTCAAGGAATCATAAAACCTGCATAATACATTTAAAAGAAATATAAGAGTAAATCTAATTTAGCCCTTTCAAGACTTAAAGGAATATTTTTCTCCATTTTAAAATTGGTGGTTGTCGTATTTAATTTTAACTTTATCTGCATTTTTTATACAGAATGCCAAAAATAAAGCATAAGTCGAACAAAATTGAACGTTTAGAAAGAAAAAAAAGAAAAACAAAGTTTAAAAAAACTGTCAAATCAATTGGCACCAATGATAAAGCTTTCGCAAGCTGCATTCTTTTATTCAGTTATTATTTCAGTTATTATTTCAGTTTATTCTGTCGTGTAAAAATATATTACAGTATTCTCTCACGTGCCTTATGTTATTCGGTAAGTATAACTTCATGCAATTATAAAGCATATTTGACCAAAAATGAAAACAAATGTTTGAGAAAACTACACATTGTTATGTATTTTTCTTATGATTTTAATTTTCTTCCGCGCCATCTAGACAAACTAAAATCAACAGTTACACACTCATATTTACTCTTAGGAACTCTAAGGTCCTGTAAGAATTAACTATACGCTTAACTACGCTGTGTGTGAACACCGCCAGAGTTGATGATGTATTCTATTGCTTCGAAACTGTATTTGTTTCCTCCAAATATATCGAACGTTCTACGCAACACCTATTTACAATGACAATGGAGCAAAATCGAAATAGTATTAGCAAAATCGAAAAATAATATTTCCGCTTGCTATGTATAAAATAATAAACTATTCAAAAATAAAAGCAAGGACAAAAATTTTTTCAGCACCACTATTTGATTTTAGGAGTTTTTCTTCGTCAAATTCCCATTGACTAAATTGCAACCATCCATCGATGTCAACATCAATTAACCAATCCTAACTCGAGCACGAACAAAGGATCCATGTTTACACAACAGGAACCAGACATTGTTCTTGACCAAGAAACGGCGGATATTCCTGGCTAGAGAAGTAGAACAACAGGAAACTAAGTTTGCATTCGAAAAAGCGAAGCCAATTTTGCCCCCGTTTGAAACACGATTCTTTTTTTTTTCCCCCTGGTTATCGTATGTTTCACTTCCTGACACTTCAAACAATAGAATTCGAAACAGAGCGCGTTTCCCGCCAAGAAAACAATACAAGTGCTTTTCCCAGAGATAATCCTAAATTTATACTTTTGCTTTCGTCTTGCTTTTAGTGTTATTTGTAGACGGCTATGCAAATTATTTATTTCTACCTACGCAATTTCAAAAAGAAAAAAAACAGAAAGAAAGAAAAAGTCGTTTAAGTATTAAGAAATTTTGAAAGTTCCTCTGCCCAAACCTTGTGCGAATCTAAGCATTCTGACAACTGCTCTTCGACAGTCTGTTGTACTTCATCCACTATATTTCTTTTCATGATGTTTGTTTTTATTTGTAATTGTTTTAATAATTTCTTTTCTCTGGGGCATTTAACATATTTAGAAAGTATTTCGTGCAAACTTCAGTGGAATTTAAAAGGGAAAAATGCTTCCAGCTATTTAATACATAGAATAAATATTATGTATTATAATTAAGATGACTACAGAGTGTAATTATTTTAGCAATAAGAATAATGAAGTAAATTACATTGACTTAACATGAAGCTCATACAAATTTAATAAACCTAATAAATCTGTATTTAATAATTTTTATTTTCTGTAAAAAATAAAGAATAATTTATAAATTTGTTCAAAATCAAAGGATTCAAGTTATTTGACAGTGGACTAAAATCAGGGAATTTGACCCAAACTAATAAGAGTTTCAAATATACACACATTCCAATAAACCTTTAAGTTAAACACGTCCTCAGTTAATGTTCCTCTATCACACTGCGTCTTCAAAAACGCGGCATTTCGGCTACACTTGGGGAACTATGGGTGAGTGAGCGGTTATTAACGTCGGACTACAAAGCAACACGAGAGCTATTGGCGAAAGGCCTCGTAATTTTGATCCACGATCAAGTGACGAGGATGACACCTGAGTTGACACACCTCTCTTAACTCCAACACCACGGCAAAGGAAGGACTTTGAGTTTCGTCAGATTCATCGTGCATGTCCTTCCACATGGTGACTCTTCAGTGACATCAGGACATGAACTTTCGACTCCATAAAGCCGGCTACGAGTTCGTGGTCATGACCAAGAGGTTACAGTGGCCACTGGAGACAATGGAACAGGTTACCTAAAAACGGGATGTATACTCACGTTATTCGTGCATCATCCCGCAGCATGAAAAACAAATAAAACAGAACCAGTGGCATACAATGGTGGGGTTTGGAGTTCAATCCAGGGGCGGAGTTACCATCGCATGAGCCATATCAATGGTACGGGGACCCCAAGATACAGGGGCTCCAAAATGGGTAAGCAAAAAATGGTAAAATGAGAAGGAATCCGCCAAAAAAGATCCCCCAAGGAATTTTGATACAGGACCCACTCAGGACTAGTTAGGCCAGTGGTTCAATCCCACCCATACACCAATAGATTTTAAATTTTCAGCACTAAATTACGTCACGGCAAGTGCGTCTACGTGTATTTTAAAATACAATCTGGTCCTGCAAAATAAGTTCGTGGACGCAACTGCAGAGAGTACTGAATTTCGAAGAAAAAAACTATTCTTTTTTTTTTAAAAATAGCTTTTAAAAAACTTTTAAAAAAAACTATTTCCTTCAACTGTTTAAAAAGAGAAATTGTGAGCCAATTGAATCCAGAGAAAAAAATGAACTGTTTTGTTATTGGATATACCACTGTCCGGATACAAATTAAAAGAAAAAACATCAATCTTATTGCGCACTGTATTTCATTATCAAGGCGTAACTAAAGACCCTTATCATACCAAAATCACTTCAAATATTTCCTTTGGGATCTAACCACTAAACAAAATAATAGTTAACATTTAATGAAACAAAATCCGGATGGTTTCTTTCGTTTCTTTTGCATGTCCCACCCATAATCTTGTCCACTAAAATAACATCTGTCGATATAGGTACACAAAGTTTCATGCGGCTGACACAACAGCATCGCGGTAAATGGGGGTGGCCCATTAAAAATGAATGCGAGAAAGCGCGTTGCCAATATTTCTGACGGGCGTGGCGCCCTTTTGATAATACAGTTATTACATGGGAGGGTTCTCAACTGGAGTGATACGTTGGAAGGGAGCTCATTTTCACAATGAAATGCATTTTGAATTAGAATTTGGACGCTTTTAACAGTTCGTAGAAATAAAAGGGTTACTAGAAGTAGCTGTAGGAAAGTAGCTTTCTGCAGGAATAGTGTGTTGTTCCAAAATGTTACAAAATTTCAATTAGCAAGACATTTCCTTTAATACTTTTTCTTAGGGTTAGCAATCCCGGTTCATACGGGCATAGTTCAAACGGCTTCTTATTTTTGTTACAAATTGTCCTGCCTTAGGAAATGCTCATTTGGATTATATACTAATAGGTGTTGTCTTCATTAAATATGCGTATGTTCTTTTCAGGTAGTCCCCACGTCTCCCACCCTTTAAAAAAAGACATTTATTTTTGATGACATTGTCTCAAATCTAACAGAGTGCATTTGGGTGCATATACTCGTACTTCTTTGATAACTTTATCTAGTTCTTCTGCAGCACTTAATGGTTTTTGTGTGTATAAATTGATCCTGTTATTGCATTAGAATGTGAATCAATTTCAAGTGTTACATTATTTGAAATAGAAGATCCAGTTGCATGAGCTGTTAGTAATACAATAGGATTTGAAGTGTCTCAAATCTTGCAAGCAGAACTTCTATAAATTAACGGCACATAATTGAAGAAGGAATTGTGGATAAATCTATTCTTGAGATGCTGAGATATTATTGAGTAAGTATTGCAGTGAGCCACTTAGATCTGTGCGACGTTCTCCCATACGAGAAATGAGAGATCTGCATATAAATATATATTTTTTACTTATAGCACTTAAAATTGCACAAAAATATTCAGCGAAAATAATTCACAAACAAAATATAAATTTTCTAAGAATTAAATTCTTGGAAAATTTTGATTAGAAAAAAGCTTCAAAATATAAATCAGACAAAAATTAAATCCCGAGATTAGTTATTTTGATCTCGGGATTCGAGATTGGAAAAAACACCGGGATCCTGGGGCTGAAAACCCTACTTTTTCTCAGCTTATTTAAGTAATTTAATTTTTAATCGTAATTTTTAAAATAACCATGTATTGTAGAAAAGTAAAATTAGAATAAGAATTTAACTTTATATTTAAATCAAACAGTTAAAGCTTTCTCTGATAATCATTGATTGTTAATTAAAATTGCACTCCGAATTAACACAGTGGTGTGACATTTGAGAATAATAGTAGCGTGATATTCATTAATTTAAATAATGGGTTTATTTACGTATAAAAATAACGTATGTACTACTAATTACAGTCAGTAGCGCGCACAGGAATTTTCAAGGGGGGGTCCGGGGTCGAAAGTTCACCATTCTTGTATCATGCTCCTTTTGATTTTGTCGATTTTCGGGAACAAAACACAGTAAAAAACTAATTTTTGAATGAATAATTAGCATTAATTAATAAAATTAATTTTTAATAACAAGTAATTAATTAAATTTTACCTATTATATACTTAGAATTATAATCAATCGGGAAAAAATCAAGGGCTTTGGGGGGTCCGGACCCCCAGGACACCCCCTTGTGTGCACCACTGATTAAAGTATATACATTGAAGTTATTAAAAGGATTGCTTAGTTCGTTAGAGTTCAAATTCTGTTGTTTGTGAGGTAGGAGATTTCATCTGTCCTGTTCAAATATTTCTAACGGACTTCTCTAGGGTCACGGGATGGTAGAGATCGGCCTCTTTATCCTCGAATTACATCCTGCTAGAGGGCAGAGTAGGGGATTCTCATGGTGTGAAAGGTTGTTGGGGTGATGACTAAAAACAAGACCTTGCAATATTTTTAGAGTGCACGTGTGCATAGAAACGAGGTTATCCCATTCATAAAAATAAGCCGATTTGTTAGCTGTGTGACGGGAAAACGTCACAGTGATCATGGACGCCGAGTGGTCACGGTTACGAATTCATCACCAGCGCTGTTTCTCTCGAGTCTTGAATTCGATTCCTGATGCCTTTAAATATCCACAATGTAGAGATCACATTAAATGTGTCGAGACTGAACGTCCTTACATTCATATGATGTTTACATTCGGTGAGAAGGGGTTTCATCTCCTATTACTTGACTTTGGTCCGAAACTGTGAAATCCGACGCCTCACGTGGCTTCTTAGTGCGAAGTTAATGAATAATCTATCAATCAATCAATCGAAGCAATGCGAAGGCTATTTGTACAAAAATGAGTTATAGTAATGTGGCCACGGCAGCAGAGTGTCTTGGGGTTGCCATTCTCGAGTCACGGGTTCGAAATCTATTAACACTATAGAACCGACTCAAAAAAGCGCCAATGCATGTTAAATCATGTCATGGCCCAGTCCTCCCGTTGACGTATGTGGAAATCAGGTATCGTCATGTTCTAATTCCTTTTTTGACGGTGATTCAAAATAACAAAGTCCGTTGTCAATAGCCCTCGTGTTGAGACAGAATAAAAAGTAAATTGAAATTAAAAATCAAATTAGGTAGTAGTATTTTAGTTATTTTAAACTCAGGTCACTCACAAAGTGGGTGAGTCCTGGTTTGACACCCCTTTCTTCAAATATCCACATCATGGCGAAAGGAGGATTCAGTGTCCCGACGCAAGTGCTTCTTTTTAATACACAAAACAGAATTCAAAATGTGTCATCAAATAAAATGGAATAAAATCCTTCGTGGAATGGAATATATTAATGAAAAAATTGATTAAATGAACCTCCTCAATTTTTTTTTTTGTAGTTTTCGCAACATTTTTATAATTTTCCAGAAAATCCCTGTATCAGCCACATAGATGTTATCAAAGCACCTATCTCCAAAGGAAGTGCCTTGGGTACATCCGTACACCTTCTGGAAACAATCTTCATTGTCATTTTCAGCGGAAGCAGGAAATGTGCTACCGCGAACACTTATCTAACACTCATTTTGGAGCTCCAGAAAGGCTGATTTGTGAGCATTTTTTTGTGCGCATCTTTCTCTTCTCCGAAACCTCATTTTCGGCAAAAGATGACTTTCCGCTCAAGGTCAAAGTGGATTGATACATAAAAATAAGAGACTGCAGATTATTGTTCAAAAAGGTTCAAAACAGGGGAATAAAAATATTTTTTCGAAAGTAGAGGGGAAGTACTTTTATGGAAACTGTCTAAAAATGTAAGCACATTAATAAATTTTAAAAATATGACGAAAATGATGTAAAACAGTTACTTAATGAAAAGAAATTCATTCAGGGCATTTGCTAAATGATTGCTTTATGATCATAGGCAGTCTAAGATTGAAAATATAACAATACCATTCAAAGAATTTTTATTTGGTTAGTTTTAATTATATATATAATATATCGTCCTATATGCAACAAAAGGGTTACTGACGATGAACACTTCATCATAACTCATTCTACACTCATGGACAAAAAAATTAGCGCACAAAGAAATAATTGCGGGATCGTAAGGAGACGAGCCATGAAGTTTAATGTCGGGGAGTTATGCAAATGAAGGGAAATGCAGCGTGATTGTGCATTACATATAGCCGGTAGGGGGCGTTTAACGTCGTTCTCCGTGGAATATAAAATAGGTAACCAAAGCTTGTTTCAGTGTGCTGAATCATTTAAAAGAAAGAGCAGAGGTAGACATGCAATTACGCCGTTTTCGTAGACAATATGAGCAGCTGTCGCAGTTTGAGAGGGGGAGATTCATCGGCATGATGGAAGCTGGGTGGTCAGCTAGGCGAGTAGCTCGTCAATTAGGTTGTTCTGATTGTGTTGTGAGGAGGTGTTGGGGCAATTGGATTCAGTTGGTACCAGTGGGCAATACACGGTCACCCCTAGTATTGATCCGTGGCACCATGACAGCCCAGCGGTATGTCCATGACATCCTGCAAACCCATGTGTTGCCACTCATGCAACGGCTCCCAGAAGCCATTTTTTCAACAAGACAATGTTCTGCCTCACATGACAAGGGTGTTACAAGACTGTCTACACACTGTTACTACGCTTCATTCCTTGGCCTACCCGATCCTCAGATTTGTCTCCAATCGAACCTATCTGGGATCATTTGGGACGGCAAGTTGGGCATCCCACGAGTTTGAATGAACTAGAGGCATGGTTACAGTAAATATGGAACGAAATGTCTCAAAATATCATACAGAACTTGTATGCCTCCATGCTCGATCGTATAGCATCGTGCAATCGCGCTAGAGGGGGTTCAACAGGGTACTAAATCTTCCGTTATTTTGCCTTTTTCTCTGAAATAAAAGAGCCCTTTTCTTTGATTTTCTAATCATTTACTTATATCAAAGTAGTCATACGTATGTACAATTTCATTTCATTTTGACGACTCCTTCTTGGTGCACTAATTTCTTTGTCCATGAATGTAAAAGACATTCCAAGGGGACAAAGGGGATACGCGTTATGCTGCGAACATACCGAAAAATTAAAAATTGCATCTTGAAAGTATCGATGCGCATTATACGCCGGATTGATTTTACGGTGTATGTATATTCTTTCGCAGCATGCATCCTGGAATAATCGTAACACACTTTGGAGACTACTGCTGCTCTACAGAATTCTTAATCT
The DNA here is from genome assembly GCA_019973935.1 of Trichonephila clavipes. NCBI lineage: Eukaryota > Metazoa > Arthropoda > Arachnida > Araneae > Nephilidae > Trichonephila > Trichonephila clavipes. Next base: position 355,416 of record BMAU01001220.1, read on the forward strand.
TTGGCTGAAATCCAACATCTTCAGTGTATAATTTCGGTGTTTCTCTTAGCTAAATTTATTCTAAAATCTTACTAATATTCTGTGCAGTAATTCGATTTTAACAAAAAGATTCTTCACCATAGTAGAGTAAACAAAGGTAGGAGGAAGTGGTTAGGGGTTCAAATACCCTCATTTTTAATTTTTCCATATACATTACCCATTGGAGCTTTCACCTCCGGGTTTTTTAGAATGTAATTCCCCACCCCCGACCTTTCCTGCTCTATGTACGCCATTGCTTCACCTATAACTAATGAAAAACTCAGCATAAGAGCTTCGTTAAATTTCGCGTGGCCACGGTAGCCGAGTGGTTAAGGTATCGTATCGTGGCTGGCCTTGTCACGAGTTCGAGCCCAGTACCACAAAAGACCCGCCGTGAAGGGGAGTGATGCACGTTAAATCAGTCGAGAGCTCAACCGTTCTCCCGTTGATGTGGTGTGGTAGTTAGGAGAGAGGGGTGCCAGCTCAGGTGTCGTCTATGTCACTTGACCAGGGTTCAAAAGGACATGGTCCGTCGCCAAAAGCCTCGCGTAGCTGAACAGTTCGACGTTAATATTCACTCACTTGTTATATATATATAAGTTTCTCGTTTATTTTATTTTAAGAAAACATTTGTTTGAATTACAGTGAACATACAAAAATAACTCTTACACCAAATTAACCTTTCTATAAGTTAAGAGATCGAAATACACCTAGTCATCATAAATAATTATATTTAAAAAAATGCGAACAGTGAGGATAAAAGAAATTCCATGTACATATACGCCGCTGGCAAAAAAAACCTCCGCAACTGTTTCTCGGTATAAACAAAGAGGAATCGCCCCAAACGGTTTATTGACAATCCTTTCGATAAAGAAAGGACAACAAATCCTAACTTTCTGTCTGGGAAGACACTAACTCGCTTTCGACCGCTTAATCGAATACGCGCACAAGAACACTAAACGTTATTTCTCCGTAATGAGTTTTCGGGTGGTCGGAAGAAAGGTCTCTCCAATTATTTTTTCCTCTTCCTTCGCAGAATCGAGCACTATTTCCTAGATAAATATTATTGACTATACAGTCCGCATTTATTTGGTTAGTTTTCTTTTTTTGTGCACCCGCAGTTTCCTAATAGTTAGTTCGCGTGAATAAGAAGAGTTCGCGGAACTAAATAATTCATTGCATGCCGCAGTCAGTGTAGAAAAAAGGACGTAAGAATACAAAGAGAAAACAAAACTATTTACATGGGTTAAGTAAAACAAAAAGCTTTCACGGAAACACGGAAAATACTAGACTTAATTTCAATACAATACAATTCGGAGAGAGAGAGGAAACCTTCTTTAAATTCAATATAATATAATCTCGTAAAAACTTATATTTACATTTTTTCGGTCAGATATACCACTACCATGATGTATGATAAATTAGTCCATTTTTATTTGTAAATTACAGCTCTTTCATAATCAAATAAAAAAAAAATTCGGAATTTTTAAATCGAAAACTTGTTTTAATATGACTTTTATTTCATTACTGTTTCACCAACTGTTGGATTTTCGTATTAAGGAATAACTCAAAAGTTCGTTATTTGAAAATTCAATAATTCATGGGATAATGTAAGGAGAAAAATTAAAATTCACACACATGCTTGAATTGACTTGAAGTTTTATTGAAACAAAAAAAAAAGGTCAACAGATGGCACTTTATACAACAAAAGCAACAATTAGCATATAATAATTAAATTTTAGCAACAAACGATGTTCTTTATAACAACTGTTCAATATGCCGGTCGTCATTCGTTAACAATACTTGTAGTTCAGGAACAATGTTGAGAACAGCACTGAGCAGCCTACCTGTAGCTATGGTGTGAAATTGCGGGTGGATGTTGCTTTTTAGTACCTCTAATTACTTCATGTGATTGTAGTAGACTTACGACCCACAACTAATAATCACACGGATTGAGGTCTGGGGACCTAGGATATCACGCATGACGGAAGTAGAGGCTCAGCACGTGATCCTCATCAAACGAAACCTGCAAAAGATCTTCTACACCCTTCTTTTGGCGATATAATCGTAAAGGCACAGTAACAGATTCTCCATTGTGATAGCACAGCTTTACTAACAAAACTTTTTCTGGTAAAATCAACATGCTGAAATTGTGGGTGCATCTGTCTGACTACAGCTCATTTTATACACGATTTTCGTGCGGCGTCACTGACGTTTTGCGGTCCTTTTTTGCACTTTTTTGTTTATAATAACAACCATGCCATTTCAAGCATGTGTGTCAATTTTTACTTCTCTGCCTACATTATCGCTTGAATTAATGAATTTTCAAATGTTAACTGATTTTTGGATCACCTGATGTTTCACAAATTACTGAATTAATGACAAAAAATCTGAGATCGAGGTAAAAAAGGCACGAAATGAAGCAAAATATTTTACCTGCATGGTATATAATATTAAATTCTGAGTTTAGTGAATGGAACCGATATGCCACAAAATGGGCACAATTTGAAATTTTTCAACATTAATTTCATACCACATTCAAATCTTAAGATCAACTTCAAAGATTCTGATACATAGTGTGAAGCTCATTTAAATAACAAATAAATATATTGTTATTCTTATAAATCTAGTTTAGCAGTTTTCATTCCATATGTATATTATATTTGTAAGTTAACAAGTGAGTCTATTTTCTTAATTTTTTGAGATACTGTTTATTTTTGAGAAAAATTCAAGTGATCAATATGTAAAGTTTGATGAGTAAAATTCAATTTGATGAGTTAAATTATTGTGAATATAAATGAATTATTCGTTTTTGACAATTTTTTTGGGATGGTAGATGTATTTTTAAAATTGCCTTTCTTCTCTATAAATTTCTTCTAATCAGACCTTTCTATTTTTTTAGTCCCGTATAAAATTAATTTTTTTTCCTATTACTCATTCATCTGTTGCTCACTCATAATCACATGTTCGCATGCGAGTACAAATTGGTATTCTAAATAGTACACGACAAAAAAAAAGGAAATTATTTATTCATTTTAAAAGTATTGCGACAGCCTGCACGAATGAAATTTTGAAACACCTTTTATCTCTTGAATCGGTACTTTAAAGTAAGTAGCGAATATGAGTGAGTGAGCCAGATTAATTCTACGACGAAAACCACAACTTTAAAGTGCAGTGATTTTTTTCTCTTTCCGTCATTGGCCGCAACACCGCACAGCTGCAACACATCAGCTAATCAAGCTCACGTGACCCCTTTCCACCAATGGACCTTATCAATCATTAGGCAGAGCTATTTTTGGAACACGGTCCAGTGCACGCTTTGCACTAACATGCGAAAGGTACAATGGATGATGGTTCGAGAAAGGTTTCTTATTGGGAAATCAGAAAGATTCAGTACGAAAATTTCACTAATATGTTCAGAAAAAAATGCATACTGACACATTTTTTGAACATTCAAAATATTCAAAACAATGTGTTCTTAGATTTTATCTGCAGATTAAACGTTTGATCATTCGAAATATTAGAAACCATTCGATGTTCGGTACGACATTTCTAGTAGTTTTATTTAGAAAATTTTTTAATGCCAATGAAGCAGCCAATTCTTTAACACAATTTAAAATAATTTTCTATTTTATTCTAAAAAAACCATGTTTATTGAATTTATAATAGATACCTGTGATTCTAGACAGGAAAGAAGAAATATTTACGCAAGTCGATGTTGTAAGGGGCGAAAACCATTGATTCTCTTCCATGAACACATAAAATTTGACTTACCTAGAAAAAAAAAGAAATTAGTAAACTAAGTAATTTAAGCACATGTATTATAACAGAAATTATTAAATATTATTAAATACTGTAAATATTTATATTCCAGATGCTATCTTAACTGAATCTGGTATTGTTGATGAAAAAGAAAGGTTTGATTGAAGTAATAACAACAAACATCCCGTCACAAAATGAGTAAAAGGGAAAAGAAAAAATCACAAATAAACTTAATAATACATATCGTAAAATCCAGGCTATAACCAAAGCTTTCTAGAATTTTTCTATATTGAAAACTGTAATGCTGAAAATTTCGAGGCAGCAAATTCTATTTTAGAGCAAATGAAATTATTAAATTTGAATAAACATGGCCGTATAGCAGTAATTTAATGGTTTCTTCTTTCTGCATGTACATTAAATCTACCACATGTTGTTCCTATGTAAGAGATAAGGGGAATAAAATTTTTCCTAGTGTGAGACAATTGCAGATAGTTGCAGCTGGATTAAATGTTACTCCAGGTTTGTCAACTCTGGCTAATGAAAATTCTCTACGAGGTAGGTGTAAAGAACTGAAAGACCATGAGAAACAGGTAACATTACAAATTGATGAAATTTTCATCAAATCAGCGATTACATATAAATGTAATAAAATCATTGGATTTACCGAGAAAGGAGAAGCAACTACTACGATTCAATGTTTTCTATACTCTTCTTTATTGAGTAAAAATAAAGAAATAGTATCATTGAACCCTGTAAAGAACAGGAATGCTAAAGACTTGTACTCTATGACATTAGAAATTTGTCACTAATGGAAAAGGTAGGTTTTTCAGTTGTTTGCATTGTAAGTGATAATAACAGAGTAAATAGAAATTGTTTATCTAAATTGTGTAATGGTACCATAAAGAGTGTTATTCAGAATCCAGCTAATAATGCAAAAAAAATTACATCTTATTTTTGATTCAGTACATCTTATCAAATCTATACGAAATAATTGGTTAAATCAGAAAGATGCTGATTCTTCTTTAATGTATCCTGATCCTTCAGAATTTTCTCAAATCCGAAAAGCATCTTTTTCATCATTATTTAAAATTTATAACGAAGAAATGAACATTATTGTGAAATTATCTCCTAAATTATGTTTAAAAGCTTTAAAACAAACAAATTTTGAAAAACAAAATGTTAAATTAGTTTAAAAAATTTTAGAAGAAAGCAATGTGACTGCACTTAATATATTAAAAGATAAATTAGGCTACCCAGATATTTTAGTTTCCTCAGAAACTTGGCTGGGCAATAAAAGTGATATATCTATTCCAAACTTCAACTGCATTGTGAAGTATAAACGTCCAAATACGAGAGCAGGAGGAGTTGCGATATATCAAAATTCTAGCGATGCTGTTAACATTATAACTCTATCCATGGAATGTTCTGTCATTCAATCGAATATTTATGGTACCATACAATCTTCAGTGGGAGATTTGTGCTTGGCTGAATGCGTAATAGATAATGGACAAAAAAATTATAATTGTAACAGTATATATTACTCCGAACAATAAGTTGGATGACATTATCGAGTTCCTTCATCGATCATTATTACCATACACATCAAGAGGTTCTGCTTTACTTAATAAAAATTATGATAAAATACCTATGATTTTAAGTGGAGATTTTAATGTCAATTTTGCTTTAGACAAATCTACAATTGATTGAATTTTTAAAAGACAATTTCACCTTATCTCTACAAAACAACAGAATAATATCAACGACAAAATCAAATACTACGATTGATGCAGTCTTTTCGAGATACTTAAGCGATATTGAATGCAAAACCTACATTTCTTACTTTAGTTACCACAAGCCTTTGATAACTAAAGTATGTACTGAAGCACCCATAAGCATAATGGAAATAGACTAATAATGATGATACTTTTCTCAAAATACATACAATAAAATTTTTTTTAGTATTATGTATTGAAAATGAAAATTTTGTCTATACTTATACCTTTTCCATCCTAATTATTTTTTTAAATACAGTTTGAAATAATAATGATAATAATAAATTTGTTAATTATATATAAGATTACTTCAAAATAAAACTTTATTATGCAATTCAATACATGTAAGCCAAAGAAGTTAATTTCTAACGCGCGTTCACACTGATACACGCTTTATTTTATTTTATTATTTTTTTTAATAATTCTTTCTTTTGTTATGATTCTTACGTGGTCCGTCGCCAAAAGTCCTCGTGTAGCTGAACAGTGCGACGTTAATATTCAATCAATCAATCAATTTGTTATGATTCATTGATTCTATGAGCATAAAAAAATGTCATTTCACAGGAAAAAGGAACTCCAGCAAAATGTTTCTAAATTCACTTGATTTTTTTATCAATATGCCTCTAATGCTCAACTTTTCAAATTTTCTTTGCAAGAAAATGTTTTTTTTATTTTATCTGTTTGTAGTTATTTTACATTGAGTCAGATTTTTCTTAGATTTTTCTTATAATGTTAGGAGCCTTTCATGAATGATTTTGTCCCTTTATCCGGGAAGATATTATGCATCATTCTAGCGTGTTAATACATAACTCTCAATAGAAAATATTCTAAGTGAGAATTAAAAAGAACTAATCAATATAAATGCGGAAAAGAAATAAATATCCAAAGCTTTATATTCCTCACAGAGCGAATGCGCGTAGAAAAGCTTTCGTGACGTCATCAAAACTATGTCTCGGCCTGGTCCTTCAAGACGGCCTTGGCATAACGCGCACCTATTCTTTCAAGCTGCAATTTTTAGTTTTTAGGTATATTCGCCGTATAACGCGTACCCCCTTTTTTACGAAGCAAACTGAAATGTACATGAGCATTGCTTTTAAGTTTTGAAATAATTTATTCGAGGTATTATTCCAAGCTTTAGAAGAAAAAATTTATACCTCCAGAAATACAGCCCTTTAATTTCATAAGGAATATCATTTCTGTTAAATAAACAGTTTTTAGATCTATATAGAGGTGTAATTTATTTTTTATACTCATTTCTTCTTTTATTTTTAAAGCTATCATTTTTACACCCGACGTATAACACGCCCCCTTAAAGTTAGCTGTTATTTTTTGTGTTAAAAGTGCGTATTACACCCCGGATTTTACGGTGATTAATTTTGTATTATGGACTTTTTTTTAAATAAATAAATGCATACCAACGTTTTTAGGTCACTTTATAATCCTTCCTTCGTTACTAAATTGCATTTCTGGTTTTCAAACTTTAGTCCTATGAAACATTTTATCTGCTAAATAAAGACATATTGGTACAAATCATTGGACAAAGTTATGGTTACGCTAGATATACGGTGCCAACTTTGTTTTTAGTGCACACAAGACTCTTGTGTATATTCCTTTGTTTAGCTTTCGAACTGTTTTATCGGTATTTTTTAAATCTAATCAACAAAGCATGATAGTTAAACTGCAGCGGTTACAACAGGAAAACTAGCTTAGAAGCTGCATGCAGCTTTTATGGATAAACGGTCGTGTGGTCATGGTGCCGAATGGTCATCTTCAGGAACTCATGCACGGCGAGAGTCGTGAGTTTGAGTCCAGTTGACACTAAAGAACTGCCACCATGTAGAGATGTTGTTGCACGTTAAATCTGTCGAAGCTCGAAGTCCTCATGTTGACGAGGTGTGGAAGTTTAGAGAGAGGGGAGCCATCTCAGGTGTCGTCATCACTTAACTGAGACTCAATATTTTGAGGACCGTCACCCAATAACCTTCTCATTGTTTTAGTGCGCGAAGTTAATAAAAATCAATTAATATTTGTTTTCCCTGTTTATAAGCAAATTCCTATTTTTAAATATGGAACCCTGGCCAATTTTGCATAGGGAAAGTTTGAAGTTTATATCAGAAAGAAAAATCACCAAATTAGCAAAAAGCAGTAAGCAAAATAAATAAATAAAAAATAATAATAAATAAAAAATCACAAAAAAAGGCAAAAAGCAAAAATTAATGTACAGAAATTAAGGACGAGAAAGTAAAATTAAAAGGAAATATTTCCAAGTACAGCGTTAAAACTTTTACTTATGAAGAAAAGTGAAAAGTTTTTGTTTTAAAAGTTTAGAATATGGTATACAGAATTTTTCAATTCTAAATTATCAAGGTCTGAATAAATGAAAACTGTTAAGTATTATATAAAACTGCTCTATTTTAAAATGATTTTTGTAAAACAAGATGCCTTTCACACATAAAGTTTTTACACACATCTTAGCATTTTTGTCTGTGAAGAATGTACTAGTACATCCAAAAAGTTCAATATGAAAAAAAAATGGTAAGTAAACACACACACACACAGAGAGAGAGAGAGAATAACCAAAAGCATAGTTTTTGAAAGCATGTAAATTCGAATAATATTCTTATCCTTTTCACGCAGTGGTGCCACACACTTTAGAAAGTTTGACATTTTTATATTTTTTAATCTACCTCAAAAATTCCAAAGACGGGAAAAATGGAAACTTTTTGAAAGGGAACGTTACATTTTAGTTAATACCTTAAAAAATAATAAAATAATAATCTATTCAGAAACATAGATAAAAAACTTAAATAATTATCCCTTAAAATGACATCACTTCGAATGAATTCGATAAAATTGCTAGTGATTTTTAATTTATCAAAAATAAATACATCAATAACAGAGCATCATACACACTTGATTGAATTAACTACGGGTATTTGTACAGAGTACAGTAAATCAAAACTATCATTTTTTGATATAAAGTTACTTTTTACAAAATTTCAGAGTTTAAGAGTTTTTCTGTATCTTTTCTTGCTTAGGAATATTAACTGATGCAGTAAATATAAATGCACGCATAATGCATCAATTATAATATAAGTGCAACGTAATACTCTTTTCTTTTTGTTTTGCTATTCCACCACAGTACAATAATACGGCACAAAAATTAATATAATAAACTCAATCAAGGCTTCAGTTCTCCAAAAGCACGCTTGCATTCCACAGGTGTTACATGGAAATCTTATTAAAAAGGTTGTCGAGTCTATTACTTAAGTAAGAACCAGAAACCCCAAAGAAATCAAATTACGTCAGTAGATTTACGTACTTTTTACAAGATAAGTAGGAAAAAACAGGAGAAAAACGGTAAGAACACTTCGTAAAGTTGCCGACAGATGATACAGTTGAGAAGACAAAGGTCGTTGCCACTCGGAAAAACGAAAAACTATCAAGGGATCATATTAACCCGGTTACCATAGGAACGAAATGAAAGTGAACGGAGTGAAAGAAAAAAAACGAAAAAAAAAAAAAAAAAAAAAAACGGTGTCATGTTCTTAGAGGCTGCTACGGGGAGTTAGCGGTGGAAAATCTTTAACAAGATTTTTTCATATATTTTTATTTTCGATTTTTTCCCCCTCTCTTTTCTAAGTGGACTAAATTTTTGTCCGATCCGAACGAATTAAGAAATGCTGTTCGGGGCATCCAGTTCTGCCAAGTCGGCGTATTTTAGAAGGAATTTAATATAATTCTCTAAGTGCTTGAAATTCTTTTAAGAATAGTTTTGTTTGTAATTGCTAAGGCATCTACTTGCCAATAAAAAGACTTTTTCACTAAAAAGTATGAAAAAAATACATTTAGTTAAAATGCGCACAATAATATACTTTTTAAATATTAAATTACCATTGTTTATGGTAAATAATGTAACAAAACTAATTAAATGACAAATTAAAATGCAAAAGAAATTCATTGGGAGATAAAAACATTCCTTAAATAATTACTTATAATTGCTCTTAAAATAAATAGGGGATTTTTCCAAAATTTTAAAATTTAAAGAATAATAAATATTAGTATTTGGAAAAATATAATTACTTTCTTTTGTTTTATGCAAAAAAAAGAGTACTGCAAATGGTAATTATTTCATTAGAGTTTTCTTAAAAACAGTACCTGAACAGCATAAAAACATTCACATAAGAATACACATTATTTTAAGGAATTGAACATAGCAAACTGAAAAAACCCTAATAAAAAAGTAACCCAATGCGAGTAAATGCACTTAAAAAAGAGATTTTTGAATTTTTTTTAAACAGTTTTGTGAACACAAATACTTATCATTAAAATTATAATTTTTAAAATAAAGGTATTCATTAAAACATCATTATAGTCAACAAAACAATTAATTAGGTTTCAAATTTTAACAAAATTATACTTTTTACTTCGAAATATTTTTTTGAAAGTTTTTTCTCATACATTTATATATATTTTGGAAAATTACCAACCATATTTATACGGTTACTCTAGTAATATAAATAGATTGTTCTTTTTTCACTACTCATACCATACCTCAAACTTCCACAGCTATTTTACTTTTATAATTACCAGAATATATTAAGCGCATGTAGAATAATAATAGGTAATTTTGTTAAAAAAATTAATGGCTTGATAACTATCCATAATTACCCATCGAATTATGCTCTTAATTAACTGTATGAAGTATTTTACCCATAAATATAATGAATTCACGACTGCAATACTTTCAGCACTGGTAATTACTTTTTGAACGAAAAAAAAAAAATCTAAAAATAATCTTTATTACTCTGCATCCTTTCCTCTAAAAAATAAAAACCTTTTTAAAAAGTGGGCTAAAACAAAGCTCATGTGTTACGAACTATACCTATGACTCGCATGAAATATTATCGCAAAGCTGAGAATGAAACTTCGAAAATGCTTTCCTTAAAATATAGCACATAAAAGACAAAGGGAAAAAAGGTAGGGAGAAGAGGGAGAAATGGCCCATGCCAAAGAGCTTAAATCCATGAGCATTACGATAAGAAAGTATATCTATAAACCTAGGAAAAGAAGATGCGCTACTCTGCAAAGTTTATCTGGAACTTCCAAATAGCTCTATATTTCATTTTAAAGATGATGTCTTTCAAATGAAAAAAAGCATTAAATTAAATTTTTCGTTTTCTTTCGATTTTTGAAAAGAAAATGTGGCTTTTTAGAACAGTGATCGCCATTTTTGGATCTGGCAACAAAAAGAGCGGAGGGAAAGTTCTTTTGAAAATTATAGATGCAAAAATCGAGTGTAAATGTATATATTTGGTACTTCTGTTTATATAAAATATACAATAAGAATTATGTCAGTTCACAGCATACGAAACGCCATCTGTGTAATTAAGAGCATTAGGTGTGTATTGTGTCTTCAAACAAGAATATGTGAACTGTGTTTGCGCAAGCCCTGTAATTCTGATGGGAATGTAAAAAGTATAGTGAGTAAAAAAATAAATATGAGTCCACTAGAAACTGTGTCGTGATTGTGTCATTAGAATAATGAAGTAGAGTAATGATGCTATCGACTAAGAAATAGCCATAAAATTGGTTATTGTGATAGAGACTCTGAAGTCAACTGCTTAAGTGTTGGAGTAGATCCAAAATTTGATCCTTTCGCAGCTGGAGTATAGGAATTAGCTATTGGATTAAAAAATGGCTGAGTGAAACTAATGTGTATAAGTATTACGCGAAGCCAAGTGCGGCGACTGGTTATGTGAGAGCAATGTTCTTTGAATTTCTATGAGAATTTTAAATATGTCTTTAATTGCTAATTTGAAGAAAGACGAGTTAAAACTTGTCCATGAGGAATTTAAACTAACTGTGCCAGATAATGCAAAAGTTCTTGATTTGAAAATTTTAATTGAAAGTAATGAAGTGTATAAAAAAGAAACAGAATTAGTTGAAATATTATTGACTATGCTGTTGAAGAAACGAGAATTAAAAAATCTGCGAGGGAATTAAATTTAGCGCATAAACAGTCAGAAAGTGAAACAAATTTACAGTTAGAAAAAATTAAAGCGCAGTTAGAAAAGCAATTAGAGCTTGCTAATATTCGGAAAGATTTACCACATGATTCGTCACATTCATCAGTGAGCGCCATCGAAACATGTAACAATATTATATCGAAACGTTAATAAAAAGTGTAAAAACATTAACTATCTCTGTACCCTCACGTGTTGAGTCACATAATTTATTTTTTCTGTCATTAGAGAAAGCATTCAAAACGAAAGAGGTTCCTGAAGAATGGAAATCTGAACTTCTTTTAAATATCCTTGGAGAGAGAGCGAATCACTTAATGATTTATATGTCAGAGGAAGAATTGCGCAATTATGATAAACTAAAAAATTTAGTTTCGAAAGAATTTCAGCCTACACCGCAAGAGAATGCTATAACAATTTTCATACAACTCAAAAATTAAATTCAGAGAGTTACGTTCAATTTGTGTCTAGGTTAAGTGCAGCATTTGAGTATTACTGTCAGTTGCGAAATGTTAATGAATTTAGGTCAGTGTGTGAATTAATTGTTGCGGATAAAATGATGAGCACTCTTGACAGAGAATTATTGACTCATATTAATGTAAAACAAGGAGAAACATTTTTTAAACCCCACGAGTAAGGGCGAGAATGTGATATTTATTTATCTTCTAAAGGTAAAATTAAAAGCGAGTCTAATACAAATTTTTTCCAGGTCCTTCACTGGAAATGAAAATAAACGATTTGATTTCAATCAACATCAGAGTCGCGAAATCAGAGAGGAGTTTCGAGCGTATTTTTTCTGAAATAAAGAGAGAAAAATGTGTTGTGTAAAAATGAAGCACATGCTTTGCAATTTTGCCCTCAGTTTAAAAGTTTTTCGATAAATGAAAGAGTAGATTTTGTTAAAAACAATAAAATGTGCTTTAAATGTCTATCCCCAGAATGTTGTGTTAACCAGTGTCGCTCTAAAAATTGCTTAATTTGTAAGAAGCCGCATAATAAATTGCTTCATTTTCGTGCGCCAATAAAGTACAACTGAAAAGTGAAAAGATTAATACTTGGATCTCATGTTTAAATGAGGCCTCTATGATTGTTAACAGGTGCGTTAAAACGACAATTTCAAATAAAAATAATACATTCGTGAAGGATTTAAATATGTTAGTAGTTAAGAAAATCACACAGATTTTATTCCAAAAAACGTTTAATACCAGTGTTAATTTGTCAGATATAATGGAATAAGCTGGTGATCGTTTTAATATTCCAGATAAAATAGACATGTTGAGGTGCAGAAATATTTTTTGAACTATTGAGACCGGAAAAGTTTAAGATAAAAAATTCGGATCTAATTTTACAAAACATGGTTTTTGGATACGTTGTAAGTGGTAACGTAAATACTCTCATTAAATGAAACTAAAGTTCATTACGGTTTGGTTAGGGACGAAGATTTAAATAAAACATTGCAAAAATTTTGGGAAGCAGAAAATGTGGAGATAATGCAAACAAAAAATAATGAGGCTAATTTATGTGAGGAACACTTTATGAAAACGCATTGTAGAGACATTGAGGGACGATATGTAGTTAAAATGCCCCTTAAATGTGATTCAAATTGTTTAGGGAATTCCAGGGGCATTGCTCTCAAACGATGAAATGCACTGTGGATTAGATTGGAAAGTGATCCACAACATCTAAAACTGTATAGGGAATTCATGCAAGAATATGAACAATTGGGACGCATGCGAGAAGTGACGGTTGAAAATGACAATCTGAAGATGAACTATTTCTTACCTCATCATGTCATCTATAGACCCGAGAAAAGTACCACTAAGGTGAGAGTGGTCTTCAATGCGTCTAGTCCAACAGATAATGGAATCTACGATTTTCCTAGACCAAATGAGACCAAAACATTGGGTGTGTCCTGGGACTCAGTAAAAGACACATTTTTCTTTAAAGTGGACGTGATACCAAGAGATTCGTATACAAAGTGAAGCGTTTTATCAACTATTGCCAGACTGTTGGATCCTTTGGAATTTGTGGGACCCGGACATCTTGGACACGATGTTTTGCATAAACATGGTGTGCAAGGTCAAGATGTTTATGCAAAAGCTTTGGAGACTTAGTATCGATTGGAAAGATCCACTCCTAAATAAAGTGTATTCTGAACGGCACCAGTTGTTAATTAGGCTAGAGAGCCTAAATAGGATTAATATCGAAAGACGTGTAGTGGTTGAGAATCCTTTATGTATAGAGATTCATGGGTTTTCTGGTGCTTCAGAGCGTTGCTACGAAGCTGCAGTGTATTGCAAATAAAAAAATAATTCGGGAGTGACTTTAGTGAGATTAATTACTAGCAAATCGAGAGTTTCTCTAATTAAGTGCCTAACTATTCCCAGATTAGAGTTATGTGCAGCTGCCCTTTTGTCCATACTTGTGAAAAGAGTGATTGATGCCTTGAAACTAGAATCAGTTAAAGTTTATCTGTAGACTGATTCAATGATAGTGTTGTCTTGTGTGTGGATACAAAAAGAACCGATGGACTTTAAAACATTTGTGCAGAATAGAATTGTTAAGATTCAAGATTTGTTCCCTGTACGACAATAGAGACATGTGCCATCCAACCAGAATCCTGCAGATTTGATTTCTCGTGGAGTAGATCCTGACAAACTTCTGAACCAAGAACTGTTGTGGGACGGTTCAGAGTTTCTATCTGGCAGTGATTATCCGAACGAAACTGTGAGCATTAGTGAAAACAATGATGCGTACAATTCAGAACTGAAGAACAGTGTTCGTGAAAAACTTGGGAAGGAAGTTCCAGTACTTAACATTTGTGTGAATGACTATGTGAACAATTTGTGTAATATTAGTAAAAATTATCTAACCATTCTGCGTATCTTAAATTATATTTTTAGGTTCGTAAACAACGCCAGGAGGAAGGTCAAAGCCAATGACCCACTAGAAGCAGATGAGTTGGATAAAGTGGAAATCTTCCTAATAAAAGGTGTACAAAGTCAAGGATTTTCAGTAGACATTAAATGTCTACAACAATAACAACGCGTTTTGACCAAGAGTAAGTTGAAAAGTCTCCATCCGTTTTTGGATTCAGATGGAGGGCTTCGAGTGGGCGGCCGATTAGGTAATACAAATTTTGATTTCAATCAAAAACATCAAATTATTTTGCCCATAAAGCATAAATTGTGATGTACAATAATTTAATATTTTCGCAACAAATACTTTCATGTTGGGGCCTTTTCCCTTTTGGATGATGTTCGCGAAAAATTTTGGTCTCTCAATGGTCGTAATCTTTGTAGAAAAATTGTGCATAAATATATTATATGTTTTAAGTGTAAACCTGTTATAACATCTCAAATAATGGGCAATTTCTCTAACGAAAGGGTTACCACTGACTACCACTTTAACTGCTCGGGTGTAGACTTGTGGTCCTTTCTTAATAAAAAACAAAGGCCAACGCAAGGGAAGTTTGCATAAAATCTATGTTTGTATATTTATCTGTTTTGTGTTTAAAGCTGCACACATCGAAGTAGTGTCTGATTTAACTTCCGATGCATTTATTGCGACATTGAAAAGATTTATGTCTCGAAGAGGGAAATGTGCAAAATTATTTTCTGACAACACCAATAATTTTGTAGGAGCTAATAGGGAAATGAAAAAAAGTTCATGAAATGGTTAGCAAACTGGATGATCCATTAGCTAGATACTTAGCGGCAGAAGGCATTAAGTGGAAGTTTGCACTCCCTAGATGACCCAACTTTAGTGGTCTATGGGAGGCTGCTATTAAATCCATCTAAATATCTAAATTTTAAATGCCATCTAAAAACGGTTATGAGGGGAATAAATTTGACTTATGAGAAATTTTTAACCGTGATAGTTCAAAATAGAGGGTGTGTTAAATTCTCGACCTCTTTGCCCTTTGTCTGCTAATGAAAATGATTTTGAAGCTCACTTCTTGATTAATAGATTCTTGAATTCCATTATTGAGCTCAACTTGATAAATATAATGGACAGTTATCTTAAGAAATGGGAAAAATTACTAGACCAGTGCAATTAATGTGGAAATTTTGGCATCGCAATTATCTTAGCCAAATGCAACAAAGGTACAAATGGATGTTCGAAAAAAATAATGTAAAATTTGGAGATTTAGTGTTCTTAATTGAAATGAATTTGCCACCATACAAGTGGTTATTAGGAAGAATTATTCAGGTGTATTTAGGTGACGATAACAAAATTCGTGCAATTAAAGTGAAAACACAATTTAGTACTTGTAAAAGAGCCATATCTAAAGTTTGTGTTTTGCCAATTCCAAGTGATTAAGTTCTACTGATAAATTTTTTTTTGTGTTTAAATTAATTCCAGTGAATTGTTTTTTTTACTTGTTGAATTTTATTGTGAATTGTATTTTGTATTAGTGCATTTCTCTAAGTGTATTTTGTACGATTTGTGTGGTGAACAATTTAAATACATTTTGTGTAAATAACTAATACAGTGATTGTATGGTGTAACCACTGCAATGTGGGGCGGTATGTCAGTTCATGGCATGCGAAACGCCATCTGTGTAATTAAGAGAATTAGGTGTGTATTGTGTCTTCAAATAAGAATATGTGAACTGTGTTTGCGCAAGTCCAACTGCGCATGCCCAGTAATTCTGATGGAAATGTAAAAAGTGTTGTGAGTAAAAAAATAAATACAAGCGCACTAGAAACTGTGTCGTGATTGTGTCATGAGAATAATGAAGGAGTAATTAAGCTACCGACTAAAAGAGAACCATACAAATGGACAGTGTTTGCACCATAAAATTGGTTATTGTGCGAGAGACTCTGGAGTCAACTGCTTAAGTGTTGAAGTTGACCCAAAAATTTAAATAATGCAATTTTTTAGGCATTTAATAATTTTTCTTTTCATGGAAGTCGTAATGTTTTTTAGTAATAGTTATAAAGAGTTTTTTATTTGGCTTGTTTATTATTTCAAATTAATTTTATTCTGAACCAAAAATTAATGATTGTTTCTATTCAGATTTCAATTACTTCTTTAAAAACATTTTAAATATAAAGTTAAATTCATGTATGTTAGTTTTATTGCAAAGATTAATGTAGTATACAATCGACTAACTTCATGATGACCACGTGATAAATACAATCACGTGTCCTCCATTGAATTCAAAACTGACAATAGACTTCTTGTTCTACTTGAAAAGTTTTGATAAAATTCGACAATTGTGCAAAGATGTTCAAATTTTAAGAATCATGAGAAATGTTTTCAAAATTTAAAGGAAAAATTTTTTTTTCGTGAACTTTGAAATCAAAAGTTCATGTTATAGTTGACAATTATGTACTTTTTAAAAGAAAGTTTCTGCCAAAAGCAAAAGTTGGCAACAGCGAAGCGCATGGACTAATTAGCTGGAAATTCGCGATTGTAGGTGTCCTATGACTATGACGTCACATAATTTAATCCGTTTAATAACAATGTATGCATTTAATAAATTCCTTGTTCAGAATATTTTCTAACACCAAGCCATATTTAATTTATATTTATTTCAATAAAAAAAATTTGCACACAGAAAAAATTCTTAAGACAAAAACGTTAATTTTTTAATACGTTAGCGTGGAATACACAATAGAGAATAATCCGAAAAAAATTAAAATTAATATTTTTTTCCATGTTTGAAAAATTTTTTAAAAAAATATGTAAAGAGAGACATGGTTGGATAAATTTGGAACTGTAATTACATTTTAGTGTAATATATATATATATATATATATATATATATATATATATATAATTTTAAATTTCTTCAATGAATACAATTTAAAAAATCATAATTACAAAACTAATAACCCAGTAGATAATAAGTAATTAACTGAGGCATGCGGAAAATGTCGCCTGAAAGCTAACCATGTAAACAGCTCACTTTTGAAGCACGATTAAAAATGGCAAAAAGTGCTTAACTTCAGAACGAAACAGGATTTTTTTTAATAAAATCAGGCAAAAACTATAAGGATATGTTTTCCTAAAAAAAGGTCTTTCTTTTTCCCTTCTATGTAGTTTGACTTTTTAAGGATTGAAGCAAAATTGAGCAAACAAGTGAAAAACGTGCAATCAAGTATTTATTTTCAGACGATATCTAAACGACTCTTAAGCAGACGATTTTTCAATTCAGTAACCATGGTTACGATTGGAACTTCTGAGTAAATCCGAAATTAAAATCCTTTTTTTTAAATCTAACTTAGATGAAAAAAGTAAAAAAATCCCTGAAGTGCACTAATAAAGAAGTCAGGTCTTGATTATTTCGTTGTAAAAGTCAGGTCTTGATTATTTCGTTGTAAAAGTCTTATTTCAGTCTTATGCACACATTGATTGATTTTTTTAAAGTTTATTTTTTGTGAAACTCTTTAAACGAGCAAAGGAATTGAATGACACTAATGAAGAAGTCGTTACTAGATTATTCCATTTCAAAAGTATAATTTCTAGACCCTATATTGATTTTTTTTCAAGACTGTTTTTTTTTATTCGAAAATATATGGATGGCAGTGGTAATTATGTTAGACAAGGAAACTGTTTTTAAAAAAAAAAAAAAAAAACTGAATTTAAGTGACATTAAAAACAGTTTTATAAGTCCAATTCTTTTTATAGCTAAATATTCCAATACCAATTGTGAGCATATGCATTAATAACATACAGATTAAAAAAAGCATCTTAAAGATTGCTATGTTTCTGAATGATGAGCACAAAATGAATTATTTTGAAGATCTTAAAGAATTATATCCAAAAATATGCTTTTAGAAATTCTTAAAATGGAATCCTGCAATCTTATTAATTATGTATTTTAGGAAAAAGTATTTTATTGCGATATAATTCAGTCATTTTTAAAAGACGATTAATTAAAATTTTTGGCATAAGTTCCTGTTCTATTTTAGAATCCATTCGCTAGGTTGAATTCAGAATTTACCAAATATTTCACTTTTGGAATAAATAAAACATTATTTGAAGGTTCAACGCGGAGAGAAAAGTTCCATGCACTGAAAATATAATAGACTGAAATTTAATTTTAGAATATTTTTACAAAAATTGAAGTAGTTTCAAATCAAATGTTGATAGAGATGATCAATAATTCTCGACTGATTTTAGTTAATTTTACTCTTAATATTGTTACTTAGACTTTTTACGTACCTATAAATAATCTAATCTGTACTAAAAAGACTTCGGAATATTTGAAATCAGTGACATTAGATTTTAAGAGACTCAGTGCGATTCAATGGACATAAATCTGCGAAAAATTCAAATAAAATTTTCTAACAAAAATTACTTTTTGTATAATTTCTTATAATTTCAAAAAAAAAATTGAAAGCTCTAAGTTAAAAAAAAAGTTATAATAACTTTTGTGTCCGTTTTTATTCTCATATCCCAATGACAAATAAAAACTAGAAACTAATTTATCTCAGAAAAAAAATAACTAGTTTTTCTTCATTTAAAACGCTAAGGCCCTTTTTTTCTAATGTGCCAAATGCATCGATATTTTTTCTAATTACTGCAAAAAATGCATGTAAAACGGTTGGTACGCATTATTGATTCAACGCAATTTTTATGTTTTTGAAAACAGTTGAATTTAGAATTTATACATTTTTCAAGGAAATTTCACTAAGCATTCATAAAAAATATATTTGACGAATATCAATCATGTTAGAAGAAAACCCATACCAACTTTTGTTCTTTCAGAGTTTGAGAAACTTGTAAATCAAATTTCATGTGCGTATGTCATTTATTCTAGGAAAAGTAAAAATCCTTCATATAACTTTTAAAAAATTAAATGGTCAGCTTTTTGAAGTACTTTTAGCACAAAACTCTTTTATTTAATACATATACACAGGTTACAAACAAAAAATTTGTGAAAACCATTAAAAAAGAGATTTTAATCCGGTCCTCTTTATTATTTAATTTCATAAAAATGAGGGATTATCAGTGATCATAATATGGTAAATTAAATAAATAAAATAAAAAAAATAATGAATAAATCTATTCTTCTAAGTTTGTTTAAAATAAAAGTTCAAATTTCTCAAGATGATCAACAAAATGTTTTACAAGCTGAATATATAATTTGAATAAAAGACAAAAATAAGTAAACATTGCTAAAAATTATATATTCAGTGTTAACAAGATGTGTAAAATGAGGATAGTATTCCATTCCCTTTTTAAACAAAGTCCTGTTTCTTTAATGGAATGACAACAAAACCCGACATTTCGCAAGAATCTACCGGGCTTTGATCAAGACCTCACGCAAAGCTCAAAAGGTAACATTCACCGCGAGATCAAAATCTAAAAAGAAAATGGTTCTCTTTCTCTCTCTTTTCTTGCTATTTTCGTTCCTAAGCGGGTCGGCGATGCGAATGAACCGAATATAACAACGGAATAACAGAGAAGGGTTCGCTTGAAAAAAAAAAAAGGTAAAACCATTCAATCCGCTCGACCACAATGGGATGAAGGTCTCTCTGTGAGGGCGGACAAGACAAAGGCACGTGAAGACTCACCTGGCAGACGATGGAACGAAGAGGGAACTGAAGGGAAGCCAACGAAAAAAGAATTCTATCGAAGAAGTCAACTGAAAGTCCTGGTCGAAAGTTTTTCAAAAGAATAAATGGGGCTTTTTTATTTTATTTTTGTTTATTTACGAATTCGTTCAGAAGAAAATTTTGAGATAAAGCATTTTGTGATGACGGAAGAGGAAGTAAAACGAAAAAAAAATCTATCAGGGTTATATAAAATGTCCGGACTTACAATCGGGTTTTGTTAAAAATGCCCGGATGTTACGAGTTAAAAAAAAAAGGGGGTCATTCTACTTCCAAGACGATGTTAAAGTTGAAAAATTGTAAAAATTTAATTCTTTTTTTTTATTTTAAATTCGTTCAGAATAAGTACGAACCATAGAATATTACTTCCGGTTTATCTATATATTCTATACATGGTGTTACAAAACCAGCAAATTGGTTTCGAAAAACTATAGAATTTATTGTATTTTTAATCAATAGAAGATTTTTAATTCTTGAAGCTCACATATGGTCTATGTAAAATTAATAATAATATTACAAAAGTAAAGTTATGAAAAAAATTAAATCTTGGATATATTATAAGCAATAAAATAACGAAAACTTATATTGATTTCATAACTTTTTTAAAATACGAAGTAGTACTCAGAAAAATGCACCTAAAATGAAAACAAATAAAAAGCATTTTAAATTCAACTGAAAATAAGTTAAGTGCTTAAAAAACAAATAATAAAAATAAATTCATTTTTTAAAAATTGCTGTAGAGTAATTAGTAATAAAAAATTACATTAAAACATCTCATTTAAGGGGGAAAAAGTTTTTTATTCATATATTTCTGTATGTAATTTAGTTTTATTATTTCTTTCACCTTAAATAATACTTCGCAAAATTATTCTCAAATATATGAAAAAAATTGGAATTTTTTTTATTTTTACCCACATTAGTATAATCAAGAGAAAAAATGTGTGAAATGTGTAAATAACATTTTACATCTATTTCTAAAAATTATTCTAATAAAATTCGTCTGCTTCGCAAAAAAAAAAAAAAAAAAAACTATGGATTTATACGATGACTTTTTTAGAAGAATAATTTAAACGCTTTATAATAATTACATGAATAGAAAAAAGGTAGTTTTTCTTTAATGTTTTATCATTTTCAAAAATTACATTGCTTAATACACAACAACACTAGAATGATAAATTATGCATGACTGAAAATAAATTGCACATAAAATTCGAATAATTGTCTCATTAGAGTATGAACATTTCTGATTAACTGAAGTGAAGACATAACATAATTATTTTTTTTATTCTTTTTACATTTTAAATGTACAAAACGGCATACACAGTTTATAAAAAAATATTTTAAGTGAAAGACAGGCAAATGTGTCTGCATTCTTTACAGACGGATAACATGTGCTTTGAGGTTATTTAAAGTTATTTTTTTATTAAAGAACGGCTAAATGGGAAGTCGAGTTTTAGAGCAAAATATAATATAATCTATCCAAGAAATTTTTTCATTAAAACTTATAAATATTTATCAGCCTATTCACTATTTTTTTAACTATTCGATTCAAACAGAGGCTCAGTGAAAAGAGTTACATATTTATTTTTAAGACACATACGGTCAAAATAAAAATTTGTAAATGGCACAAATTATATATATATATACAGAAATAATTAGAAATAACAAGAAAATTATGAATCACCTAAAAAATAAAACAAAAATATTTTATTTGTAGTTTTGACTCTGAAATTTTTAAAAATTTTATTGATAAAAATAAATTTAAGAAAATAATAAATTACTATAAATTTAACTCATTCATCAGATTTTTTCTACAAGAGAATGGTATTTACTATAATGGAAACAAGCAGTGGCGCACACAAGGGGGGGAGGGGGTCCGGACCCCTCCAAAGCCCTTGATTTTTTTCCCGATTGGTTATAATTCTAAATATATAGTACGTAAAATTTAATTAATTACTTATTAATGATTAATTTTATTAATTAATGCTAATTATTTATTCAAAAATTAGTTTTTTACTGTGTTTTGTTCCCTAAAATGGACAAAATCAAAAGGAGCATGATACAAGAATGGTGAACTTTCGACCCCGGACCCCCCATGAAAAATTCCTGTGTGCGCTACAAGTATAGACGGGTTAAAAGGTTTACCACAATTCTAGTAAAATGGTAAAAGTGTGATTTATTTTCTACTGAACATCGTTTTTAACAAATGAATCTCTTTTTCTGATAGTACGCTAAAATTTGTAATGCGTAATTTTAATTCTGTATGATAAAAAAATATATCGAAGCAAATTTTTAGTGTTAACTACTGAACGAAACATGTTTCAATCAAATTATATATCGCGAGCTTTTTTAACCAATAATTCATGCAAATTAAGCTGAAACAGGAGCACACGGTTTTAATTAACACAGCTTTGAAAGTTGGCACCGTTGCAATTTTTTTTTCTTCATACAGAGGAGGGAACTATTTTAATTAATACTCCACAATAATAGATAATGGAGGTACCTACAGTAGCGAGAAAAAAAAGATTATGTTTCATAATATACCTTAAAATGAAAAATACGAAAATTAGTTTTGGTTAATAAAGAAATTGCTGTTTACTCGTTAAAAAGTGTGTAATAAATTAAGGCATTGTTTGACACATCAACAATTTATTTTTTAATAATATCCTTAACCCACACTCCATCCAGTTTTGGGTGAATTAAAACTTAATATTGGTAAAATATTTAACAAATTAGTTTAATTAATAATTTTATTGACGCGAAAAATTCTTCGCATATAGTACCGTGTGAAATATTGTTAAATTTTTTTTTGAGGAAGATATTGTGACATCTCCTATCAAAATGGAAAAAGTTTAATATATTACTACCTTTTTAGCATGAAAAAAAAATTAAATTTTAAAAATTGAACTATTAATTAATTGGATAGAAACAATTGAAGAGTTATTACTGGGAAAACTTTCAAGAGAAAGAAAAAATAATACTTCAGCACATTATATTCTATTTTTAGCTGAAAAGTAATTTCTATTGGCCTGATATTAATATCAAAATATTGGGATAATAGAAATTATTTATTATATAAAACTGGAATATATAATACACTAAAGCAGGGGTCCCAAAACGTCGGGCCGGTACCGGTCAGTGGACCAAAATGATACTGAGCCGCCCGAGGAACATTAAATTATTTCTATTTATGTATTGTGGTGTATTTTGCTCGGGTTTGTGCAACTTTCCATATAAGTTAGTTTATATTCCATGTTAAATCCCGTTATATTCATTTTTTGGTGTAACTGTATTTTATTTTGAAAGCATATTTAAATACAATGACATTAAAATTATTAAATCACAACAATCTATGAAATATAAACGATCGACGTCCTACGCTTAGCGGGCCGTGGTAAAATTGTCAAACGTTGACCTGCATTAAAGGACTTAAAAGTCCTGCGATACCTCCTAGTATTATGTGGGATACCTTTTGCAACAATTCGCATTGATTCGTCAAATCGCATCAGTAAAAAATAAGCATCAAAATCCAAATTTCGATGATTATTCATTACTTTTTTAAAATTTCGTTCAACGATTCTAAAATACAGTAATACCTCGAATTACGCGAACTCGGAGTGGCGCGATTTTAAAATCTCGTCGATTTGTTTTTTAATTGAGAAAAGGATTGGCAGCGTAATTGAAGAAGTTGCTTGCTAAGCAAATAAATTTAGAAGTGAATAGTGGTAACTTCATGAATTACTGGACTCTCATAATCTGACAATTGCTGAGATCATAGAAAAAATACACGAGAAAGATATTGAGGGACTTAAGTCTTTAGACCTAGTTTAATCAGAAGATCGAATGACAGAGTTGGGAATTTGAAACAAGGTCTCAGTGTCAGAGTAATTGAAAAAGGTTTACAAATATTAGAAAATATAGACGTCAACGATGAGCATAATTTTTCAACAAAACAAGGAATTGAAAAATTCTTAACTTAACTATCAGGAAATTTTGCAGGAGAAAAAAGAATCTTTGAGTCGGCAGACTACTTTGTTAGATTTGTGAGAGGCTCGGACCTCTCTCGCGGGCACCTACATGCCTGGGGGGGGAGGGAAGAAACACTCGACATGATCCAATTAATCTATTTATTTACCACACAAGGAACAGACACAATTTCAACTAATAATAATAAGAGAATGTCTCAATGCTATCCGCAAAAAAGGAACAACGACGGGAAACGCGAACCATTAGGAAACTATCAAACTTGATCCTTACCCTAATAAAGGATCTAACCTATCATCAGATTTAATCTAAAATTAATTCAATCTCAGTGAACAATCGTCGCTTTAGAGTTTCCTCCTAATAAGTCTCAAATCACAATAATTCTAATGTTATACCTTCAGTAGCAATCTCACCTGACTCGAGCATATCTTCTCTCCTACTCTCACTTCAAGCTAGAAAACCTCAACAATATATAGTAAATTAATTTAAATATCACAATTCTCTTCTTCCGAAGGGTTGGTTGTGAATAACGCGAATTGACCGCCCAAAGATTTCCCTAGAGCAGGGATGGCGAACCAGTGGCACGCGTGCCATTAATGGCACGCTACACAATATTTTGGCACGTCAGTGATCAAAGCTTGTATTTCATTTCAAAATAACAAAGTTCACTATGAAGTATTACGAACAAATACGAGTGAATGGTCTCAGGGAGGCAGGGAACGCCCTCGTTTGTTATTGTCTTGCCTAAGTTACGTCGTGGACTACAGTTGCTTAGCATGCAAAATTTGTCTACACATAACATAGTCAATTTCATTGGCATAACTGTATTTTAAAGTTTATTTGGGCTATATTTATGATTTTTAACTGTTATTCGGTATGACTGGTTCACCAAAAGAACAAAAAGTGCAAGACCGTAAGTGTAACAGAGAATTTCAAACCTGATAAATCTAAAAATATGGCATGTGATGAGTAAAGGCGTCAAAGCGGTGTGTGTTTTATGTTCTGGAACAGTGGGCGTGTCTGTAAAATGGCCTTCTGAAACAAATCAGAAATCCTCTTGTCCAAAAAGTGAACCACAGCAAAAACAATTAATTGCTTAGAAACCATTTGGCAGAGGACTCCAATTCAGCATGCTTTCTACTAAAAGCAACATGTTATAATCCTTAATATAAGTTATTTGTCATCCAATCTGCAGCAACAGAAGTCACACTAATGTTACTTTAATTTGAATCACACGTTTAGCTAAAACATTTACAACTGCACAGTGCAAAAAGTATTTTTTTCGTAGTAAATAAAGGGTGTTGTGTTTTGTTAGTATTTATTACTTTTCCACTAAGCACAAGTCAAAATTATTGGACGGCACGTGTATATTTCACTAAATACTTCTTCAAATAAAATGGCACGTTGATCTGTAAAGGTTCGCCCCCCTGCCCTAGAGGATTAGTTGAAGAAACGCGTATAGATCCGTCACAGATTTTATGGAACCCTCCACATCAAAATAGCTTCACCTTTCTATCTTGTATTTGTGCGTGTAATCTAAAATTTTACTAAATATTTTTCCTTAAATTATATTTTCTTTTGTCTCATGCCTCACTAAAAATAATTTATGTGTGTTTATATGCGAAATCATACACAGGAAAAGGAATAAATGAAATGAAATCCCCTGATATAAGCGAATTTTTCACAAACACTGTCAAAGTCCATTCATTGCATTCCAAAGCCTTCGGAATAATTTTATGGAGAGCAGTTCACATAAAAATTGTACTTCGGAAAGACATATATATGTCCGGGAGTTTTACGCACCGGTTTAGTGAAACGTATATATACGCCAGTGGCAATTAAGAGGTTATTTGTATGGAGGGGGTGCGATTAAAATTAGGATTAACATTACGTCGCAAACATTGAAAGTTTGAGAAGCATTGCTGTACAAATATTATATTTGTAAAAAATTAAAAATATTTTTTAAAAAAATCCTATTAATTATTAATCGGCTTTAAAAGCAAAACATTTAATTATCACAATGCATACAAAGAGTAAAATTTAAAGGAAAACTTTGTAATTACTAAAAATAGAATAATTCTAATTTTTTGTTTAATAGCTATTCAATGAACTAGAAAGAAAATCGTTCTTGTCTAGGTAAACTCAACTTTTTAGATTTTCATTTCAAATAAAATATATAAAGTACAAAAACACTTCTCAGATAAAAGGGAAATAAAATAAAAACATTAAAGAAATTTAGCATTTAATAAGAGAATATAAAAATTGAAAACCCATCAGATAAGGTAAAACGTCTTTTTTAGGAATATGCTCAACCTGCACAAATAAATTTTTCGGAAGTTCATTTGTTTTATATTCCTCAATTTATTTCATTCACTTTATTTTTGTGAATTTAACAATGATTAATGTTCCCACTCAAGAATGTTTCTCTGTCTTCTAAAAATAATACCCGCAGAAAAATTCTTCGAGGGTAAAGTTAATATCTTCTATAGGTAATCAATTTCAAGTTATTTTCTTTAATGAGAAAAAGGTAGTTAAAATACTTTCTTTTTTTAAAAGAATCATTTTTAACTTTAATGTTTCTTGCGCTATTTGTTTGAGTTATTAGTTTTATTCCTTGCAAAAATGATGCAAATTCCTTTTGTAAGTACACTTTGAGAGAAAAAAAGTGATCAATTTATTATCTAGACTCGCAAATGATATAAAATGATTTATTAAATATGTTACACCGTATAATCAAGGATTATATCGTTATTTTTCAATTTCATATTGGTATAAATTATGTGAGGAGTCAATTTTAAAGAATAAGGAATGAGAATTTTACATGCATAAATCATGCTTCCAGAATTAAAAATCAGTTATATAAAAATATTATTGAAATTATACAAATACACTCGTACTTAATTAATTTCAATAAAAAAACTTGAAAACCTATACATCTTATTATTTTTTATTATATTTCCTTACAGCTTTATATTTTAAATAAGACAGAAGTTTTTGTTGGGTAATCTTTTCACCCTATCTCAACCCAGTTGAAGGGGTCCAACATAACATAGCCAAAACGCTTTGCAACTTTCAAATGACGAAGTCGACTCCTGAACAAACATTTTAGCACCTTTCTCCACACAAAGCCTACGTGAGAAGATGACATATTTAACATGCGTCAACCTCCATAATCTTGTATGGCATGGAATACTGCGTAACAAAGCCCAAGTTTAACCACATCGTGTCACAAGCACACTCAAAATAAAATATGTATACATTACAGTTGTGTGTGTAAAATAACCCATTATACATATTTCTAGTTAATAACTAAATAAATAACTGTTAAGGTAAAATAGACGAATATAATATCCTTCGATTCTTTTGATTAAATACAAAACATACCCGGCAATATCCAGACAAAAGAAAAGGCTACATTTTTGACTTTTTGAGTCTTGCACTAGACCGAGTGATTATACAGTTCTAAGAATGTATATCAATGGGTTAAATTCATATGATGCCATAGTCACTTGATAAATGAAATTCAATTTCCAGCCAATCAGTTCCTGCCAACATTTGCTTTCTACAAAATCTTCTAAAAAATTACATATATTTGTCAACAACAATACATAAAATCATAAGTTTCGAAAAATTTTCGTAGTAATTTTAATGCTTAAACGATTTTACCCATTATTCAAATTTGAAGTTTTAACTAAATTTTACTAGTAGAACAGCAATTCAAGTCTTGAATTCAATGGAGAACACGTGATTGCATTAATTCATCATGCGATTTTAATTAATTAGCCCACTACGATATTATACAATGGCGTGGTTGGTTTGTCGCTGGCCTTCTGCACCCAAGGTTGCGAGTTCGAACCAGGCCCAAGTCGGTGGATTTTCATGATGCAGAAAATCGTCAGCGGCCATGTCGTATGATTATACGGTATGTAAAAGATCCCTAGAATGTCTATTTGGCTTGGGTGCTCTCGGCAAAATTAAATCCTAGTACAGATTCGCCGCTCAGGTACTTCCCTCTAACGAGGACTTCAAAACTACCTGTAGCGATTAGTATCCACCCATAGGTTGTCGCACTAAAACGAAATACCAGCTTCTGGGAATGTACTAGGTTTGCAATGTGTAAAACACCAATCCGTATCCCATTAAAATAAAACGAAATTATACACAGCATATTGGGAAAGCAAAGTTGATATCTTTTAAATTATAACATTAAATTGGAAAAAAAATTATAAAAAACATTCGAACTTAAAAATTAAATTTGTAATTTCATGAAAAAGGCAACTTTCTTAACCATTTCCTAATTTCAATTTTTCATTTCCTTTCCATTCACAAAATTCAATTTTATATTAGTCCTGTTGAAAAGGAAAGGGGTTAGATAAGTTAATAACTTATACCTAACTTTTTGAAAGGATGAATCCAACTTCATTTGTTCTTCTCCTTAAAGCGGGACTATTTGAAATTTAATATCGTAGGATATTGATAAAATACCAGTTCCGGTTCATCCAAAGCTATTCTTTGACTTTCTTCCTTTTCGCGTTTTCAACCTTATGTTCCATTTCCTGCTTTTATATACATTTTTAATTCTTTTTCCCCCTACCTTTTCCATTTCGGAAACGACAAAGAAGACACTTAAGGTTCAACGTTATCATTTTCACATTTAAGTTATTTTCAGTAAGAGAGATTTGGAGTTCGTATTGAACTTTCTTTATTATGTGTCACGAAGGTTTTGGGTGAACCGTATTATGTCGTCATGATTTTTTCCTTAATTTTTCAGAACTAAAAGATGCAAAATAATTATTTAATTAATTATTTTATCTAAATAATTCGCAATTACTTTCAAGTTATGTATATTTATGTACCTACATGCATTATGTACTTTTACATTGCTCTAAATATGAATGTCTATATTCTTGATTATCTACGTGTTGTTAAAGTTTATCTTTTGTGATTAACAATATAATTAAAATCAATACTTTTGTAGAAGAAAAAAGTCAGTAGAGTTCTATAAAATCTTTCACTTGTGATTTTGTCCTCAGAAATCACTATATACAAGTATTTTGAGGTGAAAGCCGATTAATTCAATTACAATTCCATTCATTAACCATTTCAATTTCGTGAAACTAATAATAGTCTTATAAAATTTTATCAACTTCAAAATTTTAAGTTTTTTTATTTACTGGAATGCAATTTTAAGTTGTTCTATTTGCTTCTGAAAATTAAAAATAAATAAACGAATATTTCTATTTGTGTAGTTTTCTTTTCTTCCATTTGTGAAATATTTTTATGCCTATCTGAATAATTCCTCAGTAAGTATTCAAATTTTTAAAAACATTTAAGGAAGAAAATACAATAGGGTAGAAATCTTCATTATTTGTTGTTCTTTCGGATACTTTTTAAATACAAATGTTTAGATTTAACCCTTTAAGCAGTCAATTTTTTCCCCAGTGTTCCAAAAAAAGGGTAGATTTTTTATTGCATATATTTAAGTATAAAACTTAATAGAACATGAAAATGGGAGAATTTCATTATAATTTTCAATTTTAAAGTTTCACACTACGTTTTACTTTACAATTATGGAACACAAAAAATCCTAAATGTTTGCTTTTACCAAGTACACTTTGATTTTCAAGAATCTAAATTCCTGCCTTCAATGAAAAATTCCCACCTTCACCACGAAGAAAATCCCGGATGAGAAGTATTTCAGTACCATGGACAAAAAAAAACTGCATCTCTTAAAACGCTAGTATTAATATCTCTCTAAAAGAATTAAAAATATGTGCAAATTACAAAGAAGAAAATGTTAGTGCCCGTACAGCGGACGGGTAAACCGGTTGTGGTCAGCTTTTGTAGCCCGCACGGTGTACGGGCAAACAGTTAAGAGGTTAAGAAAATCGTTAGTTCAAATAGCATGAACATTTTGTTCTAGAATTTGAAAAGGCCGATAGAATGATATTCTTTTATACTGAGAAAAAGTTTGGCAATTCGAAAGTATTGTCATAACTCTCGCGAGACGATGCTTCTTTCATGATTTTTACAACTCGCTTCAAAGTTTTGACCCATCCATAAAAACATATTCCTTGTCATAAAATATATACACATACATGTTACCACTTCACACTTTTACAAAAGATACTTTAAACTTTTTTTTTCTTCTCCAGTACCAACTGTTCATTGGGATAACGCAATCTCTCGGTTAATCAGAGTTCTTCCGTGTTCGTAAGTATCGATAAAGAGAAATTCAAGACCAATAAAAACTTTTCAGGACTCCTGGTAGAGGGGAAAAATGCGAAATCGATTGGTTTATTTGGTATGTAAAACAAAAAGTAACGACTTAACTGTAAGCATCCATCGAGTCCCACGTTTCAAGTTTTATGCGCCCCACAGGAGTAGTTGGAGAAGCTGCCCAATAAATCCTGCGCCTTAACAACTCGTGTAGAGGTCGTAAAGAAGAAGAAGAAAGGGTAAAAGGTGCAAAAAGGGTCCAAAGAATACATGGAATGGAGCAGGGAAGAAAGTGGACCGCATGTTGCAGTGAATATATACATTACAGGATGGATTGGAGGAAAAAAAATCCCTGGAAAATTAGCAAATCGACTATTTTTTCCCCTCGTACCCCGAACATTGATTGAAAATCTCAAAGAAAAATGATGTTGCTTTTCTTTTTATATAAATAGCGTCTTCTTAATAAATATTTTCTTCTGTAATACATTTTAAATAAAAAAAAGTCCCCCATCCGGTATAGTGTCTGACTTCTGTTTCGTAGGGCCAGGGTTCGAATCCCGGAGAAGGCATGGATGTTTGTAAATGTACAGTGCTTTCACGGCAGGGGGTACTCTAAATAGCCGTCGAGCTGCATGCCCTCTCGTGAGGTTGGTAGAAGTGGAAGGCCAAAATCGTACTGCAACCTTACTCGGGAGAATCGAGTTCACCCAAACGGTTTCAAGCTGCGTACCGTTCCTCCGAGAAGTTACTTTACTTGTATACTTAACAAAATACACATACAAAATGGTGCTGAATGAGGGACCCTCCCCACAAAATTCTTGAGAATAGGGGTACAAGTTGCCACCTGTGTGGTGTTCAAAGGTACCGACAGGCGTCACTTAGCCTTTTGTTATGATGAATTTCGTGGGCCTCGATCTGGCCTTTGCCGATCAGGTGACATTAGTGACAACAGTAACAACAGAGGAAGAAATTGTAAAAATATAGGATAAAATAAAAGTCTTGACCTAATTATAAAAATTCATTACAAAATAAACATTAATTATATTAATGTAGCTTTTGTATCATTGGATAGGTCAGTTTTAGCAGTTTTACTGTGCCGCACATTACGCGAATGAATCTTCAAGAACAACTCGGGTAATATTTGTAAAAGACATCAGTTTTTTTTGCCGAAATGGTGTCAATTCTAGAGGGGAACTTTAAGGATCTTTTTCGAAGTGGCAGGTTGATTTAGAGGGAAGCAACTCTTGAACTTAATACTTGGCAGGAACTGGAATACCGCTTGGACATTCTCCGAGCCTCCAAGGTGGTACACGATGAAAATTAACTAACAAATGGTCTTAAAAATTCATCCCAGTACTTACAAATAAACCGAAAAAAAACCATGTCTAATTATAATATTATGATGACAATAAATATATTTATAATCAGAGTAATACTTTTTTGGGGTTCATTCTATCCCTATATATTTGCTAATAATATTATCTAAAATTTCAAGTGTCTGAATTGTAATGCATTTTTATCTTTTTTGTTTATGTTTTGCTCAGCATGATAGAAGGAATTTCATGGTGCCTTATTAATTAGTTTATTCAGATTCTATGTATATAATAAAATAAGCTTTCCTTAAATCTCTTGTCGTAATCCATAATCTAAAAAAAAAATCTATTTTATGCAACGAAAGATATCTGTATAAAAGTAGAATTCAGATGGAATTACAACAAATAGCCATATCTATTATTTGACAAATGATCACACACAAGAAAGCTGTCATTGAAGTTTTTCCGTAATGGATGACCTGATAGCACGAGAATTAATTCTGTTATCTCCACTTGAGAAATCACATTACAACTGAAGAAATGTTTTGTTTGGCAACCTTGATTTTACAGTTGAGTTGCATTGAAGTATCTTTTCAGATGAATTGCGTTACAAATTTTACGTTTCGAATACTCTGCTTTTGTAATATATGTTATTGAAGTTTTAAAGTAAGATTTCAAATTTTCTAAAGAATAAAACTTGGCCATTTTTTTCTCTACAGATTAAATTTAAGATATTAGAGAAATTTAGAAAACTAATGCTTTTCACCCCTACACTTTTTTACTTTCAATAACAAATAATAATTGAAAGATTTTTTTTAAAAGTCTTGTATTTTTTATCTCTACTGTTATTCAGATTTTTTTCAAAATCTCTTTCTCTCTCATATTCTGGTTCATTACATTATATTTACCAAATGTGTGCCTTATTCTTGATCAGAATATGTGGAAAATTATGATTATAAAATATACATTAATATGTAATTTATGATTATAACGAACAAATTGTTTCAGTTCTTACGATCAACTCAACAACTTTGTAACAGAAATTTGAAAATTAAAAAACACTTATTTTAATAATTTTATTAGAAAGTCAATCGAAATAAGAGCCTGGGTTGGAGATTTTAGTTCTGACATCTCAGTTACAGTTTCTGTTTTATTTTTTTATCCGCGCTATTTAAAAGAGCATATTCTTAATCTGATGCGGAAATTGTATATTCAGAGATTATCCTCAATTAAATAATATTTTTTCAATGATTAAAATAAGCAATCATGTGAATACATTTACTTACAGAAAATTTATCAAGATCAAAAGTTACAGCAATATGATACTTAAAAACAAAACTCTGGTGTTAAAGGTTATTGATATCCGTCTGAAAATTAAATTGAAACCTTCCATAAATGAGGCAGAGGAATTTTCATTGAATTAAATATTCACTCAATTTTATAAATATTATTTTACAACTCGAAACCTCTATTTTAATTCTATAAGCTGTGTCAGAACAAAACCGTAAAAAGTACAATTATAAATGCAGATTCAATTGATACAAATAATTGGAAATATAAACCATCACAGTGCAATTTTAAATTAAATATTTTGATAAACTAATAAAAAAATAACAGTAACTTGCTATCATCTTTGAAACAAATAAATGCATAAAATTTAAAAAAATCTTTATAATACAAAAAAACATACTGAATTAGAATTGAGAATTTGTGTCTTATGTTTTACAGAAGTGCACAGAATGGAAACTATTTCAGCACACATTTATGTGTAAATTGGCCAATTATTTTCAATTCCTACTCTATTAGTTCACACTCTCCGTATATATATACATATTTATTTATTTATATATCTTCTTCAAATTTTCAATCGTTAATAAAATACTTTTTATTCATCCACTCAAGTTCAAATACATTTTTTAAAACTTGTAGTGGATGACACTCGATGTTAATACAGTTTTTTCAAATATTAATTTATTAAAATTTTAATTAATGAATATATAGTAAAAAACAAAAATTATAGTCCAACATAATATTTTAAAAAGAGGTGT
Source organism: Trichonephila clavipes (assembly GCA_019973935.1). Lineage (NCBI taxonomy): Eukaryota > Metazoa > Arthropoda > Arachnida > Araneae > Nephilidae > Trichonephila > Trichonephila clavipes. The sequence continues at coordinate 389,125 of BMAU01001220.1, forward strand.
CCCTGTAGTGCAATGGATAGCGCGTTGTACTTCTAGTCCAAAGGTTGAGGGTTCGAATCCCACCAGGAATGGCCTAATTTCTGAGAATGTGATTTCTGTTTACTACACTATTTCATTGGAATAATTAAATTTAATTAATGAATAAATAGTAACAAACAAACAAAAAAAGCCCAACAACCTATATAGAAAGGAAAATGAAAAATTGCTTTCTATTTTGTGACTTAATATTGTATTTTGTCATATGTGTATGTACCTATTTATGTTTTATAATTGTAATTATATATTATATATATATATATATATATATATATATATATATATATATATATATATATATATATATATATATATATATATATATTTAAAAAAATAACTAAAATACAATTTTTGCTTATTGACTTAATTTTTTTATATTACTTGTTTTACATACAAAAGTAAACTTTCATTCTAAGTTGTTTTTTTATAAAAAACATCAGATTAAACCAGTGCTTCTCAAACGTTCAATACTGGCGCCCCCTTTTCAATCACAAATTTTATCGCGCCCCCTTTATACATTAATAATGTACTGAATGCAATAATAATGAACTTTCTTTTACGCTAAAGCAATAACCTTAATTATAAACCGTACAAATTCATGACATAAGTATTAAATTTTGTATATGTTGCTTTTAAACAAAAAAAATTAAGTAATAGGATAATTATTATGTTATTTTTCCTTTCTCTAATTTTTAATTGGAGCATATTGCAAAATGCGGTGGCTGCTTTGAAGACAAAATATAGATATCAGCTTTTTTTTAGAAAGAACTCAATGGGTCAATTTCTAAACTAAGCATTACTTTGAAAAATTTGCTCTGTAAGACAAGCCCATGGAAGTCGCTAATACTTATTAAACTTGTTCTTAATTTAGTATTAATTAATTAGTTATAAAATACTCTGTGCAGCACTGATACATTAAAAGTATACCGGCTGAAGTACCCGCTCTTTGCACGAGTTCGTTTATAAGAAAATAAAACATTATTGATATAATCGCTGAATTGTAAGGAGAGTAAAGACAAGTGCGCGACAATGGTTACAAAAACGTAAAATGATTTTTTTAAAATGATTGCTCAAATTATAATTAGTTTTAAGCGAACTGTAATTTTAAGCCTCACAGAATTAGCATTTAGAGTAGATGTTGAATAATGAACAATAAAAAAAATTCTGATAAAGAATAATTGTATTGTTTTTAATATTTAAAGTGAAAAGACTTCGACATGTTTTAACCCTGGAGCAGGCGCGCACTCGATGATACTAATGGTCGAGCGGGGTTATTAAGTCACCCCAATCTTTTTTTATAACTATTTTTATAGTACACAATAAAAATCGTAATTACAGTGAACAATTTAATTAAGAGAAAATATACTCACAACTTTCAAGGACACAGAAAATATTTCGGAAAAAAAGTTATATCACAAGGAACTCAGTTAAAACAAGTACCTTAAGATGGTAAAAAAAAACATTTGTCACTCCCAAAAAGGAGGGAGATATGTGACAAATATATTTTAGTTCACGTTAAGGATGTCAAACAGGAGGATAGTGTCAGGGCCATTGGTAATAATTAAACAGTTTTGCCAGAATTACCGATTTCGTGCACACTATGCTTGGCGTGACCGCTCCCGAATTAAAAGTGTATTTATTACTATATGGATGTTCTAAAAAATTATGTAAAACGTTTTTCATTATGCTTTATATGTTTGTGAATACTCATAAAAATAAATCTTGGCCTAGTAATCTTTCAAAAAGCTATCTGTGCTTTTCCAAAAATCATAAAAATATTTTACAAGGAAAAACGCACAGCAGAAATAGTTTATTTACTACTTCCCTAAATGAAAAAACAAATACACATTAGAGCAGGGACGTAACTAACCATACAAAAAAGTTCGAAGGCCAAACCGCAGCAAATACATTCTGCTGCCTACAGCTGATGGCAATAATATAACTGTGATGAATTTTTTATCTTCCTAAAATTTTTTTTGATTATGGGTCTGGGTTTTGTTTTTTCTCTGAAAGAGTAGCATTTTCGGTTTGAAAAGAAAATGTAATAAGAAGTATCTTATCATGGGATTACAGTAAATCAAATAAAATGTTTTTTATTTGGTTATAGTATCAAAAAACGATAGCTAATGAGGTTTTGAAGTAGAAGCTTTTATTTTTCATGATGTAATATCGTAGATGATATATAAAAATTATGTCAGTGTAAATGTGTATTTCTTTATTATGTCAGAAAGTATTTTGCTTTACTTCATTCTAGTAAATAATTTTTTTTAATCTTTTATTTTCGATATGCTCGCGCCCCCCAGGGGGCACGCCCCACAGTTTGAGAAACACTGGATTAAACAGACTTAATGCTATTATAAATCATTAAAGTTAAGCAACATGAAGAATGAACAGGAGTTAAATCTGTACATTCAAATTCTTGAATGAATAAAGTTAGAATGTGAATTAGAGCCCAACAACAAGTTTAATACAATTTTCTTAACTGTTATTTCTTCTAGAGTCCTGATCCAAAACTTGCATTTGGAAGAAGGCAACATCACTGTTTTAGAGAATCGACTTTAATCCCATTTAATTGCTCGGTGGGTGTAATTCCCGTGATTTATGACATCGGATCACCTTACCCCCCACAAAAAGTGAATTGCTCTCCTTTCAAACAAAGGTAATGGATGACTTCGGAAGCGTGTCATTAAAGCGGGCTTCACATTTGTTATCCGAAAAGCAATCAGCACCCGGAGAAGAACGATCTTCCAATTGCATCATCATCTCCTTTGATGCTGCTCTCCACCTGACCCCAGATTTATCGCCACTTGACATCGACGTTTTGTATCTGAGCTGTAAACAACAAATAAATAATGATATCTGTTGTTTTATCTTGAGATAAAATGATGGTTGAAATGGTGAACTCTGTACAAAAATCAAGTTTTCCGATAATGGAATATTTTTTTTTTCTTTTCGTGCTTGGGGAAGTAAGTTTTATTTTTTTTTGTCTCGGTGTATCGAAGGACAAACAAAATGTGTAAAACAATCATAGTGAAGTTTCTTTTAATGAATAGTATTTGCTGTGTATGCATGTTTAGTAAGAAAAGTTATTGTAGTATTGTATATTTCTGGTTTAGTAATATTTTTTTAGTCTTTCTTGCTGGCCATAATCAAATTATGAGGATGATATCGGAGAGTTTGCAACAGATCCCATGACAGTCCCTAGCTCGTAGAATGGACCAAATTTGTTCCCGAATGCCTTAGGAATCGTGTGCACTGAAACTACACGGTATTTAAATTTTGAACCTGTAATAATTTTTTAAAAGAGCAGTTAAATTTATATTAGATGCGATAGAAAAAACTAAAACTTTTTCTTGATCTAAACTAGGCTATGGATCAGACAAGGTGAATTTAAACATCCAAATAACTGTAAATTGTAGCATCGTGTTATAATTAGGGGATGATGGTTGATCATTGCTGGTATGTATTGGCGATGTTATGATGACCAAAAAGTGGATGAGCGCTAAAGCCAACAGCACATTTCTTCAGGTACTCAATATCATTTACTAGCAAGATAATCTACGACCTCATAAGGCGCTCATCAGTCAATAAGCCTTGTAAAATATCCAGGTGCGTCCTTGGCTACCAATGTCCCCTGGTTTTTCACCCATCGAACGCATGTTAGGTATTTCTTTTTTTCCCAGTTCATTCAATATTGTTTTCAAAAGAATCTAAATTGTCAGAAATTTTCTTATCAAGAGAAATCCTTTCGGAAATCCTATCTTCGAGTACGTATTGAGAACATTTTGAAGATTCTTCTCAATGCATTTTATGTTTTCTTCTTGTAAGCCTAAAAATTAATATTTTTTTTGTCATAAAATGTATTTCACGTTTAAGTCTGTTATTAAGTTCATTGTTAAATTATTGTTTAACATATTTTAGGAAAAAATTACTAATGAGATTCTCTCTCTAACACTAAGGTATAAATTTTGATATTTAGATATTTGTATCACTAAAACAGTAACTTATTTTTTGTTGAGTCTTTTCAACAAAAAACTAAGTAAGAAAATCAACTCAGAGGATAAGGTTTTACACATTAATGTATGGTGAAGACAACTCTTTATATTAAAATAATTTAAATAAAATGTGTTTAAATGTATGTCATTGTTACTTGATTCACAAATTCTTTTTCTGTGTTACGTTCTACAAACCTTCTACCTCCTTTACTTTCCCCATCAAAACATTTTAGAATTTTCATCCCTGCATAAGTAAATTACAGGAAACTTCTCTCTCTCTCTCTCTCTCTCTCAAATTCATTGACATGTTCCATTTGAAGTTTTTGATTTTTCTTTTCATATAACAAATTCCATATTTAATTCTCAATACTTTAATGATAAATACAACTTTGGTATTTTGAAGTGAAAAAAAATGTATATTTTTAAATGAATATCTTTAAATTTAAAGGACTCCATGCGATAATAAAGAATATATATATGCTTTATGTTAAAATAATCTCCTTATAAGTTGCCTTTTTCCTCTTGAAAAAAATCTTCGAGTCATGTTCGGTAACAAGAGTTAGATTCTCTCGAAGCAAACTCCGTGGACGCCTCATTATATTCAGCTTGCGGTTTATCTTCAACTGTCATTGTAGAATTGATGCTTCAACTCTGCTCTAAATGACCTTGTCTATTCCGAAATCCATTAGAGATATTACTGTAATGACCATTGGTTTGATTAACAATTGTCATTAAAACCGTAGGTGGCGAAGCCCAGAGGTCGGTTCATCAGTAAAACATGTTTTCAGTCTAATCGTGCGATTGCGGTTACATTGTCTCTAGATCAATAGTGTCAAATGAAGGCAAGCTATAATGTCAATATCATTTTGCATAAATTAGCCCCTAAAAACAATCTCAACAGTATGAAATCTTTCGTTTAAATTCAATTAATCGTACAGTCATTTGTTCCTTAATAAGTTGCACTTATTCCATACATCTATAAAAGAGCAATATGATGTATTAAATTTTTTTAAATAAGTAGTATGCCCCAAGTTTTACAATTAAGGAGCTTTATGTAATCGACCACACTGAATGACACATTGAAAGAAAACAGGATTCCTTATTTCTACATATAGTACAGATTTAGTAGATAGCAGACATTCTCTCTCTTTGATATTCATAGGGTAGATCCATGTACGAAGATTATTTTGCTCCTTATGCGTGTTTATTCAAGTGATCAATTGGAAACCTGAAATAGACTATGCATGCTCACTAAACATCGTGTTGGGTGCAGTATTGATTTCCCGTTTCAGTACCGTCATCTTTTTTTCTTGTCGGCTCAGTCTCGTAGATGTAGCGTGCCTGCTTCGTCAGCTAAAGGTCGTATCACACGTACATTTTTAGTGCAACTTTTTGGACCAATTTTTCGGCCTATCTGAAGGTGAAGGGTTGCCGTAAACAAAACGACATGCTCTGACGTCAGCCGCACTCTATCTCCACATTGAAAACTTACTCGCCGATTTTTCTGCTTCGGCAAATGAACATCCAAAATTATTTCTATTATTTCGTTCGCGCTTTTGTTGATGGGCGTAAACAGAAATGGAGCAACATTCTATTTAAAATATTATACGCTATATCTGATGCGTTTGATGAAATCGAAGCCACCATCTTTTGTTTATGGCGTAGGGCACCGAGGAAACCCATTGGCTGGAATTTCAAGCAACTTTTGTTTAGAACAACTTTTTGAGCTCAAGCAAAAAGTTGTTCGAAAGCCGTTGCTATGGCAACTCAGTAAACATTGCACGGATTGGACGAAAAATTGCTTGTAACGTGTACGTGTGATACGGCCTTAAGACTGCGGGTTCGATCAAAGCTGGAGTCGATAGATTTTTTGGATGCGCATATATGATTACATGGCATGTAAAAGATCCCTTGAGTATCTATTTGGTTCTAGTACTCTCGGCAAAATTAAATCATGGCAACATTTAGCATTCTACGAGAGCTTCAACTAAAACTAATTCAAGCATCCAAATTTGGTAGTTAGGGCCACGACTACATGGTGCCACCATGAAAGGGCTTTCACATTTGGGGACTTGCAATGTATGCAGAGGCTAAGTTACGAATATGTAGCCCATTAAGGAAAAAAGTTCTTTTTTCTTGCTTTTACTGCTTAATCAGACTAATATTTTGGCACAAATGTTCGTAATAAATGCTTATTCGACATTCCATTCACAGTTATTTAGTTATTAAATGTTTATCTAAATGTATAACAAGGTTTATATTCGATAATATCATTATTATTTCTACAAAATGATCTAAACACATATATAAAATTATACGTTCAACGTGGACAGCTGCAAGAAAAAGGCAAGAAAACAATGTTGTCTTTGGGATATTTTTATTTTTCAAATTTTATACTATAAATGAATGTAAGCATAAATAAAAATTTTGAAAAGCAGAATAAGCAACACGATACACAGATTGCTTGAATTTGCTTGTCTGTGGCTGAAAATGAATTTGCCATCTCTACATTAGATTCATTTTGTACTAAGTGACATGTAGTCAACAAACCCTCTGAGTCCTTTCTAAGTATTTCACAGGACAGCATCTCTCTAAGCAAAACAAAACAAACAAGTGGTGGTGGTGGGGGGGTGTAATAAAATGCACAGTGCAATGCAAGTGATAGTGTAACGAATACATGAAAACTGAAACCTAACATTGCACTCGTCAGTCCAATCAACGGATCTAAATGCAAATGAAAGGGAAATGGAGAGGAATTGTTTACAAAAGATGTGAAATAAAAAACCTTTTAGCAAAGATATTCAATATATTTAAATCAAAGTGAGTATAAAATGAAAATTACGTTTTTGCTACGATTAAAAAAACAATATCGAAAGAGCTAAGCGCAATCATAAATGTTGTGATGTTCGTATTTATAAATACAGTCGGCTCTACAATTTTTTCTCTCAATTTTTTTTATAAACCACAGAAAACAAATTTTAAATTCATGAACACTACAGAATAAAAAATGGTATAATTATTCACACCTTTTGTAAATTAATATATATATTTATTTTATATATCTTACCTATCAAAAACAAGAAAAACTGAAAAGTAAGTTTCTTGACGCACTTATCCGCTTCCTGAAAAATTAAATTTTTTTTCTTTGATGCTCAAGCTCTCTTGGACATTTTCGAGCTACAAGAAACGAAGTTGCCAGTACGACGGATAAACACTACAAATGAATGGAGACTAGTTCAAAGACGTAGGGTCATGAGACAACTCCATTAAGGGTGAAAGCGGATATCGAATATGCTTCCAGTGAACTGGATAACGGAGGTTAATGTTTACAATTCATGGTTGAAACGCCCAGAATTCTATTGCTCTCGGTGAGTTAGGCGCCAAAAAACCAGTTCAAGAATTATAACCACCATAAACTGAGTTAAAAGCGAGAACAATTTGAAATGTCCAGAAATACTTCAAAAAAAGGGAGAAAAAATTCAATCACAAGAAAAAAAAGTTCGTTGTATACAAAATGCACTTCCTTATTGGGAGGTTATTTTACGAAGGGAATCGTGAAATATTCTAGGTTACAGGAAAAAGTTCGCTAAATAGAAAATTTCGAAATATAGAGGTTCGTTATATGGAGGTTTGACTGTATATAATAGTTGACGAGTCCCAAATTTAATTAGAGATATATGAAATCTTGATTTGGAATCTATCGTAATAGAGATCTATTGGGTTATCCACTTGCATTTATTTTTCTCCTCTCCCTACTTATATTCTTCAGGGATTATATACACTCATGGCCATAAATTAAGGACAATGAAGTTCAGGCAAAGAAAGAGACAGAAGCAAAACAAATTTGATTTATTTGTAAAGACTATTCATTAAACAAAAGCTAAAGAGCAAAAAAGATGTTATATGTTTGACATAATTAATAAAAATTGCGATTTTTACTCCCTGGAGCAAATTTCAAAAGAGAACCTTTTTACAAAAACAGTATAACATGGTTAGTATGAGGGTTAATACGGAGTATGTCCCCCGGACGATGCAATACAGGCCTTACAACGCCTGGGCATGCTGAGTATCAAATTATCAACCTCATCTTGGGGAATATTACGCCACTCATCAAGCAATGCCCTCCGAAGTTTCGGTAGAATGGTGGGAGGGGGTTGACAGGCTGTAATTCGTCGGCAAAGCACATGCTCTATTGGACTCAAGTCCGGTGAGTATGCTGGCCAATTCATGCGGGTGATATACTCCGATTGAAGGCATTCGTCTACAATGTTTGCACGGTGAGGACGGGCGTTGTCATCCATAAACAGAAATTCAGCACATATGGCTCCCCGAAACAAACATACATGTTGTTCCAGAATGACATCCCGATAGATGTGGCTTGTCATCGTTACACTCTGAACATGCAGGTCAGTTCTGGAACCAAGAATATTTCCTCCCCAAACGAGCCATCCTGCAACACCGTAACGGTGTAGTTCAATGATGTTCTCTTGGTGGTAACTGGTATCTGGCGCTCTCCACTCTCCATATTAAAGTCCGGTGAGAATCAGACTGCAAACTAATCCTGGACTCGTCAAAAAACATCCCACAAGACCAATGTTGTGGTGTCCACAATGCATTCTCTCTACTCCAGATTAATCTTAGGCAACAGTGAGTTGCGAAAAGTGGAACACATCTCACAGGTCTACGAGCATATAGACCAATGTGCCCGAAGCGTATGTAGACGGTCTCCCTTGAAACTGTCGTACCGGTAGCTGAAGAGAGCTGACGAGATAGGTCTGATGCTGTGCTCCGTCTGTTTCTTTTGGCAGTAACTGCCAAATATATATATATTGGTCCTCATTTGGCGTTGCAACTCGGGGGTGACCCCTGTGCTGTAACATCTACTCACATTACTATCATCTTGGAATTGTTGCCAAAGCCTGGAGATGACACTCTGGGCGATTTCAAGATTCTCGGATACTTCCAGCTGGGTACGTCCACATTTCAGTCGTCGAATAATTCTACCACGTAAAAAATTATCCAAATGCATCCTTTGTGCCATAACTATGCGGTTATTACACTGAAAGACTTTTAAAACGCTTTTGAACAATTTTACTTCTTTGCCACCATTCCTTATATAACCCTCTCTTACACTCTCGTCATTGTGACGTACTATCCGCGCTATCTGGTGGTTTCCTGTAATTTGCATATTATTCTTCAAAATGTGTCTGATAATTCTATAGGTGAAATTTTTATTTTAGGGTTCAATTTCTGTGTTATTCTGAATTATCCTGAATTTATGGACATGAGTGTATATATATATATATATATATATATATATATATATATATATATATATATATATATATATATGACATGTTTAGAGCCTGAATCACACTTAATTTTTAAAAGGAACTTTATTCAATGAATTCTCGACATCATCTGATGTTGAGAGGAGAGAGAAAAGCCAAAGTGAAATCTAAGTGTTTTACCACTTAAGCCCAGATGTGAGAAGTACCTCTGATTTTATGAGTGCACTTGAAAGTTAATGCTGGCATATAGGGCTTTTAAATATAATGATCTGGGATCAGAAATGTTTAGTGGTCAGGTCATCTGTTTCGGAGAAATAATTGGGTGATTAATTTAATACTTGAAGATGTAATGAAAAGTAAAAGCTAAGTGTTATATATATATATATATATATATATATATATATATATATATATATATATATATATATAGGGAATTTAATTTTACATCTAATTAATTATCCTTACATATATATATATTGTAGAATCACTCAAGTTTAGAATTTTAATTGTTTGAATAAATATTTCCAAAAAGAAGTTTAGATTTTTTTTAAAATTCAGTTAAATATTAAAATTTTGGCCACTGCAGTTAATTCAAGACCCAACAATACATTTTAAAATATAAAAATTAACACCACGTTATTTAATTCAGTACAATTTTTTATTGCACTGAAAACTGGGTGCATTGTAAAGATTTCCTGGCAAAATATATTGAAAATTTCGCTGTCGAACAATTTTTGTAAGGTACCACAACTCACTTTTTTACAGAACAGTTTTTGAGAAATGTTGATAAAACTACTTTCTTAATAAATACACTTGGCAGCAGGTACGATGACTGGGCTCCCAACTTCATTGCATTTCTTAACGTTAGTTTCATCGAGATCTACCCAAAGCAGCAGAAAGAATACCAGTGAAATTGATCAGAAAATATTATTAAAATTTTAAATTATATTTCAATATTTATATCAATAATCTAAGTATTTAACTTCAATTTTTATTGGATACTGACGCACTGGGAATAACATTAATGCCGAGTGTGTGTGTGTGATCTGTAATAAGATTTTTAAGTACATGATAAACTCATTCGAATCTGAAAATAAATGAACTCCCTACTCAATTTATTGGAACGAAAAAGTGCTTATTTTCCCATGGAGCCATTTTCGAACTTTTTGTATTTGCCATGCAAGGGGCACGCTTTTATCTTTTTTCCTAGGTTCGGTTTGAATGACTTTCAGAGAGCGATAACGAGGCCGGGACTTTCTTCCCCGACAGTAGACCGTGTAACAATCGAATTAGGTATCGAAAATTGAGTCATAAAAAGTGGCAACACTGATTCTTAAAGCAGCTGCCGACAGGGAAAGAGAAGTCCAAGTAGTTTTCAGAATATCCTTTGGATTTTTATTACCTTTATGTCAAAATTAAGTGCGAACATTACTATTTCTTTTTATTTTTTGTCGCCAATTGCCTCGACAAGAAAAATGATAGAAACAGATATTTACTTTAAAAAAAAAAGTACGATTTTTTGTTATCTGCGTTTTATAAAAGCATTTCTTTAAAAAGGCTGTCAAGGATTTGGTGAGAAACAAATGCATCGTTTAAAAAGACTTTCATGGTCGTTTGTTAGTTTTAGTTAAAACAATCATTCGCGAATATTTTGAAATGATATTTGAAACACAGAAAACATTACAAACTTTTACAACGAATTGTGCATGTTTTCAAAAGGTAATATATACTTTAAGTAAAAGTAAATATAACTTTTAAAAATATTGTTTACTTTAACTATATTACATTGAAAGAAATTCTAGTTCAAAGAAATAGTCGTATCTAAACAATGATCAAAAATAGATAAACATACTATAAATCGTTCCAAAAACAAACGTTCTTAGAAATGCATGCGCATAAAAACGAACAATGCCTATTTTAAGAATGGAATTGAAAACAGCAGAGAAAGCATTTAACTATTTTCAACTTTCTTAATTTTAATTATTTTTACTTTAAATTCATCTCATTGTTGTTAACTTTGGATTTAATTCCTTTTTTAAAACTCAACCACTTGGTATTTTAATTTAAGGTTAAATATTTAGATTTTAGTAAAATAACAGATTCATTTCACTTGTAATGTTTACACTTTAATAATAAACATTTATCTGACTATTAAATAATAATACATATTTCACTTCAAAATTAAAAAAAATAATATATTTAATCAAAATTATAGATTTAAATATTAAATTTTTATGAGATACTTTTAAAGAATTTTTATGCACGATCGTTGAACATCTAGAATAAAAAAAGCTGTTCACTGATCCAAATAGCAAGTTCGTAAACATTTACGTAAATGAAAAAGAAAAAAAGTAATTTAATTTAATCAAAGCTACTTTAAAATTTCCGATTAATTAGTTAATTAATTTACCATGATCAAGTACTCAGTTTTTTTAAAAACAGAAAAGCGTATTTAAGGATTTAAAAAACCCGATCGAATGTTATTTTCAGCGTAAGCATTTTAATTTGAAGCCTAAATTACTGTGGGGCAAAATTTCTGCAGTATTAGCGTCAAAATAAATTGAAAACAAGTTATTCGTCGCAGGGTATTTAATTTATTTCAGCGAAAATTTTGGTTTGTGTATGTGAGAGAGAATGCGAACTTTTTTGAAATTAAATTCATCTGTGTCATTTTAACTAAATCTAATTAATATTTTAATAGCCATTTCTCTTCCTAAAAGGAACACTTCTCATTAATTTTATCTCATTATTTTTAGCGAACATAATTTGTTTTTTTTTAATGATGAAAACATTAAATAAAAACTAGAATTAAATTTTGGTTTTGAGTAAAAGTGAAATAAAGTACTGCTTCGAACTTAGGAGAGAGAGAGAGAAACTCGCATATACTAATTAAAATTTTCTCAATTTTAAAGCTTATTTACAGCAATTAAATTTTCTTAATTTTGATCTTTAGAAATGACCGCAGAAACAATAATGTATCTTGAGAAACTTCATTATATTACATTTAAAAATAGGTTGAAATTTAATATAAGAATGTTGCATACCGTAGAATCCAGTGTATAACGCTCGCTTTTAATACAAGAAATAAGATCGCGGGTATGCGTTATACGCCGGGTATAAGAATTATAGCTTTAAAAATAATAAAAAAGATGAGAATAGAAAAAATAAGACTTCTACATATATCGAAATACTGTTTATTTTAAGGAAATAACATTCTTTACGAATTTAAAGCTTTGTAATTCTAGAAGTAAACTATTTTTATCTAAAGCTTGAAATAGTACCTCGAATAAATGACTTCAAAACATGAGAACATTGAGCCTGTAACGTCTTCGTCTCGCAGCTGTGTTCGGCATCTTTGTGGAAAAAATCATCACACATGCAAATACGCATGTGCAATTTTGAATTATTGCGTAGTACCATCTTGGATCACCCACCAACCTTTGACATCATGAGGGACCCTTTGCCGTCACGGATAGGATGTAATGAGATGCTAAAAGGTGCCGCCCCTGGTCCCGGAGCAGAGAGAGGGAGAGCCCAGAGAGAGATACTTTGAACTTTCAAGTGAGTGGTCTCCAAAGGGAACCCTCATCTCACAAACCACTGTTTTGAACTCTAATAATCTTTCAATAAGTTTAATAACTTCAATGTACAATTCTGTAAATAATAGTTGTGACGCAAATAAACTAAATATTTAAATTAATTAATTTCACGCTATTATTTTTTTTATCTCAAGCATATCTTTTTTATCTTCATAAAAAAGGGGGTACGCGTTAAACGGCGAATATACCTAGAGATTTTTAAAAAAATCAGCTTGAAAGAATAGGCGCGTGTTATACGCCGGATTTTACGGTAATTTTTTAAATCAATGTAAAGATAAAAATCTAGTAATAAAATTAATGTTTATTTTTAAAAAAAATACGTGTTGAGAAAGAGAAAAAGAGATAGCGCCTAACTATCACTTTTTAAGCGAAGTGTTCAGGTATAAAAATATTTATAAGTGTTATTATATATATTCATGTTTATCTTTTTAAAAAAGTATAGGATAGTTAAAAAAATTAGAATAATTTTTATATTTGTTTTTCAATGTTACACAATGTTAGACAACTGCTGAGGAACGAAAAAAAATTAAAGTACTTGACGATTGACATTGATTTAAAAATGAAACTAATTGTATATATAATAAACATAATGCGCATTAAGTACAAAGAAAAATGTGAACAGATTTTGCCGCATGGAAATGCAAGATAGATAGAAAGAAAAATATTTGCTCCTCGTGTGTGTGGAGCATCTTATAAAGTCATAAAAAAGACTCTTTTCAGCCTGAATAACATATCACTCAGTAAGAAGTATTACCCGTCGCCTGTTATGCATGTTCTCCATTTAACCGTCAAGGAGAATCTTCAGGATATTGTCCCATTCCTCTCCTAAGGTCATTTTGAGCAGTTATACAGTTTGGGATGTGTAATTCTTTTGTGAAATATGCCTACCGAGAGCACTACAAAAATGTTCAAAGGAATTCAAATCCCGTATGTGCGTTCAATATCTTCATTTTCCTAAGTAATGGGAATTTCCACTGTTTTGTATGGACATACATTGTAATCCATGAACAAAAAGACGCGATCCGCTGTATCCAAAAACAAATAAATAAAATATGTAAAAAATTTTAAAAAATGTCAAGAATGTGGTTCGGGAAAATTTCGGAGCAATACAAATATGACGCAAAAAATGCATCAAAGATGTGTAGCAGAGTTTAGCAACACTGACTGCTGTGCCGTAGGGCCTCAGTTTGAATCCCGAAGAAGGTATGGATGTTTGTACATGAATAGTGCCTTTGCGGCCATAGGATACTCTAACTAGCTGTTGAGCCACATGTCCTCTCGAGAAGTGGAAAGGAAAGAGAGGTGGGAGGCCTCTGACCATTCCCTGGGTGTTCTCCCTCCAAATCGGAGTGGACCCAAATCAAATCGTCCTGTCACCTGTGTAGTGCAAAAAGCTTCGGCTAAGGACATCTCGGCCTTTGCCGCGATGAACTTCGTGGACATCGATCTGACAACGTCAGACAAGTGGCATTAGTAACGAAAACAACAACACCATGACTATTCCGATAAGTTTCATGAATATTCTGTAGTCGGTAACAGTTCTCCACAGATAATAGGAATTGGTTCGAGATGGTGACAGACTTACTGCCGATGATTCCAATGAATATGTTCTTTTTAGGAGCGTAATCTTTATTCCTGTTGGAATGGTTTTTGCCAATGGTTTTTATGGATTTAAGTCAGCTTGATTCAGAAGATGAGGAGTATTTCTGGAACATATTCGAGTGATGGCAGCGGTTGAAGACCTTAGACCAGCGCTTCTCAAACTTTCAATACTTGGGGCCCAACATTCAATCATCATTTTCCCCGTGCCCCCCTTCCTTTCAAACCATAACAACGTATTGAATTCAATAAGACGTTCAATTTAACGTTAAACCTACAACACGACTTTGAACTGTCAAGTACGACCGACGTATAGAAACGTCTCGCTCAGCCAGCGCGTTAATTGCCCTGGACGTATATATACATATTTTCGAAGTACGATATTTTCTGTGCAATGCTATCCAATAAATTATTTCGAAGGATTTGGAATGCAATAAAATGATCTTGACAGTGTTTGCAAAGGATTTACTTTAAGCGGATTTGCTTATTTATTCCTTTTCTACTCCTCCCCAATACACCACGTGTCAAACGGTGGTACTGGGGAGCGTAATTTTTAATCGGTAGCTATGTTATAAACCGTTCAAATGATCAAGAGAAGTGTTAATTTTTACATATAATTTTATATAAGACAAGCCCATGGTGCACTGGTAATTATTAAACTTATTCTTAGTATTGTGAAATTAATTATAAAATACATTGTGCAGCACTGATATGCTTTTAAAGGTGCATTATATCAGTGTAAAAGTGCATTTTATTTTTTATTATGCCAGTTTGTATTTTGCTTGTTCACACACACACTTTCAGTAAATTAATAGTTCTTTTTAAATAACCTTTTCTTGTCGGCTTTTCAATATGCTCGCACCCCCCCCCTCGTAGGGTTATCCCCCCATAGTGTGGTGCGCCCCACAGTTTGAGAAACACTGCCTTAGACCTATATCAGCCTTTTTTTCGTTGTAAGGGATACACATGCACCGTCTAGTAATGCTTCTTTACCCGTACGACAATCAACATGCTATCTCAGACTATTTCCGTATTCTGCGACGCAATTTAATTGTAAACAACACTTTTTGACAAACTTGAATGATATTTTGCCCCTTTTTGATTCTTTGAAAACTAGTCGGTGGTGAGAAAAGCCCCTCAAATGATGCCACACGAAAATTCTTCACTCGGTATTTGCTAGACATGATGGCATTAAGTGAATGGCTTTCAAAAAAATATAAACTGAGTATTTCTCTAGATGCTTTATTGATTAAAATTTTGACTAAGAGAACATTGGAATTAATTAGAAATAAGCAATGGCGTAACACGTGGAATATTAAAGCCTTCTGCAAAGTCAAGTTTGGGGCCTCAAGTTGGATCTTTTAATTAAAGGATTGCAAAACTATACCATAACATAGGCTTTTGGTCCCCTAGAATCCTGCCCCTCCCCCAAGATTCAGGGGCTGTGGGGGTGTACGTTACGCCACTGGAAATTAGATAGAACTCCAGAACAATGGCTTATGCTTAATTTGGGTGATATAAATTTTCTAAACCAGTTGTAGAAATTGTAGAAAACTGTTCCGAATACAAAGTGCACTAAAAATGTCTGCTTAAGTGGCTACAGTTTTAAATTAAGAAAAATCATTCTGAAGGATTCTGAACCAAGTTTTATATTTTAATTTTTGTTTACACATTATTCTATAATTTTTATGACTAACATTATCCTCTCTTGCTTAGTGACAAAGTTTTGATACAGAATGACATTAAATATACAACATACTACATGAAGTATATTTTATTTCAAGTTTGTGAATATTTCAATCATGTTGTGTGCGTGGAGAAGGAAAGATCCCAGTTTAAGTTTAGTTTTTTTCTGTTGTTTTGTGTACTCTTCCCGGAAGAAAATTTTTTGTCCTATTCTCCAAGGTAACTCGCAAAGAAAAGAATAGATTAATGGAATCTGTGTGCGATATCTATTGAGGACGAAAGAGAAAGAAGAAAAACTTTGTAAACTACAAAATTATTTAGGAAAACAAATTGCTAAAGATGACATGTCTGAGCAAGTCTCTCTCCACACACACATTTGCTTATTTTCTTTTTAAAACCACCATTTTTTTAAAGTTTGAAATATCTTCTTTACATGGATCTTTAAAAGAGATTTGTTGTAACTTTGATAAATTCACTGACATGAAAAGAGAAGTTTTGTAATGTTTCTCATGTACTTAATCTTTTTTTCTCTTCCTTGTGTTTCTTTCTACAGTTATTTATAAAACTAAGTTTCAAATGGATTCTCGAAAGAGAATACAAATTTATTTAACGGTCTATTTTCTTGCATGTCATTGGTTCGATGAATTCCAAAGAAAATGAGACGTTTATAAAACGTTTCTATTACGTTTTCAAACATGATACTAAACAATAAACTTTTAGATTTCCTTTCTTTGATATATAGCTTGGATTCTGTTTCATATATGTGTAGTATTTTCGGTCTTGGCTTAAGGCATTTTTTGGGTGAAATCTATTTAATTTTTTGCAGTCGTTGACGGCGAATGGGCGAATATTAATGTCGCAATTCTCAGCTACTCGAGGTCTTTTGGCGACGGACTTTGTAATTTTGAACTATGGTCAAGGGATGAGAACGACACCTGAGCTGGCACCCTCATCTCCTAAATACCACACCACACCAACGGGAGAACGATTGAGCTCTTGACGCTTTTACGTGCATCGTTTCCCTACACGGTGGATCTTCGGTGGTACTAGACTTGAAATGACACGCCTGTCATGAGTCCGTAACCTTGACCACTAGGCTACCACGGCCTCACAGTTGTAGACGGAAGAAAAGGCTTGGTATTCTTATAATACTCATTTATTTTATATAAGCTTGAAAAGACGTCAGGGAACACAGCGAAACAAATACATACGGACAACCACGCGTTAATACCTAGGACAATTGAGAAATTCATTCTATATTTTCTCCTGAGATATCAACCTCTTATAGTTTTAGTCAACTGGAAGCTGTTAGAAAGCTCATATTGCTCTCTGTAAAGACTCTTCTGATGGGTCCGAATACATGGGTGATGCAATATTGCATCTTCCTGTAAAAACGCTAGCGTTTCAGTTTTGGGGTGATCAAGTTATGATTATTTCCCATCAGGCGGGTAAAACTAAAAATTAATTATCACGAATTCTTAGAGGGCCTAAAGCCATTATAGATTAAAATCCTTAGAGGAAAAATTTAAGTGAATTATTACATTTATATATACCGATCAGTCAATCCAACACAAGGACTGTAAATAGAAATAAAGGGACAAGATGAAAAAGTTTTTTTTTTAGGATATAAAGTATATTCCACTCAATGTGTGAATTACAACAGAACACTGCTTTCTTTTTAGTAGAAAAATAATCACTGTTAATCCTATTTCCCTTTAAGAAAAAGTTTAACTTGGGGGAATTCTATAGTATTTTTTATATTACTTTTCAAAGACATACCGAGAGAAAAACAAATAAATGTACCTGATACAGTCAAAAAATGTCCTTCATCGGGAAACTTGATTTTTGAACAGTCCCAAGATAAAGTAACATTTACTATTTATTTGTAGTGTACAGGTCAGATACAAAGCATCGACGTCAAGTGGGGATAAATGTAGGGTCAGGTGGAGAGCAGCATCAAAGGAGATGATGATGCAATTGGAAGATCGTTCTTCTCCGGGTTCTGATTGCTTTTCGGATAACAAATGTGAAGCTCGGTTTAATGACACGCTTCCAAAGTCATCCATTACTTTTATTTGAGAGGAAAGAAATTCACTTTTTGTGGGAGGTAAGGTGATCCGGGGTCATAAATCAAGGGATTTACACCCACCGAGCAATTAAATGCGGTTGTAGAGGATTCTATGAAACTCCCAGTAACGGCGATGTTGCCTTTTTTCAATTAGAATTTTTCTCTAGATGAAATAAGATTTGAGAATTTTGTATTAAACAATTCCATTCTATACGTTAGTATTTCACCTTCAAGAATTAAACTACTCGATTAGTTAATATTATGAATAAATAAAAATATTTTCACACACATATGTTTACTTATATACAGTCGGACTTTCATTTTATGAACCACTGCTTTTCGAACCTTTTTAATGAAACCAAAAACATATTGAAGTACATTGAAAGATGAATTTTCGTTTATCGAATCTTCCATAGAACAAATCTTTTTTCAAGATTTAGTGGCTTCGATAAATATAGATTCGACTGTATCCGCATGTTTATTTTTTTAATAAAAATTTTGGAAAATAAAGAGCATATTTTTCAAACATAAGGAGTGAATAACATTACGAATTTTCTCTAATGTGACTTGTAATTTAAAATTTAAATGATGATCTCTGGTTTAGTAATAAGGGTTTCTACACATAACTATGTATACGATGGAACCTCAGGGTCCTCCGGTGGAGTGGTCTCGAAGTACAAGTTTAAGTATTACCTTAATCCTCTGTTTATTTAAGAAAACTTAAATCAATGATTTGGTTCAAACTTTGCACACTCGATACTAATTGAAAATCTAGTACTTCTTTATGTGTGATGTCATAAACATATAATGCTCCTCAAATGTAAAACAAAAACAAAAGTATAATTAAAACAAACGATAAGAAAAATATTAGAAGAGAAGTTTCTCGTCCAATTTGAAAAGATCAGTTAGGAAATTCTTTAACTATTCCTTTTCAATCACAACGAACTTTAGTAACATAAAAGAGTTGCCTTTTATATACTAGAAAAGTTCGCAAAAGAAAAACAAAATATTCTTTTTAAGGTTTAACTTTATTCGGGACTCTTTCCTATTAAAAAACCCCAATATCTTTTTATTAATTAAAACTATAGTAAACTAAAAACATAAATGTGTCTATTAAACAATAACGTTTAATAAAATGTATTTCGCATCTGTTTCATTGACTGGGTTGTTTTGGATATGAAGAAACGTCTATTTTTTTCTTATATCTGTTTCAAATGTTTTCTTTAAAGCTTCAATCAATTCTTTTTAAATATGCAATCGATATTGTACAGATCTTTACAATTCAATATGTCTATCGAGAAACTCTCTCTCTACTCTATAGCATAACACACATCCAATCGATTCATTCCAGTTCTTCAAACACGCAACAAGAGCTTCTCCAGCCCTTGTTATACGGCTTCGTCTAACGATAGCTTCCGCAAAAGACACAAAAAAGGCAACTTGATCCTTTTGAATGCACGTTTCAGGGTGTGTCATCTTTATATGTATGATCGATTATTTCTTAGCTTTAACAAGGCTGCTTCAGATCTGTCTGCATAGAAAATACACGTACAAGGTAAACCTTTTACAAAATCAAAGTTCGATGTTATTTAGTTTTGAACATCATTGAATTTTTAAATGTATATTTTATTCCATAATTTACATAATATCTAACGAACAAACCTATCTAGACCAGAGAGTTTTAATTTTTTGCTTTGGATACAAAAAAGCCCATTTCCTATTTAAGTAAAAATGTCCTCATCTTCTTTTCTCTTTAATTTCGTTATAACTTCGTTATAACATGCATGAATATAATCTCGAAAGCAAATGGCTTGTTTTAAGAGGTGTTAGAAAGCTAAAATGATATTTTGTTGACAATTTGAGCTTTTTACATTTTCAAATTGTATATATTTTAACTTTCATAAAAATACCTTACTTTAACCTCTAGGGTAATTAGAAGCCCTTAAAACCTATTTTTTAAATAATCGTTGACATTGGGCGAAGCATATTTGAATGGCGAAAAATGTAAACGAAGTACTTCATTTTTGCAAAAAATTTAACGTCTGATATAAACCAAAACATATATTTTTTGTTGTAAATTGAGCCTTTTCTTTTTTTATTTCCTAGCCGATTAGAAGTCACACTGTATACATTAAAATCAATTTCGATACACCTTTCGATATACCTTTTCAGAGAAATTACTATTCACAGGTATGTAAATTTTTTATGATATATTTATAATAATGGCTAAAATATACTAAAAAATGAGCCTTTTGTAAAAAACTCAAAAATTTATTTTTTACAAATTTTTTATGTGAAAAATGGGTCAAAGTTCACAATGTTTGATAAAATATTTCATAAATTATTAAGAAATTCAAAATTAGCTAAAGGCTCATTTCAGTATAATGAGAATGGTGTAGTTTAATTTCAAGCTAGTACATATAACAGATTTTGAGAAAAGGTACATCGAAAACAGCCAATATAACATTGTCAGTAGAGAGAGAGAGAGAGAGAGAGAGTTTTACAACTACTCTTAACGGAAGCAACGGATGTAATGAAAATTACGATACAGAACAACATCAACTTTAGTGCATTAAAAACGAATGTATAGCTTATAATGCAAGGAATAATGACCCACAAATTAAAAAGTCAAGACTTACTTTATAATATTAATATAATGAGATTAAAAATAATAAAACAGAAATTATAAAATATTAAGTAATTCTACGTAGGAAAAAATTTTCTTATGAAAAATCATATGCATATATACGGAATGAGGCCAAAAATTAAGGACTCTTTATTTAAAAGTAAACCTGTCTGTACATAAAGTGACGTAACACAACGTAGAGTAATTTGTAAGCAAGATCACTCAGCTCTTAATTATTTATCGGAAGTTTATTTCAAAATGGGTGCACGACGAAAGATTTAAGTGACTTTGAACGAAGAAAGATCGCCAAGGCAAGAAGAGTCGGTGACAGCATCTCTGAAACGACGATTGTACGATTTTTTTATCCAACTGTGCACCTCGGGTGTTGAGAGTGTGTTTAGAAAAAGAACTTCAAGCGATAAAAACTATTCTTGTGGAAAAAGGCATGTGAACGAGTGGGGTGAAATGGGAGTTGCACGAATATTCTGCAAAAATAGAAGGCAACAAAACAACGTTACGTCTGAATTCAAAATGCAGCAATATTACAAAGTATGTTCCTACGCACAACCTGAGGGAGTTTGCAAACGAGGAGCATTAGAAGAGGATTATTGAAAGATCTTTAGTATCACATAAAGATAGAAAAAGTTTCTGTTGTAAGCCTATAGTAGCCTCATTGTAGAATTATGTTTATACTCTGTTCAGGGTGACCTTATAAATTCAGAAATCGATTAGAGGTCATTCTAATCGATGTATAAGAGGAAAAGCAAAAGAGCATTGAGCTTCTCATTTGAAGTTTTAGTTGGCATTTATTCCATGATCATTGTAAAGACTTTCTCTATTACTTTTTCACTACGTCTAAACACGGTACGTCGTGCTTCAAAGAACAGAATTCCATCCCTTTTTAAATATAAAGATTATTTTCTTTACGCCTCTCAACGCTGTGATTCGCGTTAACAGCGCACAGAATTATCTCGTTTGTCAATACAATCCAGCTAAGTGCTATCCCCGTCACGCTAAACACAAAACCCAAGAAACTCTCTCTTCTTGGTACAGCAGACCACGCCCTGTGCGTCGGGCTAAAAAAACAAAGGAAATCGTTTACCTTAACACAGCCCAGCCCTTTGCGCTCCTAAAACATGGGGCTCTCCTGACCCCTCACCGTCTTGTTTGAAGGTCAACCATCTTCTTCCTAAAAAACAGTAACCCAATCCCGAAGATGCGGTGAATTGTGCCAAACATTCCGCCAATAGTAGCAAGACACTATAATCATCATTAAATTTTGGCGGTATTTCGGAATTAGGAATTCAGTCTGCCAAATTTCATTGCAAGAGAATGCTCGGATTAACCATATTAACTTTTGAAGAGAGAACGACCTTGCTCCTACAAATAAAAGCTTTACTAAATTATAGACCCCTCTCATGCATTAATGATTCTGATATAGAATGCCCATAATTGTTGTTTCTAATCCCAGACAATCTCCATGAATCCAAAAGAAATCTAGAAATTCTAAAAACAGAAGAGGGCCCAGAAGGAGAGAACTTGCCCTTTTTAAAATTCAAAAAAGTCAAGATGTGGGCAGGAAAGATCAGCTCGAAATAACACCAGTGGTACTCTGGAAACATCTTCTAACCCTGACGAAAAGTGAGAGCTGTTATACAGCCGCTCACAAAGCGCGAGAAGGCAGTCTGGTATTTCTAAGTATAAGCTTGAATGAACCTCCTGGATTTCTTTCAAAATATCAAGAATGACAAGGAGGAGTTTTTCCAAGATGATTGAGTTCAATCTTCCTAAGGGAGGATAATTCATTTCTCAAGGGAGGATATTTCCTAGTAAGGCTCACCCTCTCCTCAGCCGCAGTTCTTGCTAAGAAATCGGTTTTCTCATTACCATCAATCCCCACGTGGGCTGATGGTGAAAATGTACACGATGATCAGAAGAAATACGATCAAGAAGATTGAGACCCATAACTGTACTCACAACTTCACATTACCTTTCAGGTGAAGTTCTTCCTTCAACATCCAGCAATAGAGTTTGTTGGAATTCGTTCCAAAACATTGCTTTTTTTTTTTCAGAAAAAGTCAAACTTTGACTTTCTCTCGTCCTTAAGTCCCGCAAGAAATGGCAGGACGTACAACGAAATTTGAAGGAAAATGACATCGCGCTAACCAAAGAGGAGGGACCTACTGGAGCATGGTCAATTTTTAATGCTCTTGAAGAGCATCTTGGTAACGACGAACATGCTCGAATTGCGACTGTGAAAATAAGACTCGATTTACAAACGCCCCCAGATCTTAAACTCTGCAAACTTCCAATGTATCAGAACTGAAGCTTTGATATATATATAGGGTGCATATTTCTATATATATAGGTAATTATTGAATATCTTACCAACCTTAATTGGGACTATACGCGTTATGTTTTTTGTGCTTCCCACCCCAACTGTAACTTTACAACCTCACAGGGCATTATTACTGTAGACAGGAAACGTACCTGATGCACAATATATTTGTTCGCCTTTATCAAAAAAGCAATCCCAGTTTACAACATTTAATTTCTAAATTTTCACTACATTGACAAAAGTGTAATTATTTTCTTTCCTTCTATACTCGATTATATGAAATTAAGTGTAAGTGTAGTAAATGTTTCTATAATTAAAAGAGTATAATCTCTTTTTTTTAACCTAAATTTGGTTGGAACCTAGCAGATCCTACACCCTTGGTGCGAATTATTTTGGTTGGCGATGATTGCACCATCTTGGTAACCCTACTTTGATACACTAGATATGGTAAACCTATTTCTGGAATTTTCGTACTTTGCGATTTTGTCGGCGGGTATTTCGAATTGCGCCATTTTGTCGTTGGGCCCGGGCTAGAAATATAGAAAGTGTGTTAGTGAGTATACCTTAGAATCTCTTACTTTGTTGAATGGGAAAGGTAAGAAAAAATTGATTAAATGGTGCATATATGAATGAAGGATCGATTGCTTCGAATTATGAATGTCCTAAATGAAATGAGAGAATAGCATTATACGAACGAAAGAGTGTTGTTTTGGATGGATTTGAATGGAGATGTCGAAAAAAAGGTGTGACTGGATGTTCGCAGAAGTACAGAGTGTTTTTTTCCAGGTATAGAAGTTTAAGTTGGCATTACTTTCCAAGATGGAGACCGATTTAACAGCTGTCAAGTGATTTATTCTCAGTTTGGTTTTGCAATTCATTATGAATAGACTCACGCCTGAACAACGCTTTCAAATTGTGCAATTTTATTTCGAAAATAATGGTCGATATTCATAAGCGAATTTTGTTTAGCGATCAAGCGCACTTCTGGTTGAATGGCTACGTCAACAAACAAAACTGCCGCATTTGGAGTGAAGCTAATCCACAAGTGTATGTCGAAACACCGTTACATCCAGAAAAACTGACTGTTTGGAGCGCTTTATGGGCTGGTGGAATCATTGGTCCGTACTTCTTCAAAAACGATGAAGGCCACAACGTTACAGTCAATGGTGATCGGTATAGAGCCATGATTACTAACTTTTTCATTCCTGAATTGAACAATCATGATGTCCAGGAGCTGTGGTTCCAACAAGACGGCGCAACATGTCACACAGCTCGTGCCACAATCGATTTATTGAAAGACACGTTTGGTGACCGCCTAATTTCACGTTTTGGACCTGTGAATTGGCCTCCAAGATCTTGTGATTTAACACCGCTAGACTATTTTCTGTGGGGCTATGTAAAGTCATTGGTCCATGCGGATAAGCCACAAACGCTTGACCATTTGGAAGACAACATTCGCCGTGTTTTTGCCGATATACGGCCACAAATGTTGGAAAAAGTCATCGAAAATTGGACGTCCAGATTGGACTACATCCGAGCCAGCCGTGACAGTCCTATGCCAGAAATCATATTTAAAATGTAATGCCAGAAGATTATCTTTAGAATAAAAAAAATTCATGTCAATCGAATAATACATCGTTGTTTTATTGCAATTTAAAGTTCTATACCTCTAAAAAAAACACCCTTTATAAGAAAGAATTCGTGGTCTGCTGTTAGGCTGTACCCTCCATTAGGAAAAGTTCAGCAGTATGAAAGCAATTATGCTGTTTTTTATTTTTATTTTAAATATATTCGACTAATTTTTCTATTGTTTACATATTTTTTCATTACGCATCCACCTTCTCCCGCTATATTCACTTGTTGCCATTGTCGTTTCCGCTTGGCGCTTTTTCGCTTTGTTGCCAAGGGTGTGGACTCTCTTATGATTTCACCCCTACATTTTATTCAAGCCACAAACTACTGCGAACCGCATTATTTATAGCTGGAAATTCCGTAAATTTTTCTTCGCACAATTTAAAAAGAAAACAAACTCCATACTGAACATAATGTATTTCAATCAGTAGTTGTCCTTTCCCCCTCTTTATTGATCTATTTTTTGGCATTTTTGAATTCGCACCACCAACGTGCGGTATTTTAAAATAGTGGTTTCAATAAGATATATTTAAATGTGTGTTGGTTATTTATTGGACACCTAAATATGTGATCAAAAGATCTAAAAAACAAAGAGATGTAACATGAAGATGGTTTGAATTAGCTTATCAAACTGAAGGTTCTAAGATTAAATTTACAAATCGATCGCGTTATAATTAAGCTGTATCGTTGAATTTTTTCACTATTTTCTTTAATATCTCAAATTAGATGCAAGAACATAGTATTTTGCTCCGAAAGAAAATAATTTTTTCATGAAGTATTCGAAAAAGGATGCAAATAATTAAAATGTATAAGCAATCATCAGGTCTCCTTTCGAATTTTTTTCATCCCAAAGCGTTTCAACCGTGCATTCTAGTTTATTTACTGCAAATAAAATAATATCGTTGCCTTAATATTTCAGAGTCTTAATCTTTTATCGTCTCTCCAACTGTGCTGTGATTTTTTACGAATGAATATAGAGCAAAATAACAAATATTTGAATGCGAACGTTAGTTACTACACAATATCATTAGCAGCTTCCGTATAAATGAAATAAATAAAACAAACTGATATATAAATAAATTAATTAACAGATTACGTTAATTAACTTCTTTTTTTAATTCAATAAATTGAAGTATTTTGCTCAAAGGATTGGCCATGGTAGCCTGGAGGATACTAGTGCCACTAAAGACCAGCCGTGTAAAGCAGTGGTTCCCAAAGTGGTCTCTACGGATCCCAAGGGATCCCCGATATTATTCAGGGAGTTTGTAGGTAATTAAAATGGATTTGGAGGTTCCTGAATAACGTCTGGGGGTCCACGCAAGGTTTAATATAAAATTTGAATAATTTTTATCTTTATAGAAATTTAAACAACTAAAAACAATTCACTTGGATATTCTCGATTGGGTGTTGAACCCTTTTGCGCGTAGACTAACTCAGAGATCTCAAACACAGATGCGAATCCATGCTAATACAGAAGCATCTTATTGAAATATTCACAAATGAGGGACTTAAACCGATGTTTGAACAAGGATACCACACATTCTGGTTACAAAAACAGATTCCAATTTTACATCCTGTATCATGGGTTACTGTACAGAAGTAGTTGACTACTTTCCCGTCTTATAAATTGGTAGAACGTGAATTCATTGTCGCTATAAACATCATCACCAAAGAAAAAAAACAACGAAAAATTAGTACTTGAGGGGATTTGCAGTAGCTGCTCACAAACATTTAAGATAGATATAAATACTCTCACAGCATCTCATCAAGTTCATACAAGTCATTAATTTTTTTAAATTTTATTTTTAAAAAGAAAGTTTTAATTTTAAATTATTACTTAACAGAAGGGGTTTTTTAAAATTTTTTATTTTTATGCTATGCATCTATGTGGCTTTTTCACTAGGGGTCCTTGGGAAAGTTTTGATTGGCGTTTTGATTATTAAAAGGGGCCCGTGGGCAAATTTTGACTATAAAAAGAGGGTCCATGGGCTAAAAAAAATTTGGGAACCACTGTGGTAGAGGACCTGATGCACGTTAAATCTGTCGAAGTTCAAAGTCCTCCCGCGACACACACTTACTCTTGCTCGCTTAATGGACTGTATATTGGTAGATGTTTCAAACCCCTCTTTTAAATGAAGTTTTATTACAGAATGTTTTCTGCCAATACTTTATAGATTGTTTCTCGATCAAAACTGCTAGTTTATTGCAATTTAAAAATACTCAGTCCTTAATCGTACCAGTTCCATTTCGCGAGTCCTTATTTCTTTCCGTATTAATTGCAATTGCTGCGATTCGATGACAGAATAAAGAGGGATGCATAAATCTCGGCAAAGGGGAGGGCCCAATTAGACTCATTGGTGATTACCAACAACCCTATTAATGAACCCTCCCGAGGTGTGGGCACATCCCCCCACCCCCTGTCAGTTTCACAATCGGATAATCAATACGCTTCGCAGACTGGACTATCTATTTGCTTAGCCACTAATGCTTCATTGGCTACTTGTAGGAATCAATAGATATGCATACTCATAATGTCAGTGACTCAGCGAGCTGACTTTAAGCGAGATTTGAATGGAGAGTCGAACAGGGCATGATGCTTCCTAACAAAACAGTTCAGTCATGTTTGGGTATTTAGAATAAGTAAATAATTTACGAGCTTGTCAAAATAGCTCTAATGCGAAATAGAGTGTAATTGGCGATATACTGCATAATTCTAAGCTAACTGCCATATTATTATGAAATCGATTTCTGTTCAATGCACCGTAAAATCCGGCGTATAACGCGCACTGGTGTATAACGCGTGCACTTATACTTTCAAGTTATGTTTTTTAATTTTTAAGTATATTTGCCGTATGGCGTACACCCCCTTTTTAAGAAGGAATTTGTAATGTGTACGTGTGTGCAATACTGTTATATTTTGATATAATTTATTCGAGGAATTATCCTAGGGTTTTGAAAAATTCGTATACTTCCAGATCTACAAACCTTTAAGTTTATTAGGCATGTCATTTCTTTTAAACAAACGGTTTTCCAGCCTTTGTAAAAGTCTAATTTTTTTAAATACTCATCTCTTTTTTATTTCTGAAGCTCTCATTTTTATACCCGGCGTATAACGCGCCCCCGTACATTTCGATCTTATGATTGGTGTTCAAAGTGCGTCTTATACGCCGGATTGTACGGTACACGCTCTTCTTTTTCCAACTTTATTTCGCTAACAATTTTTGGCCTGACAATAATTACTATCGTCGCTTTATTTAATTATTATAAATACATTTTGTATTGTTATTAAGGAGTGATGCAAGCTCAAGGGTCGTCCTCGTCACTTGATAGAGGATCAAATTCACAAAGTCTGTCGTTAATAGTCCTCCCGTTGCTTAGAGTGCGACATTAATAAAAAATAAAATCGAACGTTATTAAGAACTTTTATGCTATTATTAAAAGTATTAACAATTATTTCAATTATTAAAAACAAAATTTGGCAACATGAATCACTCGCATTCTCTTGGGTTCGCAGTAGAAGACTAACGCAGCCCCATAAATATAATTGAATAACAAAAAATTGTTGGAGAAAGAGTTGAAAGAGAAAAAAGTTAGAAAAGAGTGTCTCACATAGTTAACTCTTAGTATGATCAGGAATTTTTGAATTCAGAACTGAGGCAGAAAGCTCGATAAATAATGTGATAAAGTTTGTGAAAACAGACTTATATATAATTTTTTTTTTCACACAAATATCTTTTTTAAATTAAGTGGGAGACGCGCAGAAAGTGGTGGGGGTGGAAATTAGATAAATAAGGTAGAATTTCAAAAGTCATTCACGCCAATTAAAAGTGATTAAAATACTAATTACATTATGTAATGCAATATTGTTTTAACAGATTTTGTTTTTTGTCAAGTTATTATCCAATTTTACCGCATCTCGGAACTCAAGCACAAAAAGGGAAAAAAAATTCTGTTTTTTTTATATAAGTAACGTAACTCAAATTTATATAATGGTTTAGTAGGAAAATATCCCGCTTTGATCCCGCATCAATTTTAAAATTGAGACTGATTATAAACTCTCACCAAGAACATAAATTAATACATATATATATATATATATATATATATGTACTCAATACTTCAGAAATATTCTTTTAAATAGCAATTATTCTTATACTTACATAAGTTCAGGACAATATACGCGCGGGTTTTGTTTTTTTAAATTGGGTCATGATTAATTGTGTTTCTTTCCTTTCTTTCTATGTTATAAATATGTCTCATGATTTTATGTAGGAAGAAATGGCTTACCAGAAGTATTTGATGTTTTAGCAGAAAATATCCAACTTACCTAAAAAGAAAGAAAAAAAACCCATTCAATTACGAATAGACTACTACGAACAAAAGAGAACATTTAAGTATGCTCATAAATAAATATGTATGAACAAAAAGTATATATAATAGCACTATAAAAAGATTAATAACTAAAATCTTATTGTGATGATATTCTATGAATAATATTAACATTAAAGGAATCCTTGCAAAGTGTATTATTCAATAAATATTTATAAGAGAAAAAATAAAATTATTTTATCATCATGATAAGATGTTATTATTGAAATAAAGTGCCAATTGTGTATAATACAGATGAACTCGAGCAAAAAAAAATAATTAGCGGCTTAGTTTTCCTCAAAAACAAGAAAAGAAAATGCATCATTAGAGGTTTTTTTACTATTATGTGTGGGCTTTGATTAATATATCTTTTAATTAAGACTCTCTTTCCATTTTTCACATCTTGATACCTTGTATACAAACCTTAATCAGTACCTTAGAATAAAGAAAGTGTATTTAACAGGATATTTTGTGTCTCCTTATAATGCGCGTTTACTTATTAATAATGTCCTTACATGCTTGAATAATTTTTTTAAGTTTTCGAGTATTTTTTTTTAATTATGTGTTTTCAGGAATATCAAAGATCCTTTCTTTTTCGATTTCTTAGCATTTACTTTGAAAAAAAAACCCTCAGCATTATGAACATAGGAATCTTTTTTTTTCTTGCAAGTTACAGTAGAGAATCGCATTTTATATGAAGATTTTGATATGTCGCAATAGAATAGAGTATCTTTATTACCATTAATTTTAAGTATTTTTATTAGTATTTTAATTAGTTGCAAGTATTTTCCTATTATTATTATTAATATAGTATTAATTTAAGAGTATTATTATTATCAATTAATATTTTTATATAAACTTGTAAACAAAATGTACAACATACAATACATGTATGTTGTATTTTTGTATATTTACATCCTGCTGTATAAGGTATGTTTCCACAATTTGCAAACAATGCAAAGCATTAGAAATATTTGACAAGAGTTTCATTATTAATTTCTGCATTAGAATCGCTATTCATTGTCTCCAACAAAACAACAATTTTCTTACCTTCAATTACACAGGTAGGCAGTCCGTTATTAAATGTAATATTTTTTTTTATTCCCAATGGCCAGGATTACAGAAGAAAACTACACCACAATGGGGGAGGAACAAAAACAGACAAAATAAACAAAGTAAGGGAAAAAATAATAAAAATGGCGAAAAAAGTCTATGAACCCAATAAGTCCCTAACTTTCCAATAAAGGTCGCACAAAGACGTGCATTTTAGGGTTGGGAAACGGCGAGTGTGGTCAGCATCCATGTTCTCCCAAAAATCGTAGAGCGTGCAGAAAGGGACCTACGCAACATGAATACTATGCAGATGTTTGAGGAAACAGTCTTGTCTAATGGTCAGACGAGTCTCGGGAACAGCTTTACGTCTTGGCCACATTAGAAGATCTTAAGATTATTCCACCAGATCTTATTGGAATTTCTCTCAGCGTATTGTCTTGAAGAGAGATCGTTCAACTTTTTCTTATTGTTACGCTTGGCACTGGTAAAAGTGACAGTTTTCCCTTCAAATGTAACATAATCGTTAAACTCTTAAAATATCCAATGCGTCATGAAGTTGGATTATATAAGAAAAAAATTTTCAATCTATTCAAAACTAATACGATAGATTACAATCATGACTCATCTGCACCTGTAAAGTCTAATAATGGTCTAATCCTTTTCCCGTCGAATTTTGCTGCTTACAAGAAATCTTTTTCGGTTTCGGGCAAAAAGAATGTTATTTAGAAAAAATATATATATATAATTTTTCCTAATAAAAAAAATCAGTCGTTGAAATAATTTGGGGTTTATTATTCGTCAAATCAAATTTTTTGCCTTCATTTTAATCAGGGAAAGAAAAAAAATCGTTAAATAACGAAATTCGTTAAACATGGGATCAGTAAATCGGGATCCAACTGTATTTACATGTTTCTCAGCGAACATTGTTTAGGCTTTTTTTTAATGAAACATTCAAAACTCACCATTAAATTTTATAAAATTAGATTCTGGCGACTACACATGGAATAAACTTTGTCCGTTGTACCTCTTACATTCCGATTCGCTAAATACTCAGCTGGGAGCCCTGAAAGTTGCCAGATGACCCGCAGCAACATTTTTACACAACATAACTCCAGAATTAATGGTTCCCCTTGCAAAGTATTCCAAACATTCCTTAACCATCCCATCGACAGAGGCCGGATCTCGTTCTAAGTTGGGGAATTTTAGAGATTACCAGCCGAAGTTAATACTTAAGATATCACGAATCATGATTTCATTCCGCGTTCCTTGGTTATGCAGAGGAGAATTTATTCCTCCTCGAAATTTAAAGGAGAGACTAGAGAAATTTCAAGCGTTTAGCGAGAAAAGACAATTTACGGGCCTATCTAAATTGCTTAACAATTCATAAATGGAATTAGCCCTTAAGAATTGCAAAGCATTTACGGATATTAAATGAATTAGCACATAATTTATTATTTGAATAGCAAATTGAGTAAAATCATTTAACAGCTTAATTTACAAACGATGCGAATTCTATTTAAAATTAATCCACGATCATTACGAACCTCTAAGTAAACCAAAATCTGAAAACTTGAAATATTAAGTGCATTAATATTAGCATAAAAAATTAAATTCCTAACCTAAACATAAATTATACATTAAATTCTGCAAACAGATTCTAAGAACTGTCATAATAATGATTCCTTCGATTAGATCGCATGCTTTGATATATTATGTCAATAACCGATGCCATAAGAAAAAGAAACTATGAGAAACTGTATGCAAATTAGATACGGAATAGTACCACGATCTGCTTTTACTATATTGGTGGACATATATCATATCGGAAATTCGAGGTAAGATAGAAACATTTTGGACGGTTCTTGCCAACTATATAAAATGTATTTCTTTACTTCCATATCACATGTGGAACTTTACAACCATCAACAGAGAATAGGAAAATTGCAAATAAAATTTTAGAACAACAAAGCCAACGCAAGACTTTTAGATACAGTAAAAAAATGGCCTACTGGAAAATATTCAGCTGATGGTTATTCCCCCCCCTCTTTTCCACTGGGGCTGAATTTTAGCAACTTAGCCTTTACAGACATGTTAAGTCCCCAAATGTCAGAGACATTTCATGGTGGCACCATCTAGAGGCGACCTCATTACCAAATTTGGACGCTTGAATTAGTTTTTAATTCAAGCTCTCGTCGGATGCTGAATGTTCTCCAGAATACTCAGAGACAAATTGATACTCAGATCTTTTGCATACCACATAATTATATGAAAAGCATGCTTACGATTTTTGCATCCAAAACATCCATCGATTTCAACCGGGGTCGAATCCGCAACTTACGAACGGGATAAGCTACCTTTAAACCACCTCAACCGAAAGCTGAATTGAGCGAGTGAATATTAACGTCGCACTGTTCAGCTACACGAGGGCTTTTGGCGACGGGCCACGTCATTTTGAACCATGGTCAAGTGACGTGGATGACACCTGAGCTGATACCCCCTCTCCTAACTACCACACCACACCAACGGGAGGATGTTTCAGCTCTCGACAGATTTAGCGTGCATCGCTGCCCTACACGGCGAGTCTTTAGTGGTACTGGGCTCGAACTCATGACATGCCTGCCATAATCCGATACCTTGACCACTGGGCTACCATAGCCTCAGCCGACAGCTGAAAGTTCTAATATTACAGAATGTAACACGTCACCAGTGGCAATTCAGAATGAATTTCGAAGGGGGGGATCTTGGGACACATTGTCTCTTTTACAAAATAAACATCACTTGGGCGATCCTTTGAAAGCCAGTAACCTTTCAATGTGAAATCTCCCTAAATATTTTTCCATTGACATCGAGGCCTCTATGTTCCATGACCATCTAAGAAAGACAATAAAAAAAGACAACTTCATCAGAACTCCTCTTCAGACTAGTAGTTTGGGCAGTCATCCTGTCATTGAATCTGTAAATTTAGAAGTTGATGGAATGGAATACAATCGTTATCTTATTAATGGTAAACGAATTTAGTAATTGAGTTTACAAACTTTACTATACATACGTATATAGCATAGTGTCATCTTCTGAGCATAAACCAATTTAACAGAGTTTCGAGACTGTTTTAGTAACTCGATTGCACTATTTCAAATAACTGTTCAATTGTTGAAAATCGCTGACTACTAATTTGAAATGGTACATTTAATTTTGGTTCTGCCATGGGACAAATTTTAAAATTGATTCTGTCTTTTAGATCATAAGAATAAACCTGTAAAATGTGAATATATTGTTTATGACTAGGAGACAAACATTATATGCATAGATTATCACGCACTACAGGAAATATTAACTAATTTTTAAACATCCAACATTCAATACCACTTTAATTAAAGAAATACTCCTTTATTGCACAAATTTTAAAATATAAAATGTTAAGTACCCTCTACGCGCGTCTTTCTCTAGATACACTTAAATACAATTTTGCTTTATATATACATATATATAGTTCTTAAAAAAATTTCAATCCCATACCGTAATACCTAGAGTAATACCGCAGTAGCCCAGTGGTCAAGGTAACGGACTCGTAGCCGGCGTGTCATGAGTTCGAGCTCAGTGCGGTTGAAGACCCGCCGTGTAGGGCAGCGATGCACGTTAAATCTGTCGAGCTGAAATGTCCTCCCGTTGGTGTGGTGAGGTAATTAGGAGAGGGGGTGTCAGCTCATTTGTAGTCCTCGTTACTTGACCCTGGTTCAAAATTATGTGGTCCGTTGCCAAAAGCCTTCTTGTAACTGAACAGAGTGCGACGTTAATATTCACTCACTCATCCTCTTTTATTATTGATTTTTAATAGTTGTTATTATAGTAATGTTTTACAAATCAGAAGAAATTTCATTTTTTTTTTTATATTTGAATTAATTATTTCTTACAATTTGTGTAATCCCAATTCCTTATGCCTCACCATATTCCCATTACTTGAGCGTCAACACAAGCTATTCAATTGACAGTCGTCACAATTATCTCCTTTACACGAAACCATGATTTGAAAGCATGCATTTTGGAATGGTACATAATAAATAACATTTTTGTGTTATTGATCCACAGGGGTAGTAGAGGCCTTTTAAGGTAATTTTATACCTCACGGATTGTTTTTCAAAGAATAATATGCCCTCAATCTTTTCTCTGATGGATTATTCCGAGAACAATAGTCAGATACGCTGTGAAGAAATACTCAAATCGAAAGAATTGGTAGGTGCATGCATTCTTCTTAAGCAAAAGAATATACGTACAATAGTTTTCACCACAAAAATAAATAAAAAAAGAAAAAAAGTTAAAAGTATAGATAAAATTGTGGTATTCAAATAATTATGCAATGTTCATAACAATACCATTTCAAATATTCGTGATGGATTGCACTCGAATTAAGATATTTAGCTGGTGGACTCGATTTCATTGTTGTAGTCGTTAAATGGACTGATAAGGAAACATGCTGTTATATTTTTTAATGACATTCATTAATTTAACACAGGTAAAGCGGCGATGAAGCCCAGTGGGTGAGTGGTTAGTGTTTCGCGCTTTCCCACCAAAGGTCCGAGGTTCAAACGCCGGTCTGGGCAAAGTTGACTCAGCCTTTCATCCTTCCAGTGGGTCGATAAATGAGTACCAAGCTTGCTTGGAAACTTGACACTGGAGGTTTCACGGCGTATTGACCACCTGACCAGAACATCTGCTTCAGGGTCCAAGGTCGCGTATACTGTGTTGGGCACAGTAGGCCTTGGCCCTCATGGGCTGTCGCGCCACTGAGTTGTTAAAGTGGTGACAGGCAAAGCACAGTGAAACACAACAGAGACGCGGACATGAGAATAACACACAGTAACATTTCCTGTTCACTTCCAAGATCTCAACCCTGTATAGTTTTGGTTAATGGGAAGATGTTAGAATCATATGGTTTCCAGGAAATGCTTTTCTGATAGGTCGCAATACGCGGGTGATGCAAGATAGCATCATCCTGTTTTAAAAAGCTGCGCTGACGTTTCAGTTGTTGAAAGATAAATTTGTGATTATTTCCCGTTAGGTAGGTAAATCAGAAAGTAATTATCACCCGAAGTCTAGGAGGGTTCAAGGTCATTATGAATTAAAATCCCTCGAGAGAAAATTTAAGTGAGTTAATACATATCGTAAAATCCGGCGTATAACGCGCACTTTGAACAAAATAATTAAGATCGAGATTTACGAATGCGCGTTATACGCTGGGTATAAAAATGTCAGCTTTAAAAATAAAAAAAAGATGAGCATAGAAAAAAATATTAAGACTTCTACAAAGATAGAAACAAATGAAATTCCTTACGAATTTAACGGGTTGTAGTTCTAAAAGTATACTATTTTTTTCTAAAGCTTGGAATAGCACCTCGAATAAATGACTTCAAAACATTAGAGCATTGAACACGTACATTTCAGGTTTCTTTAAAATAAAGGAGGTGTGGGTTATTCAGCGAAAGTACCTGAAAAAAAATGCAGCTTGAAAGTATGTGTGCGCGTTATACGCCAGGTTTTACGGTACATATTGTTCCGTAGGGTTTCGTGGAGTTTATGCTATGAAAAAGCAAAAAGAAAATTCTTTAAGAGAGATGAACATTTATAGTGTTAAAAAGATCCTTAAAATATAGGATACAACACTGAAATTTGCACAATAAATCCCAGAAGGTTTTCACACCTTTTAAAGCGCCCAGACTCAACTATCAGTGTCTAAAAACACATGTGTACGAATGATTATCCGCAAGCAACCTCTCGACGTCTTCAAAAACCGAAGTTATTCTACTTAGTTTCCACAGCGCTTTCTCGATCCGCTGCGTCATAAATCATGATGTTATATATTTCTCCAGTAATTTCCAGAAGCCTCCATATGGGCACCAAATCACTAAAAATGGTCAATAAATCTCCAAAATGGTCACCAACTCGCCAAATTTGGTAGTTAAAAAAATGATGCTAACTTGGCATCATTTGGCGCCCATATTTCCATTGAATGGCCATTATAATGTAATAGGCGGCGTTGCTTGCGAATATCACAATTTTTATCATAAAATAAATACAACGGAAAGTAATATCAAGGTATTAAAAAATCCAGATATAAATTATTTTCACTAATTAAAGATAAAATTAAGCATTAATAATATAAAACTTGTAACAGTATAATTCACATTTGTCACTAAAATTTAACTTTTTTAAAATGGTCAACTACAAGAAATTCCAATGAACAATGATAGTTTCTATAAGAATCTCTATATATTTCATATTTTTCACCACAGTTTATAAGGATCTCTTCATTGATACGATTGAAATGCACAGTGCTCAGCGAAAAATATACGAGAGGGCTTCCAACTCTACACAAATCTTTCTACATTCACGCACAAGGCACGCATGCTTTATGAACAAACTATCCATCTCGTTACAATTTGAAGAATAATAAACTTCGACGACGAAGAATAACTTTCTGTAGAATATTCTTTGAGAGCATTCGAAAGGCACCGGACAATGCTGAAAAGGGTGGCCAATTAAATCCGATAACGAAGCCCTGCCTAACTTTTGTCGGCAGCATCTGTTGCCAAAAAGTTCTAATTAATAGGTACTGTAACGGTAACAAAGTGTGAGGAAATTTTAATTGGGAGCCCTGAAAATTCACGTTCTGTCACGCATTTTTCTACCCACCAATTACTGAAACAGATGGAGCTTTCAATAGATTCTTGTGAAAGTTGGGTTATGATGCAAGAGAATGTGTGTAGTGAAAAATAAAAGCGTAATAATTTCATACTTAAGGCTATCTTCAGCTAATGTTAAAGAATAGGGACCAAATTCGGAATATTTTTTCAGATATAAAAGAACTCAAACATTAATGCTGTGTGTGTGTATTCTGGTACACTATCCTGTAGAGAATCACTTATTTTATTATACTACTCATTTTTATCCGAGTTGACACATTTCTTCTTTTATAAAATGTGTTTTGTATTTTTTTCCTTTATCGTAAGGCTAAATGAGCTATCCCTTCTCAAGTTAAAAGGAAAAACTAATTATTTATGAAATATTTTAAAATTTTAAAAACACTATACTATATATATATATATATAAACAAATGCATGAGTTACAATATCACAGATTTTTATAAAAATTGAGGCAGAAGTTCTCAATCTCGTACGTAGGGCGAAAACAGCCTTAAGAGATTGGTGAGTTTCTGAACAAACAGTTGTTGAAGAAAATTTAATAAATAAAATTTACAAAATGTTGCAGAGACTTTTACCAAGAAAAATTTATGACAGTTTATATGTTTTGATAATAAACAGTGTTTAAAAATATAATAAATAAAATGAATTTAGAAATAATTTTATCTAATGCTTGCTACAAAAAAATACATATTGAAAAAGATAAATAAAATATACTCCTGTTGCAGGGCTAAATTAAGAAGTAGCCCTCGTTATTATTTTTTGGTTTTCAGGAAGCTTGAAAAATAAATTTTCAACGTTTTTCAAATTTAGCTCGGGCAAAAAATAAATCAATGGACAAAAAATAAATTGTCTAAAATGAGGCATTACAGGCCTCTGTTTAAAATGTATAAATATTTATTTACAACTATATTCAACTAACAGCCAGTTTTAAAGTTGATAAAAATTTCTCATGTATATGATTTGTAAATTTTACGTTAAATGTTGTTATACATCAAAATACAGATATTAACGTTTTCAACCACAGCACCCACGGGGTAAATTCATGTGACGTCATAATCACGTGCTAAATGCAATCATGTGCTTTTAGCTAATCAATTTATTAATTCATGTAATGTTATAGTCACTTAAAAATGCAATCACGTGTTTCCAGCCAATCAGTTTATGAGCTTCGCTGTTGCCAATTTTTTCTTTTTCTAGAAACTTCTTTAACAAAGCACACTTTTATCAACAATACTAACACAATATAAGCAAAACTCACGTAAGTAAAAAGTACACGTATGTAATAATACAAGACTTTTGTTTTATTTTGAAGACTTTTAAAATAATTTTAGTGCATGAGCCTCTTTACAGAATTTTCAACAAGTACAAGCCTAATGTCAGTATTCATTCAATTCAATTGTAAACTCGAGATTATATGTATCACGAGACCGTCATGAATTTAGCCTGAAGAAATCAAATATAATGAAGAAACACCCGAAATACATCATTTTCCAAACTACACCCTATGGAAGCTTAAAACATCTATATTATCGAAGTTAGGAACATTAATGTCTTATATATAATATTTCTTCAATATAAATTAATTTACATTAGGTAGATCAGTTTACGCTACTGATATACAGAAGGCTTTTGAAAATTGAAACATATAAAATCCAATAAAAATTTATAATTTTTGTATCACTTTTCAAACACTCTACAAATGAATGCCATTAATCTGTAGCCGACAGCAGACAAAGATACCCATTGTCCTTCCCAACATTTAACAGCCCTCTGACCCATCACCTCCACAAACTGAAGTGAAATAACGCGTGGAATGTTCTCGCTCTAATTTAATCGCCTGCGACGCACAACGGAACGTCTGTCCAGGCCGAAAGGAATGAAAAAAATGGACCCTCCTTACTTTTCTCCAAGTTTGAAAGATGACGATTCGCCGAGGCGCCACGTAACTTTTCGGCGAAATTAGCCGCAGAGTCACTTCGAAAGCGTCATTAAGTTAAACAATGATAATGAAGATTTACAATCGTTGTATTTTACGCAGGGCGTCAACAAATGCTCGTGTTTTCGAAGAGATTACTCACCTTTTAGAATCCTATCATTTTTATGGGAGTGAGATAACACAATCTTTCGAATTGTGAGTCACAATTTGTAAGGTTATACCACAATGCAGATCAAGAGAAGATAATAAAATGTGCGTTTATCGGTTTTATTGTGTTGAGAAAGTACGCCGTCTGTAAAAAATGGCGATATTCTTGTGGTGGCGATAGTCCATTGCTTTTTGTATACGTAAATATTGAAAATTTGGTTTCATTATTGTTTTAGATATTAAGATATATACACTGCTGGACAATTGCTAAGGACGGATAACACTATCATCCATAGCAACCACAAAATGAAAGGAAGCAAAATGTGGAAAATAAGAATAAGTGCGGGATATTAGTAAGAAGAAGTATGAGTAATGCAATTTTTTTTCACGTCTGTTCATCACGTGATAGCGTTCATAAGAGCTTTAAAGGTTTTAACGCGTGTGGACAGTTGTTGTTTCAAGTCAAAGTTTTACAGGAAAGATTTAATAGACGAATTTAAAATTTTTGGCATGTCTTCCCAACATCACATAGATGATTTAATGCGTGGGAGAATTATTGGAAAGATCGAAGAAGGGCAAAAAATAACAGATGTTGCCAGGGAGTTCGACATCGCTCACAGCGTTGTTTCACGGCTGTGGAAGTCATTTAAAACTACTGGAATGTGTAGTAGACGGCTCGGGGGAGGTCGTGTTAGAAGTACGACGCCTGCAGAAGACAGATATATCGTCCTATCAGCAAAAAGGAACAGGCGCACCACAGCTCAGCAGGTGGCAAATCAGTTTCTTGCTGCCTCAGTAAAGCAGATCTCCCGAAAAACTGTTGCCAGACGTTTGCGGGGCAGAGGACTATACGCACGCAGACCTGTTGTGTGTGTCCCATTGACCAGACAGCACCGTACTGCCCATTTTCAATGGTGTCGTGAGCATCACAATTGGACTGAACAGGAATGGGCATGCGTACTATTCTCAGATGAGAGTAGGTTCAGTCTGTCATTGGATTGTAGACGCCAATTGATCTGGCGCGAGAGTGGTACTGCTTATCGTCCAGAAAATATCCAGAAAAAGGACCGATATCCGACATGCAGTATCATGGTGTGGGCCGGCATCATGATCAATGGCCGCACGCGCCTACATGTGGTTGCGAATGGGGCTATGACGGGCCAACGATACATTGATGAAGTTCTACTTCCTCATGTTCGTCTTTTCCGTGGTGCTGTCGGTGATAAATTTGTTTTTATGGACGACAACGCAACATGTCATCGAACACTCGCTGTTCAGGATTGTCTAGAAAGCGTGGGTATTCAACGTCTCGTATGGCCAGCGCGTTCTCCAGATCTAATCCCCATTGAAAATGTGTGGGATGCTTTGGGGAGGCAAGTTGCTGGTCGAAACTATCCTCCGACAAACAAGAGCACCCTCATCCGTGCACTCACAGAGGAATGGGATAAATTGCCTCAACAGCTGTTGGATAATGTTGTGCAAAGTATGGTACGACGTGTGGAATGTTGCATCACACTCCACGGTGGACATATCCCGTACTGATACCTTTCTTTAAGGTGCCTGTTGACTTTTAGATGCATTGTTCCATTTCTCCATACGCAGATCAAATGAACATTTTTTTTTCTTTCAGATGTTTCATAGCTTTTGTACTTTCCAGAACAACAAATATTCTTTATTCTAATGTCTGAACAGTGTGGTAACTATATTTTATCCTACTAGGCCTCATGTCTCGCTTAATGTTATGCTACATAGCAATTTGTGATCCGTCCTTAGCAATTGTCCAGCAGTATATATATATATATATATATATATATATATATATATATATATATATATAATACCGATAGTAAATTATGTAATTTATTCTTGAAGCAAAATTATATTTTATCAGTAATACTAGACGAATGACAGAGTAAACTTGGAAAATATGGGCACTTAGGTAATATGGGCACATTTAAGCTACTACCCATATTACTCATAATGGTTTTGAGTTGGTGCATTCGTACTGTGGCGTTGGCAATGCTGAAGGTTCATTGTGACTGTCTTATTTGTTAGTTTTGTTGTCAGTTCAAACAGAAGTACAAACAGACCACTTCGAATGTAAGTGCAACTACCTGATACTTCAAATTGGGGTTGTTGTTACATTTTAGTTATCTTATTTAAGATTTAACACAAAACATTAATTTTATATGAAACCTATAAATGGTTGTAATCTAAAGTGAGAGTATCTGTGGGCGGGAGTGGGTTCGGCAGCAATAACGCCAATTATTGAATAACGTCACCAGAGCAGTGCTTCTGAAACTTTCAATATTCGCGACCCAATATTCAATCATGATTTTCATCACGTCCCCCCCTCATACAATAAAAGTCTCGCTGAGTCAAAACGTTAATTTCCCCGGTCTTATATATATGTACTTCCGAAGTATGATCTTTTCTGTGCAATGCTATCCATAAAATTATATCGAAGGCTTTGGAATGCAATAAAAGGACCTGGCCAATGTTTGCGAAGGATTTTTCTTCTTTAGTCCTCCCCGTCCCTAAATCTATCCCATACGCGCGCCTACGTGAGAAAGGGTTGGTATTGGAAAGCGAATGGCAACACTTCTAATCGGCAGTTAAGGAATTTTAATCATAAACCATACAAATTATCAAGATAAGTGGTAATTTTTGTATATGATTTTTTATATATGACTATCCCATGGGGTCGCTAGTAGTTATTAAACTTGTTCTTATCCTAATATTGTTAAATTAGTTATCAAATACATTGTACAGCACTAGTACATTTATATATGTAATATATCAGTGTAAATGTGCACTTTATTTTGTTTGTTTTCTCTTTCAGTAAATTAACAATTTTTTTTAATTCTTTTGTTTTCGACTTTTCAATACACTCGCCC
This sequence comes from Trichonephila clavipes, assembly GCA_019973935.1. Taxonomy (NCBI): domain Eukaryota; kingdom Metazoa; phylum Arthropoda; class Arachnida; order Araneae; family Nephilidae; genus Trichonephila; species Trichonephila clavipes. The sequence continues at coordinate 431,094 of BMAU01001220.1, forward strand.
CCTCGTAGAGTTGTCACCCCCCAAACTGAGAAGCGCTGCACTGTAGCAAATCTGGGCAGCATCGAGTTCATCTTCCTTCCACGAACCTCTTCTTCATAATAACAGACAGCAGCACTGATTATTGTGATTTCTGAATTCTCGCAGCCAGCAGCATCATTTTTGGAGGAACTGAGTCTAATTCTAAAACTGAAAACAACCTGTTGAAAACACGGAAGAGTGTTGCAAGAGAGCTGACAATTGCAGAAGGTCTGGCTTCCACGAAGAAGAGAGTTGCCAACGGTGATAGTACAGAAGTTGCAGGGGCAAAACGCGGAGCAAAAGCAAGTACCAGCAAACGGAGTACATCCTGCATTTGTCCCGTTTGCGGTGCTAACTATTATGATGAAAATAAAGTAAAGGAATGGGTGCAATGTTGCGGCGCTTGTTCTTCCTGGTTCCATGAGGAATGTTTCAAGTTGAGGGTGACTCCTTCTATTGTAATGAGAGTAGCGTATGATACAGGACGAGATCTCTCATTTAAATGTTGTATTTCTTTAAGTTTGTAATAATTTGATTTGTTTTTGTTGATTTTCATGTAAAGAAAACTTTGTTCACGAATACATGCTGACCCAAATATAGAAAACATTTTCTCTATTCTTGGTTTACTGACTGCTTTTGTGGCCACGAAAATCTCATTCCAGGTCGCTATTTGCCCACTCCAGGTCTAGGCAATGATACAGCGATAGGTTATTTTAATATGAATAGGTGTTACTTATACAATCTAGTATCTCTTCCTCCGATTTTTCTGGATGAGAATACATAACTATTTACTTTATATAAATATTTAAAATATATCAATATTTTTCTGAGAACTACTTTATTACACCGTTACCATAATCTATTAGTTGAAATAAAAACAGTATGGCACAGTTTTAAGTAAAATATTTCTACTACATTTCAAGATAAAATTTGAAAGCATTCAATGGCAATTAATAATTTTTAATTATGCAAATTTAAGGAAAACATCATTTTTAACATCCTTTTTTAAGCTTTACTTGTATGTAACGGAAACTGTTTTTCAACTCAATTTTTACCCGCTTTAAAAGGTCAGATTAATTCACAATTTTGTTTACTTGTTCAACACCGATGAAAATACAATAATTTAAAAATTTTGCTCCATTGTTCTGATCAGGATCATCAGGATTAACGATTACCCATTTTCAGATAGATTTGGTGACTAATCCAGATTTGGCGACTAAAAGATTAAGTTACAACTTAATTCAATTAACTATAAAAGGGTGTTTTTTTTAAACTATAATTTATTTATTTTAAATAAGTTTATTTTATGTAGTAGAAAAAAAATACAGATATTTGTTTTCTCTCCGCATTCATAAAAACGACGAAAGTTTTTTTAAAAAAATCGAAGTCTGAAACAGTGTTTTCTTAAGCTATATACTTTTTAAATTCAAAAGGTACGAAGTAGCGCTGATTTTTCTTTCAAAATATGAAAAAAGGCAACTCATTCCGACTACATAAAACAAAAAGTTCATTTTTAATTCATTAATTTTTTAAGTAATTTATTTGTGTAAACTGACAAAAAAAGAATGTATAAAATTCTAAAAACCTGTCGACGAAAGACGCGCAGAGTAAAAATGATGTCCTTCTTTACGGAAGTTGTAAGATGTCAAAAGCTTACAAACTGTCGCTTTCAATTTCTATAAAAGCTTTTTAAAGCTCAATGCATTTTACTCAGTTTTCCTTTCGAGAAACGGAACAGAAAAGCTATCCAGGAAATTGCACCATCTTCGTTCCATGCAATACGAAATGTTTTTTCATTTTCTGCAACTTCAAGATGAATGCAAAAATATACAGAGTCCTTTCGAAAAATTTCCATTTGAATACGAGCAGTCAAGTTACTTTTTATAATGAAATACCCGGATAGTTTATCTATATTTTATGCGATTTGATGAATGCAATTTTTCGGTTTATTGTTGACACAATAAATATGTTTGGACGCTATAATTCAAACTTCAATGAAACAAAAATATAGTGGCATCACGAAATAGAAAGCTAGTGATTTAGCATATTTTAGTCATATAAGTATTAAATTTTATTTAACACTGTTTTAATGTGTAATAAAGAATGAAATCTCGGCTATAAATTTTCTTATTACTATTATATTAAAAATTGATGCAAATAAATGCTAATATTAATAATATTGTTTTGCTCTTATTTTACGAATAATAGAAAGTGGTACTTTCTAATATATCCATTTCTGTTGGAATCAATCAATTTATTGAATGTATCGGTCTGTTAAAGACAATTTAATAAAAATGGATCAGTCGTATCTCATTATAAGAATTTAATACAAGCATTTTATTCTATTTGCAAAAAGTTTAGAATCTCCGATTATATTCTCCAACATTAAGTGAACACAGATGTAAGCATTGCTTCAAATAATATTTCTTCTTCAATAGCGCGACAGGTCCAGGTGGGCCTTCTGAAGAATTATCCTCCAGTCGTGTCTCTTTTTTCGGCCGTGGTCTTCAATTCGTTACTCTTAGGCTAACGAAATCCCTTTCTAGGCAGTCACCCACCTGAGGTTGCGTCGATCCCTAGTTCTTGTTCCAGTGGGCTTGGCCAAAAAGATTTTCTGAACTTTTTATTCTTTTTAACAACTTTGTTGTTGTTACTAATGCCACCTGATCGGAAAAGGCCAGATCAAGACCCACGGAATTCATCACGGCAAAGGGCTAAGTGACGCCGGCTGTCGTTAGCCGCAGCTTTGAACACCACACAGATGACAGAACTATTTAGTTCGGTTTCACCCCAATTTTGAGAGAGAGCATCCTGGGGGTGGTCAGGGGCCTCCCACCTTTCTTCCCTTTCCACCAACCTCATGAGAGGACTTCTGGCTCAACGGCTATTTAAAGTAGCCCCATGCCGCGAAGGCACTATACATTTACAAGCATCTATGTCTTCTCCGGGATACGAACCCAGGTCCAACGGCACAGCAGTCATCATCGCTAACGACTATAGCAGATGGGCGACATTCTAACAACGCGGCCAGCCCATTTAATTCCTTGGATTTTAATATACTTTGGCCATGTCTGGTTCTCCTTGAAACCACGGTGTAGTTTTAAATTTGAGCGTATGTGCCAAATGTCATCCATTTAAGTTCCTCCAAAAATGGGTTTTAGGATCCGACGCTCTAACATACTTACAGTATTTTCATCATTTTATGTTATTGTCCAAGTTTCTGATGAGTAAGTGGGAATAGATCTAATAAAGTATTTATAAATTAGTAATCACATAATATGAGTATATCAGTATGTGACGGGTTCTATATATATATTCGCGGTACTTCAAATAAACCTCTCGAGGAAACTATTCTTTACCTGTGATTTTAGTTTAAAAACCATTTTCTTTAAAGATGACTTGACTTTATGCACATGTAAATGCTATTTAAACTTTGATATTGGGGTGTGCGAGGTTGACCATGAAATCTGGGAATAGTAGAAAGTAAACAACTACTGGGAAATCGTGCGGCTTGAAATTAATATCCGTCTTGGAAGCCACCGGTAGTTGTAGAAGGAATAGCAATGGATTTGCACCAAGCTGTCGTGGTTCGAGGTGGACTTGCATATGGATACGATCCAGGAGAAGTCCTTTTGAATAATCTCATGAGTTAAATGTTAGATTAAGAATCAGGATTTAAGATTGCTCCCAAGGTTTAGGAATAAGTTGCAAATTATTCGTTAAGGGCTATATCTAAAATATAAAAGTAGCTATTTTTAAAACTATATCTGCTTCTTCTCCAAATTCTCCTACACCTGATACGTCCAGGTCGCGAAAGGTACGCTTAAAAAAGCAATCCCTTGCGTTAAAAGGAAATCATAGTTTGCTTCAAGAAACAAACTATTTCCATTTCCACCAACATGGAAAGAATCTTAAGGAATTCCCATGTTTTTAGCTCCTTCAAATATTTTAAACTGTTACTCGTACATATTCATGAAAAATATTATATTTGCGTATATTATCCTGCCAAATTAATCTTTTGCTCTAAGAATTCCATTTTGTTCTATTCGTGATCGCATGTTCAACTTCTATATAGAACACAGTTACTAAAACAAAGTTCGCGTTCTAGATGGAACTCATATTAAAAGATCATCTTTCAAAAGGGGCGATAAATGGACATACATAATCCTCATTAGCTGACACTTCTAGTGCAGCAAAACAAGATAAATGAACCTCTTCCTTTCAGTTCGTACTTTGCTACTCTTTTCAATTATGCCATAATGAGAATAAATCGCTTGGCACGATCTACGAATTCTATATCTTTGTTAAACGGTCGTTCAACTCAACTCGGCATTTCCGTATTTTACCATGAATGTACAGAAAAAAAATATGTAGGAAAACCTTTTTTTCTCCCGACCGGTTGCATTAACACAATAAAAAGTGATCAGAGCCAACAAGGCGTGAAAAAAAAAAGTGATGCAATATCGTATAACTTCCGGGATTTGAATAAAAATGGTATTCATTCACTGACATCAATCGACTTTTGGTATAATTAAATGGTTGAGCACTAAATGGCGTTCTTTCAGTTGAATAGAATTTTATGAAATGATTTAGATTTCGAATATGTCACAATGTTGAGATTAAAATAAATATCGGCTTCCCGATGTTCTCAGATTTAGGGGTATTATATATATATTCCAGAGTTTAGTGTGAGTTCTATATTTACTATTTATATAGTATTATAGGGAGCAAATTTTATGAATAGTTTTTGAGCACGTATTATGGTACATACTTTTTTCGCATAATTTTATAAAATTGCTGAACACAATTCTTTAAACTACTTTTACTTATTATATGTTTTTTAAAAATAATAAAAATGTGTAGAAATTTTCTCTATCGAATAGTTTATTATTTGTATTTTTCTCAAGGTGTGAAATACAAACATATGCGTATTTTTTTTTTAAAAAAAAAGATGCATTTTTTAAAAATGTTATAACAATATCTTACGATTGTATAATACAAGACATTTAAGCGTGTATTAGGCATTGTTTTCCTATGTATTAAAAATCCTGGAGAATATCTGCATTATAATGATAAAAAAGGAGCTTTTTTAGATTATTTATCGTTAGAAGCAAAAAGAGTAGCTATTTGTTCTCATGGATTATCGTAAGGGATCTACAAGGAACGCTCCAAAAAATAACTTTTGCTATTTTTTTTCTTTCCTTTTTCTTTTACAAACGGAAACTTAATTGCCAAAAATAATTGCACCATAACATCATGAATTAGATGTCTTGTGCTATTTTTCGACAAACCCCCGACATGAAGTTATTTATCGTAGCGTGAAAACCTTGTAGAAACTACTCTGCTAAAACTCGGCGTTCTGCGATGCAAGGAATTTGATGCAAAGACTTCTCCATCTCAGAACTGTTTTGTAAGGATTTTTTTTAGTGGTGAACTTGGATGCTTCCACGTCATTGAGGCACATTATATCCCATACTCAACAATGTTGTTTTCATCTGGATTCAGAGGGACGCCCATTTCGGAAATCATGCTCCAAATTTTGCCTTCTTCCTACAGTGAAGATACAACCTCACTGACCAACCATTTGACGAAACATGACCTCTTCACCGTACACGGTCTGAAGGCGTTCATGGATGACCGACACACTAGTTCATACTGGTAAAAAGCACGCATTTTCATCAGTGACCACAGTTGTCAGTACGTCTGCCTGCCGTCATGATTTGCCCTCGAATTACCTCAAGCACGCCGGTCTACTGCAACTCTCTTCTATGGCGCTCTGCATATTCGTCACTTTTCCTTAGCTAAACATCATTGTTGTTTCCTTTGGTGATTGTTTATTTCATCTGATTTACTATCTCCTCTTTCAAAAAAAAAATAATTCGAAACTTCCTTTCGGACAGTCCATCGTATATGACCTCAGGATGGTGTTTTCTTTTTCAAGTAAATGCGATGCTTTGCGTTCCCTAACATTTCACAAAATTTTTATATTAATCTGTGTCGCAGCCCGAAGGTCGAGAGTATGAGAGAGGAAGAAGCAGACATGATCATAAAAATAGCTACCTTTATTCTGTCTTTAGCAGTTTTTGAAGTATAAAAGTTTATAACTTAACTTGGGATCCAGAATGAAATCCTAACCCGTAATCGGATAACTAGATCATCGACAGTACTTATCTCGATTGAAGCTCCTTGTTATGATCCTTCTCGAAGCCCGATAGCTCGGTCAGCTCCAAGGTTGATTACTCCCACTGTTAATGGTGGATTCTACGTCGATTATTAATCTCAAGACGTGAGGCTACCCAGTCACTGTTCACTTATTCTAATACTTAGATTTCACGCAAAAACGCTTAACCATTAACTGACACACTCAACGACAGACACATTTGCATAAAGTTAAGTAATCTCTACGGAAAGTTGTTTTAAAACTAAAACCACAGTTAAAGAATAGTTACCCGAAGAGGATTACATCTGTAAAAATAGACATCTCCATACATGCACAAAAGAATAAAACTCAAATAAAGTAGATTATCATGATGTCTTTTCAAAACTTGTTTTATTTACAGTAAAATTAATTGATGCTTGCGTGGCGTAGTTGGTTTGTCACTGGCCTTCTGTACCTAAGGCTGTGGGTTCGACTTCGGCCCAAGTCGATGGATTTTCATGATGCAGAAAATCGACAGAGGCCATGTCGTATGATTTTATGACATGATAAAGATCCATTGAGCGTCCGTTTGGCTTGGATGCTCTCGGCAAAATTAAGTTCCTAAGTACAAATTTCGCATCGGAAAAGTTTAGGTGCCTACCTCTGGGGAAGAAAATGGGCCTCAAAATTACTTGCGGTAATTGGTATCGCCTAAAATGGTGCCACACTCAAAAGTGATAATTAGCTCCTGGGGAATGAACTAGGTCTGCAAAGGTAGAAATGCCAATACGCAGCCTCATTACAGAAAAAAAAATTACGTGATGCAAGACTCGCACCGAACTTTTAAATACAAATTCATGATTTGTAAAAAGAGTAAAAGGTAGAGCTAGGAAAATTTCTATAGAAGAAAACTTTACTATCCCCAATACCAACTTCCTACGCAAAAATATTTACAAAACTACTCATATGTTAAAACAATGGTAGATGGATATCTTAAAACATTATGTCTCTCTCTCTTAAACACAAATAAATTTCATAAACTCACAATAAGTTCAGAAGGAACTAATGCACCTTTTACTTTTCGAAAATCCTATAACAATAAACTACCCATTCCCGAATGATTACTTGTGATTGACTTATTTCAGTAAGAATTGAACGGAGTAAAAAAATTTTTTTTACCATTTAAGCAAATACTTTTTTTATCATATGGCTTTCTCGTGATACTTTCCAGATCACTACCTACCCTCTGGAATTGCAATTTCTGAAGCCTCCGATTGGCCATCCAAGAGATGGCCGCATCCAATGACAAACGAAAGTAATCGCACGTGAAGTAGCCTCATCCTCAGGCTGAGCTGGATCATCGATTGTCTATATTCTATTGGCGATATTTGTCTTGTAGGACAGGATGCCATTTGGTATACGGGGATAAGAATTCTTATTCTTTTTTGATCTGGTGGAACGACATAAAAAAGAATGACGGAAAGAACAAAAGTTACCAAAAAAAAAAAAAAAAAACCCGGAGCTTTTTGATAAGGAAAAGATATATTAGATGAAACCCCTTTCTTTCCCCCTAGAAATAAAGTTGAGAAAATGTTCTCTAAGTCGCGGGAAAAGTTTCTTTTTGTGTTTCCGAATCTAAAAAAAAACGCAACGACTTTTTTAAGGTTTTAGTTTTTAACGTGTTTCATATCGAATGTGGAACGATCGTTCACAGTCCCAATAAGATATAATGTAGCACCGGATAATTTTTTAGACTGTTATTAAGCGAGAAGTGTGAACTCTTCACGTAACAACATACTGTTTATGTACACAAAAAAACTAATTTAGTTTATGATTTGCATGCTGTATACTGCACATTTAAATTACTGATTCATGGAATGTAATTAGATAACTGTAACTACAAGCACTGGCGTTGCAAGTTCTGAATGGGCCCTGCATCAAAAATCTCTTGGGGGCTCTTTTGGGGCCTCCTTAATATTTTAAGATTTTTTTTCTTACCCATGTTGGAGCCCTGTAGCTTGGGGGCTCCGTATCATTGATACGGCAGTACGGCGGTAGCTACGCCTCTGACTACAACATTACTTAAATTACGAATAGAAACGAAGGAAATATAATTTTCCTTTTTTTCCCCTATTGTGCAGAAAAAATTCGGATTAATTTCAAAAATAAAATTCTGTTTTCTTGATTTCTCAATAACTAGTGTATTTTGATTTTGTACTATTGAAACTTGAAACTGTGCAATGAAAAGAAAAATAGCTAAATGAAAGTAATAAACACATTTTTCTGTGTTCATGCTTTCTTTTTCATTTCTGCGGCCCTTTTTCCTTAAAAAAATGATTTTCTTAACTTCATAAGATGTCAACACTTTTTTCCCGCCAATTCTTAATGAAAACTATCAATGCATAGAAGAGTGATAAAATCAGAGCACAAATTTAGAATACACAATTAAAAAAAGACTTTAAAACAAAAATTAAAAAAAAAAACATGAAAAATAACAGAATCGAAGTGACTCGTTTAAAAATTAGATCATTTGTCCCGCTTCGTTGCATGTATGATTAATCTTCTAGTTTCCATCCTACAAAATGTTTTACCAAGAATTAAAAAAATAAGGAAGAAAAAGCAAAATGTATATTTTACTTAATCAGCGAAAATACGCCCCACCGTGTTTCTGTTAAAGAAATCCTTTATACATTCAGCAGCTGCGGAAGAAAATTACAAATTGGTTTTGGAATAACTTTCCCTTTTGCGACATTTGTGCAACTTCAGAAATTCTATTAAGGACTCGTCCATTAAGGCGCGTCCTTCACGATAAAAGGATTTCGGCCATTAGAGATGGGAAGGATGCGATAAAAAAGTATTCATTAGCTTAAAAATGACGTCAGGATGCATTAAGTGACGCCCTTCCTGCAGCGGGACGACGCCGGTGGAAGATTCCGTTCGGTTTTAAGAAATCGTAAAAGGAGTACGTCATAAATAAGACATTGAGATTTTTATTTTCTTGATAGGAAGAAATTTATATTCATTAGTTTTTCTTTCTAAAAATTATTACTAATTAAATACTCTAATACCGTATTTATTCGAATCTAAGCCGCCATCGATTCTAAGCATCACCCGAAAGTCTCAATACGTTTTTGTGAAAAAATAAAAATACTGTAAAATAGCTTATTGACATCAGATATTAACCAAAGTAAAGATTAAAATGACAACTAAATGAACAATTAGTCTATTTTACCAGTATTAAATACTTTTCAACTATATAAATGAACCTGTCATTGATCTAACTGCCAGTATCCCATGTTCAATCCCCCCCTCCAACGAGTTTTTTCGCCTTCGATCGCACCCGATCAACATTGAAAAAAAAAGTGCGGCTTAGGTTCGAATAATTACGGCAATAACAACTCTTTTCTATATTTTCCATTTTGTGGCAGCGATTTTATCAGATTTAAATCAATAAAACTTTTTCTAGATTTTACTAATTTTTTCCATTCTTTTTTATTCTTATAAAAACATCCAGTTTAAAGGTTTCGTTATATACATATACACACATATATATATATATATATAAACAGCTGGTTATCAAAATAATGGAAACACTTCAGATTGATAAATTTAATACTTTATTAGTATGGTGTACGAATGCCTTTGGCATGCAATACAAATTGAATTCACCTAAGATTCGATTGAAACAAGTTCTGAATAGTGTTCAGAGGAATATTGCACCAATTTTGATACAGATACTGAAAAAGTTGGGGAAGAGATGCCGGTGGAGGATATCGATTCCATATTGAACACTCTGAAATATACCATACGGCTCAATTATATTGAGGTCGAATGAAAGTGCGGGTCGACGTAAATATTTAACTTCATCTTCGTGTTCATCAAACCATGATTGGACAGTCCCGCGTATTGTTAGTTCGAGCCCAGTACCACTAAAGACCCGCCGTGTAGGACAGCGATGCACGTTAAATCTGTCGAGAGCTGAAACCTCCTCCCGTTGGTGGCGTGTGGTGTGGTAGTTAGGAGAGAGGGGTGCCAGCTCAGGTGTCGTCCACGTCACTTGTACATGGTTGAGAATTACGAGGTCCGTCGCCAAAAGCCCTCGTGTAGCTGAACAGTGCGGCGTTAATATTCACTCACTCACCCGCATTGTCAATTGCAGTTTGCATCATAGGATGAGCCTGATCAGCTAAAATTTCACTATATTTCGCCCCAGTGATCCTTCCTTTCAGGCTTACAATTGGTAAAGTAGAAAAACACGACATGGCTGATCATATCGTGACATATCCACTTTTATGTTCGACAGTTGGAAGGAGACAATCACAATCATACGGCTGAGCAGGTGCCCTCAAAATGTGCACTCATCCTATTGTAAGGAAAAAAGTGAAAAAAAAACGATTTTTCCGACCATACTTTCACATATCACTCCATTAGGTTTTGTGAGTGTGACATCACCGTAGATAACGTTTGGCATTAACATGTGTGACAAATGGCTTGGGAATCGCAGCTCTGCCGCAAATGTTGTGTTCATGAAGGTGCCTTCTAAGTATAATCCTTTACACTGGAGAATACAAATGCTGATTGAGCTCTGTGGTAATTCTTGCTGTGGTTGTTTGCTTGATTCAGCTAGTCACACTTACTACACGGGCTCCTACAACTTGACCTCTTTGTAAATCTGAGGGATACAACGTTGTACGCTTTTGAAACAAATTCAGCTACCACCATAATCAATAGAGATACCACATACTACTAGAATATATACATTTCTATTCATAAAAAAACTGCTAGCTGTTCTCATATTTTAATGCTTACGAAAAGCATTAAAAACTGTCACTTTTATTCACAGGTGTTTCCATTATTTTGATAACCACCTGAAAATAGTAGAAATTCGACATCGACTCACTCACTCACTGTTCACAAGATATCAGAAACTATTAGATCTACAAACTTGAAGTTTGGCGAGCATGTTCCTTTTTTTTGTTGATTATAGATCCGCTAAGAACAGGTTTTATGACAATCGACTACCAGGGCAGGGACGGTTCTGTGTGCGCAAAAGATAGACCCACTTCTTCCGTTTTCAAATTCAACTGTTTTCTTTTTTTAAATAAGAAAAATAAGGGCTATGAGAATGTTTTTAATACAAAATAAAGTTTAATGCTAGGACGTAGATATTAATTACTTAAAAACAATATATAGTCATGCAACATAACGAAATACTCAGCAAAGTGGGGGTAGTATGTATGTAACAGGTAGTATGTATGTATATATGTATGACAATATGTGATTTTGTATTTACATACGCCCCTGATCAAGTATTCTCCTATTTATTTATTTTTGCAAATATAAGAAGGCTCTTTGAAATGGAGAGAGAGAGAGACAGAGAGAGAATCACTGCTATTTTCTTGTAATTGACTAATAGTAAACTCCTATGATCTAAGAAAAAACGGTAAAAAAAATAAATGGAAAAGCAAAGCTGTACTTTTATCTACTGTAAAAAATTCGATGTATTATTTGGTTCCCTCACTAAAGCATATAAGCAAAGGTCATTAGCTTTATCTTTATTTCCCTTAGCTTCCTTAGCTGGTTACTAAAAAACGCATATCAAAAATTGTCGTGTACCTTTTTCTCATTTTTAATGTTGTACTTTTTATCTCTTTGCGAATGCTTTGGCGCTCTCAGTAGATACCAAACAGTTCCTGGAATCATTAGTTGTCATTTGATGTTCCAATTTTTTTTTGAATTTCTTAATAAGGACTCGCCGTCATATATATCTTCCGAATAATGCAATCGAAGACAGAAACTATAAGGATTTCGAATGCTCGAAAAAATGAGAATGATATTAGAGTGAATGTACATAAGGGGCGAAAACAGAATATTACGTGCATAAACATTTAACTATTCATTATATTTTGATTCGGTTTGCAGTCTCGATTTAAGACATTTAACCAAAAAATGACAATTCCGGATGTGAGTCTTATAGTTGTAGTAATAATTTGTCTTATTCACGATAAATTGATGCATTTAGTCAAATAGCAGCAATTGCCTGGAATTTTCTTTTCCTTCTTAATTACAGACATTTGTTCTTGATCATTATTTGCTATTTGTCACTTTCCAAGATAATAACAAAAAATTTTAAATTTCCTCCCTTGCTTGAAGAATTATTTTTCTTTTCTTTTTTTCAAATTTGTAAACAAATATTGATCTACCAGCTCTCTCCACAGTATTCATCCGAGTGCTAGGATGGTAGTCTTCCCCAACGGACGGTCTTTGCAGTGCTCTTTTTGGTTCAGCCACGTCTTCTTTTGTAAGGTTCTCACCCATTTTACAACACTTTCATGTAAGATGAAAGAAATAAAATTAGTTATTAGCGGAAGAAGGTGTAAGCCGCAGCAAATACAGTTGAAAAGGAACGAGGATTGTTAGGTAAAACAATAGTTCCCGTGATAACTAGCGAATAAATTTAATTCTTGTCCCCAACGAACTGCGCATAAGCACGATATAGAAATTTAGAGATTGTGATGTCCTACTATGTCCCCTGAGTATAACAAATAAATCTTGAATCGAAGAAAAATAAACACAACAGCATAACTTTTAAAAATTAAAAAAGGAAGAAAACGAACATACAAGTTGGAACCTCACGCTTCAAATTTGATGCGTGACTCTTTTCCTTGAAACGTCATATTATGCATTAGTAGGTTGATATTCATCCATTGTAAATGTTTTGTGCACATTTATTTCAAAAGAATTATGTGCTTATTTAAGGTACCCGACTACGTTAGGAACCGCAATTTTGTAAAAGCATACAAACGAATATTCTTTTTGGTATTTAGTTCCACTTAGATTAGAATACACGGATCAAATTGTTTTAAGAATATTATTACAATAAAAAATTATTAAAATGCAACGGTTTGGCAAAAATTACCTTTTTAAAAATACATTCTCCTTTTACATCCTCCCGGAAAATGCTTTTATAATGATAATACACACCTGGCCACCGTAAATGCAACACCCTAAAAAAAGAATGCAAATAACGTGAAATTTACAACATGAATTAGTGGAGGTGAGGTATGCAAATGATTATAATTTCAGCGCAGACACATATCACGCGCGCCTGTGGCGCCACCTCAAATCGCTATATAAGGCTTGGAGATTTCGACGATTTCAAGTTCGGCAATTGTGTTTTTCTTTCGTTTTTTCAAAAAACGATCCGTTACGTCACGTAAAAAACAGCGACAAATTTTTGATCAAGTATCCGAGTTCGACACAGGAAAAGGATAATGGCCTACCGAGATATTGTGCATTATCTTTCAGGAAAATCGATAGTGGTGTTGGACGAAAACAAACAACTGTAATACGGAAATGTGAACGTTGGATGCAGGAGAGTACGACGGATCGACGTGGTCGATCGCATCCACCTCAGTGCACCACTTCACGTGAGGACAGGCAAATTGTGCGCATGGCAGTGAGGGATAGCTCAGTCACATCACGATCCATAGCACAGCACATTGAGTTTGTAATGCATCATTCAGTGTCTGCGCGTACCAATCGACGCCGTTTACAGCAGAGTGGTCTGTCCGCAAGACGCCCATTGCTTGGTCTACCCTTGACGCAGAACCACAGACGTCTCCGCCGCCAATTGTGCGATGAAAGAAGGATGTGGGTGGCAGAATGGAATGAAGTTGTCTTTACTGACGAGTCACGCATCTGTCTGCAACACCACGATGGTCGGATTCGAGTCTGGAGACACCGTGGAGAGAGGATGCTGAACAGCTGCGTAACACACCGCCACACTGGTCCTTTCCCGGGTATTATGGTATGGAGTGGTATTTGATATCACTTTTCGCACTCCTCTAGTACGCACTCTGGTAATTTAAACAGCCAGCACTACATCTACGAGGTGTTGGAGCCAGTTGTCCTTCCTTACCTTCAGGGCTTGACCACAGCCATATTTCAACAGGATAATGAGCGACCACACGTTGCCCGCATTGTCCAAGGGTTCTTCGTCAATCACCAAATTGAATTGCTTCCCTGGCCGGCTCGCTCTCCGGATCTTTCACCGATAGAAATCATGTGGCCCATGGTTGTTCAACGATTGACCCAGATTACACCCCCTGCTGCCACACCAGATCAACTTTGGCAACGTGTGGAAGCTGCTTGGTATGCTGTACCCCAAAAACACATCCAAAGTTCCTTTGAATCAATGCCGAGGCGTGTGGCAGCGGTGATCTCCAACAATGGCGGCTACTCTGGCTACTGATTCTGGAAGGAACCACACTTCACAGAAGTCCATAAATTTAATCATATGACATTGGTCAACAGGTTATCTACAAAATAAATTTTGTTGTGATCTCTCTTGTCTTTCTTAGTGTTGCATTTACGGTGGCCAGCAGTGTATTTTGCCTGAATATAGAGCAGACATCTGTGCAGAGTCTCAACTAAAATTTTTGAACCATATAACTTAGAAGTGGATTTATTCTTATTTTAGTATATCAGAGAGGAGAAATTTTAACAAAAGAACACTCTTAATTATTTCAATTGGTAATTACTCTGAAAGTAATGTGAATCTTCCAAAATTCCTAGTTCAGGCTCTCTGGAGCAGTCTTAGCAGCAAAAGAATCATTCAGAATAGAATCATTTTTCATAAAAGGAGAATGGTTTGAAAATATGTAAATCTGTATTTTTTGCTAAAATATTGCATTTAAATAAATTTTTTTATTGTTATAATATTCTTTAAACAATTTTATACTTGTATTCTAATCTAAGTGGTACTAAATATTAAAAGAAATACTCGTTTGTACACTTTTGCAAAATCATGGTCTCGAACGCAGTCGGATACCTTATGAATGCAAATGAATGAATTTTTTTCTGGGATATTCTCAGGATAATAAGTTTTAATTATACAATTTTCAATATCTAGTTTCATATAAATAAAAGTTTAACCCTTCTCCTATATACTCCTCCTCCGTAGCACTAAAAAAAGAATAAGTTGCTTGATACTGTAGTATAATAATTATTATATATATATATATATATATAATACTACAGTAGGATAATTATTAACACCAAACTGATATCAAATATTGTCGGCGGTGCTCCTAAGGATCCTGTCTGTAAAAAGGAATGTTAGGAGAATATTATTATATTTGAAATACTTGTGACTTATTTCTTATATTCGTGTTTCAAAAATTCCTCCTTTCTCCGGAATGCCGAAACACAGTATTTTATTCCTATTCTCCAAAGACAGGTTTTGAAAAAGATCAAAAGATTCGAAACGTACTTTTCTGAGAAAAGTCGCGAAAATTGCAGCACGAAATCCTAAAAAGGAATTCAGACATTTACAAAAATGGTTCACGTTTCGACTTTCATATTTTTATTCACTTAAAACAGCAAGAAAAGTTTTTTTTTCCCTTCTGAATTTTTAAGGCATTCATCTTACAACTGAAGAACAGTGTACATTGTCAGAAAAATTTGTTTTAGGGTAAAGCATGGTGAGAAAATAAACTGCACTATTGGACGGAGATTGTATTACCTTATATTTGAAATGTATATTATTCTGTCTCAAACAACTTTGGTTGGATGGGCTCACTTGACTGTTTACAATCCATTGCATTAAAGATATTTATTTCAGGCATCGAATTACTCTGTGAAACAACGTCATTTTACGAAACTGACAATATCCTATACTGAAGATGTAGGGATAACCATTTTTATATGATATATATATTCTTTTATATGTATATATCAGAGATTTTACAATTTCTACTACACGCTGTGCCCATGTAGCGCAATGGGTAACGAGTTGCACTTCTAATTCAAAGTTCGCGGGTTTGAATCCGACCTGGGGTGGCCTAATTTCTGAGAGTGATTTCTTTTTGCTATGCTATTTTATTGGAAAAATTAAATTTAACTGATTACTAAACAGTAACAAACAAAAATAATAGTACAACACCCTATATAGATAGGAAAATTTCAAGGACAATAACTTTCTCTATTTAGGCCACTTAATATTGTGATTCTGTCTTACGTATATATATACATTTATATTAATTGTAATTAAAATAATAGTAAATAAAATATTTTTTTTCTTTTTTGACCTAAATAAGAAATGACTTTAAAACTTTTTTTTATATTACTTGTTTATTTTAATATTTGTATCAAATAATTATATCATTACAAAGATTGTTTCATCCAAAATATTTCGAATTAATTTTTCCTTTCTTAATTTAATTAACTAAAATTACGCTCGAGCTGGTTTAGTTGCGGTTAAGTGATTTAGTACCAGACGTTATTCTATTTACAGTCATTTATTTGCAAACGGAATTTAACAAAAACATTTTTTTAGATTATAGCTACAATGTGCTATTCTCAAATCATTTAATATAAAATAAGCACAGGTAACTAGAGCACTAAAAAAGACCACGCGTTGCAAGTTTCTTTGTGGTGTTGCGGTAGCCCAATGATGTAGGTATCGGATCATGTCAGGCATGTCTTGAGTTCGAGCCCAGTACAACTAAAGACCCACTGTGCAGGGCAGCGATGTACATTAAATCTGTTGATAGCTGAAATGTCCTACCGTTAATGTGGTAGTTAGGAGAGGGGGTACCAGCTAAGATGTCGTCCTCGTCACTTGACCATGGTTCAAAATTACGTGGTCCGTCGCCAAAAGCCCTCGTGTAGCTGAGCAGTGCGACGTTAATATTCACTCACTCACTCGCAATTTTTTTTCGTTTTACAAAAAAATTAAAATAAGTAAGGAAATTAATAATATGAATAATATTTAGAAATTCCCCCCCCCCGGGTGGTTAGCAGAAAATATTCCTTAGAAAGTATGAAGGAGCCTATATACTCATTTCATTACATAATCCTTAGATCTTCAGAATCTTTCTGGTGGCTGTTTGATTTGTTGTTTATTAACATTGCACTTCGAAGTAACACAAAAGCTATTGGTGACAGACTTCGTAATCTAGTCAAGTGACGAAGACGACACCTGGGCTAACAACTATTCCTCAAATTTCCACATTCCGTCAATGGCAACTTCCGTCAACTTCGTGGCACGACATATAAAACGCGAACATCAGTTCTTCTTCGCGGAGGGTCTTTAGTGTACGAAAGGTTAATTAAACAGCACCGGACATGATTTAGCTACCTTGGGTATTTCTTGATTTCTTGATGACCGACCGATTACATTTGACAATAAAAAATGTACGCGAGCACCAACACTTTTCTTTTTGTGTCTATGGATATATCCATTCTGAATGAACATACAAGAAATTTGAGCCATCTCACTTTTTACCGATAGCAAAGCAGGCACTCATCTCAACTTCAGGACTCAATTTTTTCCACTTGGACTCTGCCTGCAAGCCCCACTTAGCCACTCCCCCTTTTCAAGTACGTTGCACCAATTAGGTAGCTTCT
Source organism: Trichonephila clavipes (assembly GCA_019973935.1). NCBI lineage: Eukaryota > Metazoa > Arthropoda > Arachnida > Araneae > Nephilidae > Trichonephila > Trichonephila clavipes. Next base: position 448,663 of record BMAU01001220.1, read on the forward strand.
TATCCACACAAGACTGCCACTTTCGTGTCTCTGATATGAGAAGGAGGTTCAATAAGCGAGCCAATTGCCCAGTGACATCAAGCGTATCGTATACAAGAAATTTAAGCATCAAAATTTCAATGTGAGCTAACCATATCCTTTGTAACCAATTTGGCGCAATGTGTGATGTTAACTCTAGAATTAAAATAAAAAATTTAAATATTATTTTCGAAATCTTTTGATTTGTAATTGGAGTAACACTTTCATTGTTTTTCGATTGCTTCAAAAGTCAGGATTGCCCAACTTAAATTATTTAATTTGTATTAGATTGACTACTTTCCAATATTATGAGGATGACAAAATTATTTCTCGAACAAGTAATTTTTAAGTAAAAATATTTATTTATCTTTTAATCCGGACAGTGTTGGTAATCTAGAATAATTCTTTTCTTAGCTCTTCAATCGAATTACTGTTTTAGTCTTTTATCCATGAGTTAAGGTTACTTTTTTGGTGCCAAATTAATTAAATTACTTACTTTGGTCGACACATTCATTATATTTCATTGGAAGGATTATTTACAAATAATCACGCCTCTGAAAAGACATCATTGCACAATTTTTAGAATACAGAAAACTAATCGTGCTTTTAAATCGTCCATCACCGGTAGTTTCCGAAAGCAAACTTTTGTTAATCTAAAAAGTTACTGATATTTTGTTTTCTGACACAGCAGAGTGGTACTTAGATTCCAAGCATTGGTCGCCATATTCAGTAGTCATAACATTTTTGGTTCTAATTCAAGAACCATGAACCATAATTTTTGAGTCATGTGTCATTAAGGTATCCGACTACGTTCGGAACCGTGATTTTAAAAAAGCGCTTAAATGGATAATTTTCATGATATTTAGTGTCACTCAGATTAGAATGCATGCATAGAATTGTTTTAAGGAGATTTTAACAAAAAAAATTATTTAAATATAATATTTTGGCAAAAAATAGAATAATATGTCTTCCAAATGTTCTCCTTTTGTGAAAAATGCTTCTATTATAATAATATTTTACCTGTATATAGCTCAGGCCTCTCTACAGAAGCTCAACTAGAATTTTCGAAAAATTCACATTATTTTACACACACTGATTTACTTCCTTCTTTACTCACAAAGTATTTTCTACCTGTCTTGACACAAAGGAAGTTCTGGAGTAGGCGCTGTAAGCTTGATCCCGGTCCTCTCACCCAAAACCATTCTTGTCTTTCCCTCCCCAATAAAATAACTGTTCCCCCTTAGCAGCATGTCATTGGGTCATTACTCTAATGTCAGCCCGTGGTTGTTACATCAAACAATTGGTATTTACATCACTCGATAGCTAGGTAACATTGGACCAACAGCCATCTATGGGCTCAGCGCCTGATGGGTGTCACGCATTTGTCCCATGGATGACCACATCTGAAAAACCTTATTATAAATCAACCTTCCGACATCTACCTTTGCCCCTTTTAGGCTAACATCTAAAACACATTGTCGCACAGAAATAAATTCGTTATGCGAACTTATACGCTGTTCCAGCCACTGCATTCAGGGACGCATGAATTAATGTTAAATTTTTCATAATTTTTACTTATTTGTTTTACTCCGTTCGGCCTCAAAATATTCTAAACATCTTAAAATTTGAGAATATGTTTCGTTTGCCTCAAAAATTACAAATTAAGTATCCAATGGACTCTTCTTTTTACGCATTACGAGTATACTCGTCAAGACACAAAATCCTGCAACTTCTCCATGCCGAGTACGCTCGTCAATCACAGTTAACTGGTAGATGTCAAGTTAGAGTAATATTAACGTCGCTTTATAAAGCTACTGGTGACGGATCTCGTAGTTCTAACCATGGCCAAGTAGGGATGGGAAGATATTTGAGCCTCAATTATTTTGCATGCATCGGCGCCATCTACACGGCGGGTTTTCAGCGGTACTAGGCTCAAACTCAAGACATGCCTGCCACATGTCCGTTACCTTGACCACTATGGCTACCACAGCCGCCTTTAATGTCAAAACATGTCGTCCAGTAAATATTAAAATAGTCTGTTAGTTGTCCTGTAAAAGGCATCGCATATGAAATATTTCTATTTTATGTGACAGTATTTAACATTTACCGTGATGTTGAATTTCAAATATAAAATTTGTACCAATATAAAATTGTATCAATTACAAATTTATATTTGTTTGTGTGAATTTCAAACGTCTCCTTTCAGTTTTTCGAAAAGAAGCAATATTTTTACAATCAAAGAAAGCTACCATATTTTTTTAGTCATGAGAAAAATAACATATACAACAAGAGTGCATTTGATGGCTTAAATGGAATTGCGAATGCGCGTGATCACCACTTATTCTCTCATCCTTCGACTTTTTTCCCCCTTCATTACATTTATTAACTTAAAAATTAGATTAAAAAAGAAAAAAAAAATCTGAAAAATAAATAAAAATAAAACAATTTTTTCCTAGAAAAATTCAATTCATTCGAAACCTTCAGTAATATGAAACTCAGCCGCAAGTGGTTTTATGGGATTCTCATTCTTTCAATTAATACTTCATTCACTTATTTTAATTTCTTAAGACAAATTTTTTTTATCACGGTTTAGTTTTAAAGCAGTTATTATTACTGAAGTTTGATAGAATAAGCAGAACCTAAAAATTAGTTTTAAACAAAACAAAAAAATTCTTTCACTTTGTGTTGTACACATCAAAGCTAAGCAAAAATAATATACCATATATAGATCAGCCTCCATCCATTGAATTTTCTTACATCGCGAAAACCTATACGCATATCAACTTTTCCGAAGCACAAGTGTAGGGGATTTATTTTTGTATGCGGAAGAAAATTCCTATATCGAATTTTAGACAAGGCGAATCCTGATTTTCTTTTCTGGAATGAGGTTTCAAGAAATTGCGTGCATATAGAAGTTGAAAAACATGGCAAAACAGAAAGAAAAGCTAGTAAATTTTACCACAAGAGATGTCTTATGAATATTTTTAATATAGATACATACATAGTCACTGGCGTAGCTAGTCCTGAATGGACCCCGTATCTAAATGCCTTATGGGGCCCTTTTTCGAGTCCTTTTAAAATGTAATGATTTTTTGCTTGCACATTTTGGGGTCCTTAAAGATTGGGTTCCGTATCCTCTATACGGTTGATACGGCGGTAGCTACGCCCCTGATATAGGTATTAGAGGCTAAGCCAGCGTTCTCAAACGGTGGGGAACGCCCTCCTATATTGAAAAGTCGAAAACAAAAGATTTTAAAAACATTCCTAATTTATTGAAAGTAAACAAAGTACATTGAGATAATAAAAAATTAAAAAAAAAACATTTACGCTTGATATAATACATTTATACATGTATGAGTACTTATCAATGTATTTCATGATTAATTTAACAATATTAAGTTAAGTACAAGTTATATAAAAAAAAATATATATATATTGCCACTGACTTTGTACGTATGCCTAAAAATGTATACAAACATTGCCTCTTATCTTGATAATTATTACGGTTTCTACTTAACTAGCCGTTTCCCACCCGCTTCACTGGGTATTTAACGATATTGTATAAATGTATACTGTTTACATATATATGAATTATTGATATCTAGCATTTAGAATTCGATTGTATTGAAAAATATATTTATAGTTGTAACTCTCGCCTCTTGATATAAAAAGGACATAAATTATAATATCTAATTTCTATTTATATCTAAAATAGAAGGATAAAGATTTTTTTGCGCTCACTTAACCTAATAATCAAGTGGATAGCCACCAAAGCAACTTTCAGTGGATCTCTACTCCATAAAATAAATATGAGTGCTAAATTTCAAGTCTAAATCTAACAGAGCAAAAACAGAATTTGTATCATCAATACCATGTTGACAGCATTCTTAGCGGATTTCAATTCAACAAAAGAAGCATGCAAGCCAAATTTTATTATTGTAGTCTTAGCAGTTTGAAAACGGGAATTTCGTCTATCAATGCGCCCCAATAACTCTCCCCGCTTCCCCCTGGAGTTGATTTCCGTAAAATCCATTCTTAGTGGAACTCTATTCAACTAAAGAAAAGTGCTCAACAAATTTCAAGTAAATGGGTTAAATTCAAAAACAGGAATTTTTCTATAACACGCCTTAATCCCTAGAAACCCAACTCCTTTGGGGGTCCGTTTTCGAAAAACTCTTTGTAAAAAGAACTCTATTCCATGAACGGAACATACCTTCTAATTTTGAAGCATGTGGGTCTATTAGTTTAAAAGCGGAAATATTTATCTATTACGCCCCTTAATCCCCCTCAGTGACCCTTGGGGATCCATTTTCCCCCAAACTATTTTGTAGCGGATCTCTACGCCGTGAAATAAATCCTCTTACCAAATTTTAAGACTGTACGTCTAATAGTTTAAAAATGGAATTAATTATATAAAACGCCCCTTAATCCCCGCAACGCCACTTAGGAAACGATTTTCACAAAACCCGTCTTATAGCAGATCTCTACTCAATGAATGGAATCTGCTTACTCAATTTCAAGATTTTACGTCTAATAGTTTAAAAAAAGGAGTTAATTGCCTATTACGACCCTTAATTCTCCAAAACGCCACTTGGGGTCGATTTTCACAAAACCCATTTTGTAGCGGATCTGTACTCTATAAAACAAATCTGCTTATCAAATTTCAAGACTGTACGTCTAATAGTTTAAAAATGGAAATAATTATCCATAACGCCTCTTAAGCCCTCGCAACGCCACTTAGGAAGCAATTTTTACAAAAACCATCTTATACCGGATTTCTACTCAATGAATGGAATCTGCTTACTCAATTTCAAAATATTACATCTAATTGTTTAAAAAAGGAGTTAATTACCTATAACGCCCCTTAATTCTCTACAACGCCACTTGGGAGTCGATTTTGACAAAACTTATTTTATAGCGGATCTCTACTCTATGAAAGGAATCTGATTACCAAATTTCAAGACTGTACGTCTAATAGTTTAAAAATGGAAATAATTTTGCATAACGCCCCTTGGAGGTTGATTTTCGTAAAAAATCATTATGTTGGGAATCTCTACTTTATGAAAGTTATCTGTGTACCAAGTTTTTTTTTTTTTTTTCAAGACTGTACATCTAAAAGTTTCGTAATGGAAATAATTATCTATAACGCCCCTTGGGGTTCGATCTTTGCAAAATCCGTTCTTAGCTGACGTCTACTCCATGAAGGGAACCTACCTACCCAATTTTAAATCTGTAGGTTTAATAGTGCCGGAGATATCGTGATTAGTCAGTCAGTGAGTCGCTGTTCTCCTTTATATAGATAGATCACTTAAGTGCCGATTAAATTTACGCGATAACACCGTTTTGAACGTATGCAAGCGTATGTGTGGTATTAGGGGGGGGGAGATGGAGTAAATAAGAAAATGTTCTAAAATAAGTAAATCCTTCGCAAACACTGTCAAGGTCATTTTATTGCATTCTAAAGCCTTCGGAATAATTTTATAGATAGCACTGAACAGATAAAAAAGTATCGTATTTCGGAAAGGTGTATATATACGTTCTGGGCAATTTACGCACTTGCTGAGCAAGACGTTTATATACGCCAGTGGCTCTTAAGAAGTAAGTCGCATTGTAGATTTAGCGTCAAAGTTCATATTATTGAACTTGATACATTGTTATTGTATGGAGGAGGGCGCGATGGAAATGATGATTGGATGTTGGGTATTGAAAGTTTAAGAAGTACTGGACTAAGCAAAGTTTCGTGAAATGCTCAAAATCCTTTAGGATTCTGGTGGAGTTGAACTCTTGCAGAACTTTTTACGTTTTCTTTTAAAAAATTTGAATTAGAAGCAGAATGATATTTAAATGTTAATTATACATAAGCTTATTGCATTTATTTTGATACTGTCTTATTTTTGTTTTGATGTCCAAGTTCTGGGAATGCTACTTCAATAAATGTATAATATCTCCAAAGTTCATTTCAAATGGCTGATATTTTTTTAATGCTAGTCAAAAAAAATGCCTTGCATCCATACACAGCATCTAGAACTCTTATAAACAAAAAAAATGCACGCTTTTTTAAATTTCTTGATTGTTGTATTATTAAAATTTAGATACAATTTACACTGCAGCTCACTTTTTATATTTGCTGTATTTATTTTTGAAGTATAATACTTGTAGTATTATATATATATATATATATATAGTCCAGTTAAAGTTGTGACGGATCTATAGGCGACCTTCAAACTAACCCTCTTGGGAAATCTCTGGGCTATTAATTCGCGTTATTCACAACCAGCCCTTCGTAAGAAGAGAATCGTGATATGTAAATTAACTCACTATAAATAAGCGAGGTTTTTTAGCTTTAGAAGGAGAAGGAGCGGAGATACATAAACACTTTAGACAGGTGAGATTGATATTAAAGGTATAATATTTGAATTATAGAGCTTTGATTATTAATAGGAGGAAACCTGCAAGTGACGATTGTTCACCAAGATTGAATTCAGATTAGATTAAATTAGAGAAAAAGTTATAGATCCTGAAGGATGCAGTTTGTAATTCGACTAATCGCTTACATGCATGTGTCGTTGTTCCACTTTCACGATTTCTATTGAGTCATTCTCTTAAGATTATTAGTTGAAATTGTGTCTGTGCTAAGTGTTGAAATAAATAGAATAGATTTGAATCATGTGTCGAGTTTTTCTTCCTTTCCACCTACATATCTAGGTGCTCACGAGAGAGGCGCGGGCCTCTTACAAAGTTTACACACAGCTTTCACTTGACTTAATCAGTTTTTATGCCGTCTAAAATCGAATAAAATGACAAAATTTTAAAATCAATCTGCACAAAAATATAATTTTTTTTAAAAGAAGTATATTTATGATTAAATCTACTCCCATAGTTATTTTTATGCGTCTCTTTTAGACTGTGCAATAAATAAGAGAGTGGCTTTATTGGATAACAATAACCTAATGGAACCTTTCACTTTGAAAGGATTCTCCACCGTCTGTTTCAAGAGGCAAATAACTCTCAAGATGGCGCGCCAAGAAACAATCTCTCTAATAAATGAGCCAAGTAAGCCGATGGGAAACATTCAAAGAGAAAATCAGCGTTTAGAGATGCCGTGCTGAGAGTCAGTAAAGCATTTGTAAGTGACTAAATGCGCATGAATTTGAGAAAAGCCCCTCTTGCCTAACAGAACATTTTATCCTAAAACTCCTATTTTAGAGATGGTTTACTTTTGAATAACGTAGTTTGTAACTAACGTAGTTTTAATTTAAGAAACTTGGAAAACACCATAAATTCATACATAATAAATAATAATAATAATAACAGTTTACTTAGTCTGAACATTCATTTATTCCAAGAAATATTGTCCTACTTATTAATATCCTTAATTCCTTTGGTGTTGTGCTCAGAATTTCACAGATAGGGATAATTTCGATTTCTTTAATATTGAGCTTGACTATTAACTAATGAACCTTTCTGAACCATATTTTTCTTTTAAAACAGATTGAAGAAATGCAAAGCCTTCAGAGATGTTTGAAGTAAACGGTTAGCGCAATAATTTTTATCGAAGAAATACAAAACAAGTAATAAAAAAAAGTAAATTCTTATTTATAGGTCAACAAAGAAAAATAAAATTTTATTTTAGTTATTTTTTATTAAAGTTACAATTAACATAAATATTTATACACATATGACAGAATCCCACCATTAAGTGGCAAAATAGAAAGCGATTTTCCTCTTGCAATTTTCCATTTCCTTTTCTATATAGGGTATTGAACTATTATTTTTGTTTGTTCCTATTCTTCCATTAATTAAATCTAATTATTCCAATAAAATAGCACAGTAAAAAGAAATCACATTCTCAGAAATAAGGCTATGTCAAGTGGGATTTCAACCCACGACCTTTCGATGAGAAGTCCAACACACTATCCATTGCGTTACAGGAACGCAATGGTCGATTTTCCTTTCTATTATTATTTTTGTTTGGGTCATCTGGGCCCATGTTGCTATCTGCTTTTATCCCGTCATGGGTACGACATCATCATCATCATCATTGTAACATTTAAAATTAAAAAAAATTGATAAGTGGTGAAAATAGAGTCGTCGCTCTTGGCAGATATTAAAATGTGATCCCTATAAATCCCTACTAGACTATTAGACGAATGTTTAGTTTATCTAGGGTTATATCTAGATGTTTTTATTGATCGCAAGAGTATATTTCAATCGCACTTGAGTAAGTTAGAGTTATATTAACATTGCGCAATAAAGCAACACGAGGGCTATTGGTGACTGATCTCGTAGTTTTCAACCTCGGTGGACGACACTTGAGCTGACACCTCTAAATACCACACCACATCCACGGGAGAAGACATAGAGCATCAACAAATATAACGTGCAACGACCCTTCAACACGGAAGGTCTTGAGTGGCACCAGGACTCGAACCTGTGACACACTGTCAAGCGCTCTTAATTGTGGAAATTATATGCATTCAACATATGCTAATTTTACTTATTATTGTAAATAGAATGAACTTAGTTATTTCCACACCGAATAAAAAACAGTATTTAATATAATTTTTCACGATATTTCACCACAGCATTCTTTTTCTTTACCGAACTGACATTAGAATATCAGAAGTATGGGGAAACAAACAACAAATTTTATAATATGCTCCCATTTTTTTTATCGATATGGAAAAGATTTACGACAGGGTAAAAAAAACTTTTCTGCTCTCTTCTCTCTAGAAAATATAAATGTTTTAACGTCGCCAATTACGAAAAAAGATGCTTTTTTTAATCCGCTTTCCTAATAAAATTATCATTTTTTTAATTGATGAAGATAATTTATTTCTTTCGAAAAAAGAATTGTTTTATGATTCATTAATCAAATTTTTTTGTTGAGACGACAGAGCGCTGATTTTACAGATTCGTTAATTTTTTATAAACTCGAAAATAATTTTTTATGCCAGTTCCTTTTTTTGCGGCACCTTTTTAAGTTTTGGAAGAGCAATAAAAGAGCACGAACAGTCATGAGTAAATGCGATAAAATATTATCGTTAAATAAATTTCCTTAACATTTATTTTATTAAAGAATGGCAATACATTTAGAAAGTAATTGAGCAAAGGTGGCAATTTTACTTTTAGATAATGCACTTTTTATATAGAAAGGATTTCTTTTAAATGGATTTGAATAATATCAGTAATATTTGCTAATACCTCTGGGAGAGATTAAAAAGAATAGCATAAATAAAAAGACTAAGATCGATCATTTCAAGTGAAAAAAAACCCGAAAAAGAATAGAACAATAAGAATGTCTGATCGCGTTTATGAAGATTAATATACTTAAAAAAACATTTAAAATAAGATTTTTTTGGAGATAAGAATCTAATAAAAAGTTCAAGGAATTTCAATATTTTCCTACAATTCGATTTAAAACGTACATTATTAAAATAGTCTACAAAAATAAGTCCAATAATGTATACATAATGTATCAAAATTCAGTACAATTCTATCAAATATTTTTTGCAGTGGAAATTATTATAAATATTCCCAGTCACATTACAAATGAAATCAAGTAATGTATTTGATATTTTTCTAAAGCAGAGTGACAGAAAATATGATTTTATGAGAAAGAATATCTTTTACCACACAAATGCAGTCGCGCTTTTTGTAAAAATTTTCAGTACTTAGTTTTATTTTGTGAACCAAATTTTATTCCCATAATGTTTTAAGATTCTATAATTTCAGTTTTAATTCTCTTTAAAATCAGTATGCTATAATTCCTTTATTCAATTCAAACTAGAAGAAATTCAATTTTAAATTGTCCTGTTTCACTTTTAATATATCAGATTTTTTTTTAGACTTGACTTTCATTTTTCTTTAGAATATTTTTATTATTTAATTAAAGAATATAGGGATCACATATTTAAGCAATTGCTTCATTTTAAGACTGAAAATATAACTAAAATTTTAGAAGTAAGAAAAGGAAAATATGACGTGTTTTATTTATATATTTTTCATTCAAATTAATAATTTCCTTTTATTTGATACATGTTTTTATGTTCTGAAAGGAAATTTTATTGCGATAAAAACAATCAATTATAAATATATATATATATATATATATACTACATCACGTGACTTCTGGCAATACTTTTAATGAGAGGAATTTATCGTCGGTTGGTTCAATGAATTATTACTGTAATCGTTTCAGCAATGCCAACATCATTCATATTTTCAAGGCTTTCAATTTACCATGCATGGTCACGTGAAGGAAAATTTTTAAACTTCGAAACGATTCATTCAAAGAAAAGCTTAGATATCATAATTTAAATAAAAATTCCGCATTTCGAATGTACTTTTAAGCATTTCAAAATTAATTTGAAGATTGTATTTATATTTAAATACGAAACAATGGCAATGGTACGTCACAGACAGATTGTTTGCTTTCTTTATGAATACAGCAACTGGAAAGCTAAATATAATGAAAACGCATGAATGTTCATTTTTGAAGAATAATCTACAATTATAGAAGTTTAATTTCTCACATATTTATATATCATCTTCCAAAAACTAATTTTTTATCTTTTTTTTAAAAATAAGAAGTTTTTTTATTTAATTTGCATTTAAATACCATAAAAGACGAATGGCTGCTTAAAATAAGTGAACATTGATCACATTAAATAGTGTTTTAATAACGAACCAAAGCTTTCCGATAAAATACAAAAATTCAAGTACCATAAAATCCAACGTATTACGCGCACCTTTAACACCAAAAATAAGATCCAAATGTACGGAAGCACGTCATACGCTGGGTATAAAAATGATAGCTTTGAAAATAAAACGGGTGATGAGCATAGAAAAAAAAAGAAATTACGCATCTTATTAACTTAAAGAGTTGTAGTTTAATAAGTATAGTATTGTTTCAAAGGCCTGAGATAATACTTCGAATAAAGGACTTCAGAACACAAGAACAAAGCACATGTACATTTCAGGTTTCTTTGTAAAAAAGAGGGTGTGCATTATACGGCGAATATGCCAAAATACAAAGAATTGCAGCTTGAAAGTGTAGGTACACGTTACGGTAGTTTATTTGCCGCCCTCCCAGGTGAATTAATTACTCTAACAACGGCAAATGAAATTAAACCATAAAATTATACCCGACAGTTCTATAAAGAAACTAAGAAATGGATCATTAGTCGAATATGAATCCTAGAGACGGGGGAAAACGCACTCTGTCTGAGTAAACAAGCTAAGTTGAACAGCCCACTTTATTTTGTATACAAACTAAACAATTTACTCGCACAAAAGTAGGTTGCGTTCCCAAAAAAACACATGCGTGCTTTACAGGTGCACCTTCACCTAAATTTACTGCCTAAATTACGATCGTTTCTTGCACACATAAAACGACACTATATAACTTAAGGAAATATTTCATTTAAAATACGAAGAGATGTGTGAAATTTTTTGCAAGTGAACGAATATACACTAAGATGATAAAACTACTCAGCATTTATTTAAAATTTTAATAATAACGTTTTGCGGCTGTATATTTACTAGTATAACTAGTAGGTTATACTTAGTATAATCTCATGATAAACACATGTTTTATGATTAAGGCTCCTGTCTGTCGACATTTTTTGAGTGTGACCATAAAGTTTTAATCCTATAGAATTTCTGCTTTTCCGCATAACCCAAGACTAGTGCATCACATTTAAGGCAATAGTTCAGTTCTGGTTTTGTGGGACATGGGGCAACAAAGAGCCTATATATATATTACCCCATTTAAGACAATAAAGTGTGTTCAGTCGAAAAACAAAATAATTAAGATTTGTCTTCAGTTACATTTACCCTGTGACTTCTGAAAATACTTCTCAAAAAACAAGAAAGCTCACACACAACTGAATAGTTAGAATTTAAATAAAAATAGTTTCAAAAATTTTGTTGCGAAAATATATAATTCTGAAGAATTAATTTTTTATTAGGGACGCATTTCATTATTGTCAAATTGAAACACTTGTGAAAATGAGGAGGTTTATTCTATTTTTCTTCCGTCCAATCAAATTGGAACTTAAGCTAGAGCAACACCGCACCACAAATGAACGCTCATGGAAGTAGATGATTAAAATTTGTAGCAGTGCGTGAGTGAATGAGTGAATATTAACGTCCCACAGTTAAGCTACACGAGGTTTTTTGGTGACGGATCTCGTCATTTTGAACCATGGTCAAGTAACGAAAACGACACCCGAGCAGGCACCCCCTCTCCCAACTAAGAAACCACACCAACAAGAGGACGTTTGATCTCTTGGCAGATTTATCGTGCATCGATCCCCTAGACGGCGGGGTTTCAGTGGTACTGGGATCAAACTCATGACACACCAGCCACGATCCGATGTCTTGACCACTAGGCTTCAGTGACCCCCCAAAATTGTAATAGATGATTATGCACAATGGTAGATGTGTTTGTGGACGATTTTTCCACATTAATTATCACCAGAACCATATAATCGTATCCACTTTTACGATCTCGGAGGATTGGCAAGTTTAAAGGGACATGATACTATTTACACAAAAAATTCTAATTTAAGGATTTTCAAAAATCTTTTTGGTTGCCTCCTATGTGCGTATACTACGTAAAACAGACTATGTGCTCAAAATTTCATAAAAGACTAACCATTTAATTTTTAAAGGAAAGAACAAAAATTTATGAAGCGTGATTTTATAATGCTACTACAAAAATTTACGTACAGGCATGAAATTTGATTTACAAGTATATCAAAACACGTATAACAAAAGTTGGTATGGGTTTCGCAATAACATATGATTGGTGTTCGTACAATACTTCTTTTTAGGAATGCTTACTGAAAATTCCATAAAAAATGTATACATTCTGAGTTCAATTATTTTTTAAAACTTAAGTATTGCTTTGATTCAAAAATGCATACCAACTTTTGTTACATGTACTATTAGCAACAGGTAAAAAAAATTCAAAGCATTAGGCACAATAGAAAAAAAAGCCTTAGCATTTTAAATGAGAAGACACTAGTTATTTTATCTTTCTGAGATAAGTAAGTTTGAAGTGTTGAGTTGCCATAGCAATGTGAATAAAAACGAACGTAAGAACTATCATAATTCTCCGTTTTTTAAGTTTAGATCTTTCAAATTTTGTGAGGATTTAGAAAAATATATAAAAAATAATTAAGGCTAAAAAAAATCACATTTGATTTTTTGACCGATTTTTCTCAATTGAATCGTACTGTGTCCTCTTAACAGGTAGCAGTTCATTTCAGATACGTATCAAATAATTTCTATCCTGTAACTTTTGTCTTGCCTGCACTCGCGTTTTCTCTTCTCTTTTCAAGTGTCAAACTTTTAATAAAAGTAAATTATTAAAACTTCTTTCTCTCTTTTCCTTTCCTTTTTTTTTTTTGCTTGCAATCAGTTTGAGTTTGATTTAACGGCTATTCCTCCGATGCTGAGCTCTTAAAGCCCTCGTGTAGCTGAACAGTGCGACGTTAATATTCAATCAATCAATCAATCAACCGCTGCTGAGCTCGGATCTCCCAAGAATCAAACTATAATGAGCGTTATCTCTACCACAACTAACAAGAGAAGGAAGTGTCGTGACATATTACCCAATATTTAAGGAGAAAAGAAGAAACTACGTAGGATTAATATTATACTCAAGGAATCAAAATGACAGGAACTTTAACATAGTTTACTATGATAATCGCTTAACACGAAAAAATATTGCAATCCCCTCAATCTATAAAAAACATATATTAAGCAAAATTAAGTTATTTATAGTACATTTTATTCACACACTGCATGCATATATGCATGTACTTAATAAAAATCAATGAAACAAAAACATTCGCAAGAACTTAATGAAATTTAATACAAAATTTTGAAGTTTTTAGAAAAACAAAACTTTTGAGTTTGGGAAAATAATATGACATTTTTAATTATATAGTCTTTTTTAGCATCAAATTATATTTTTCTCTGTGTTGTCTTTATTTAGCATCAAATTATCAACGAGTTGTTTGATGTCATCCATTTTGTAATTCATTTCGACATTGGAATGTTCGTCTAAACGCGAACCAAACTCACTGATTTTTACTTACACTGCGATGTACTCTTCAATTAATTCCAAAGCCAACTGATTAGAGATGAGATGTTTTTGTGTTGTGTTTGTAGGGGTGGAGGGTAAGAGTAGCTCAGATAAACAAAATTAGTTCGTGTCTCAGGCTATTTCGAGGGCATTTCAAAGCCAAGCTAGCCTCCTTTCTGCGAAACATCTGAAACCACATTATCTCCTTTCACACTCCTTTTAAATCTCACCCTCGTGGCTTATGTTTTTCAATTCCTACTATTAGCTCACTCTCTCTATATATTTATTTATTTATGTATTTATGTTGTTCAAACTTTTAATCGTTTTAATAAAATACTTTCTATTCATCCAATCATCTTCAAATAATTTTTTTTAAAACTTGTAGTGGATGACACTTGATGTTAATACAGTTTTTTCAAATATTAATTCATTAAATTTAATTAAATTAATTACCGGTTCGGGACCGTTGCATTAATTCATGTTAATTTCATCTTAAGCGTTTTCGCGCTTAACATATTTCACTGTATTATATGTATTGAATGAAAAAATCAACGTGTGGGGGGGGAGATTGAGTTTTACTGTAAAAACAAACACAAAAAGTGTTTAGTGTCAAACAAATTTACAATATATCCTTATTAATATCAATAAAGTTTCACAACATGCGCATTTTCCTCTTAATGGATTTTACTGCATCATTCCAGCCGCAAAAAAACGGTTAAAACTTTTTAAAAATAGTATTTATTTTCTCTCTTGAAAAAGACCATTCCCGAGTGGAGAGCCAATACACGCAGAAATCAATGATTGATTGATTGAATATTAACGTCGCACTGTTCAGCTACACGAGGGCTTTTGGCGACGGACCACGTAATTTTGAACCATGGTCAAGTGACGTGGACGACACCTACACGCAGAAATCAAAGCCTACGCTAAAAAAAAAAAAAAAAAAAAAAAAAATATCGGACATTAACTGAAATATAAATGAGCAACAGATCCCATTGCGTTAACAAAAAAAAATACGAAATTTCCAGCGAGACGTAATTACAAACAACATTGAATTTCTCCTTTCTAAGACAAAAAAAAAAAAAAAAAGAGTAAAACGGTGAAGTTTTTTTTAAAGGGGAAGGGGCACTTTATTAGGTTACGAAACACTTATTTTATTCAGTATCACTCGAAAATTTTCTAAAAAGATTTACATTTCATACATTAACAGTTATGCAAGAAATAAGGTATCTGCATAGATCAAGAAAAATGTTTAGATCAATTTGTAAAATAGATAACAAACGAATAAATGAATAAACAAGTAATATAAAAAATATTTTCAGTCCATTCAAGAAAAGGTCAATAAAGACAAATTTGATTTTAGTTACTTTTTACTAAATAGTTTCAATTAACATAAATATGTATATAAATGTGACAGAATCTCTATATTAAGTGACAAAATAGAAAGCGATTTTCCTTACAGTTTTCCATTTTCCCTTCTATATAGGGTGTTGGACTATTTTGTTAGTTACTATTTATTGATTAATTAATTTACATTATTCTAATAAAATAGTATAGTAAAAAAATCCCATTATTTGTAAACAATTGGATTATATATCTGTACATATATATAGTATAATAAAATAAAAGTGAAAAGTTCTAAAACATACAATGCCAAAGAAGAAAGAAATTGGAGAAACACAACAAATGTAGGTACAAATAAGAGTGTTTGGACTAAACTGGAGACCTATTATGATTTTTAAAGCTGTCGCTGAATTAGACCAGCGATTTAAGGTTAAGCAATGCTTTATGGATCCACTTTCCCCGTGCAGCAGAAATTTTCGACATAATAGAAAAAAAGAAAAAATAGAGCCATGTTGAAAGGTTAAGCTTATTTCTATCACACGTGGATGATAAACCTGGTAATAGAGTAAAAAGAAATGAAAAAGAAAATTAATTATCTCTCAAAGAGAGGAATATTAAGAAAATTTTACTATAGAAGGAGAGAGTGAACTAATAGGAATTGAAAAAGCGATATGGAAAAAAAACTAGTTGAGATTCAAGGGACGAAAATCACCGCGAAAAATCTTAGTAGAATGTTGACGCGAAGTTACCATCTTACTTTTACCTTCTGCCAAGAATTCCCATAAAGGTAATACTTTGTATCATCCTACAGCGCATTGGAGAGCTCTCAGATAATGTATCCTATCGATCATGGCATGTGAGGGTTTAAATTGGATAGGAGATTCCAGATGGAGGCCCTCATTACGCGGCTATAAACACAGGGAAGGTATCGTATACCATTTAACATATCTGATGAGCGATAGATCAGTTGGAGCGGCTCTTCGATGCTAATCGGGGCTATCATAAATGCACGAACAAAGTGAATACCTTATCAGCATTACAGATGCTTATTTAGCGCAGAAATGCAATTAAAAAGTCTGTTTCTGTTGAATTTGAAATAACTTATAATGAGATCATAACAATTCGTCAGTAATGAGTAATTTTTTACACATAAAGTAATGATTAATGCAGTGTTATTTATTACAATATGATAAATTGCTTAAAAACAGTAAACATTTAGCAATATCATTAAATTAATTGCAAATGCTTAAATAACAGGGTTATTCCCCCCATTTTTTACTCCATTATAGTTTTAAAATTAATTGATTCAGTCCTAAGTGTGGAATAGAAAATCAATGCTCGGTTTTATGTTTCGTCCTGTTATCGCATTTGATTACAGTGCTTTTAATATTTGCAACCCACTATTCAGTCATCATTTTCATTGCGCCCCCCTCCATTCAATAACAATTCAATAATACTATACCTTGACGCTAAAGCTACAATACGGCTTTAACCTCTTAAGTGCCACTGGCGTAATAAACGTCTAACTCAGCCAAAGCATTAATTGTCCTGGACGTATATATACGTCTTTCCGAAAAACAATCTTTTCTTTATACTGCTATTCATAAAATTATCCCGAAGGGGCAATGTGAAAATTAAATAATTTTAAAATATTTATTGAATCTATTTTTTATGTAGAATTTATTGCTGACGCTAATTTTTACGATTAAAGCTTTGCATGTGCCAAGCGGTTTTTATTTATGTTAATGTTATGTTCTATTTATGTTTTGAGTTTTGAATAATTGTGAAAAAGCGGTGAGATTAGATTATATAATTTCACTCTCTCTCTCTATCTCTGTAAAATGATTGATACTAAGTTTCGTAATTATGAATTCTATAGCCTCGCTCAGTGTTGAGCGAGTGTTTAGTGTCACAAAGCAACATGAGGGCTACTAGTGAAGGACCTCGTCAATTTGAGCCACGGTCAATTGACGAGGACGACATCTGAGTCGGCAACTCACTCTTCTAATTTCCCCATCCCGCCAACTCTCGGTATTCGAGCATCGTCAGATTTTAATTTCATCATCTCCTCTACACGATGGGTCTTCAGTGGCTGAATGAATGAGTGAATATTAATGCCGCACTATTCAGCTACTCGAGAGATTTTGGCGATAGACCTCGATAATTTTTGAACCATGGTCAAGTAACGAGGACGAGACGTGAGCTGCCCTCCCCTTCTTCTAACTTCCACACCCTACCAACGGGAGGATATTTGAGCTTCGACAGATTTAACGTGCATCGTCCCTCTACACGGTGGTATTTCAGTGGTACTAGGCTCGAACCCACGACACGCCAGCGAGGAGTCCGTTGACCGCTTTGCTACCGCGGTCGGGTCTTCAGTGTGATCATGACTCTAACACGCGACTCTACGCCGGCTACGAGTCCGTGACCATGACCAGTAGGCTACCACGGCCACCCTGTTTGTTTTATTTTATATATATATATATATATATATATATATATGTGTGTGTGTGTGTGTGTGTGTTATTCAAACAAACTAATTCAGGTACACGAAAGTTTTTATTTAAAAAGGAAAATTTGACCTAAAAAGTAAACTTTACAAAAATCAAAGATAATGTTTAGCTTAGGCGTTTAAAATTTCAACCAGCTAAACTCTGTTGAAACATATTTCATATTGAAATTCTCTCTCTCTCTCTCTCTTGTTACAAATATTTCATTAAATACTTGTGTGATCTGTGAGAAATTTTGTAAAAAGAGACGCAATAACCTCCCGTCAACAAACTGTAAACACAAAAAAAAAATCAAAATCAAAATGATATAAAGAAATAAAACATTTCTTTTTCATTTTAAAGTCATACTTAAACTATTATAAGTATTTCAGAAGCTTCTATAAAAACAGGTTTAATGAAAATTTTCTCATTTTTTTATTTCTTAAGCGAGATTTAATCGAGATGAGAGAGAAAAAATGAAAAGAATGAAAGAGCAAATTGTGTACAAAGTACAATAAAAGTTATTCCTAAAGTAATCCTAGTTTGTTAACTTAGAACAAGTAACTGAAATTCTGCCAATAGTTTACACGTTAAAGGCATTAAAAATATATTCCATTGAAAATTATGCAACAAAAAAGAATATGAAAGCGTTCATTTTCACATTAAAAAAATATAAAAGCGTTTTTGTAAAGGTTAATACGAAAAATAATTTTTAAAGGTATATATACACTCTGTCGCAAAAAAATATATGCACTCAGAAGAAATTGAGCTACATTCACGAAATTTGGTATGCATGTAGTGTATATGAAAATAAACAAATGATTAAAAATTCAGAACAAAATATCATTTTATTAAGCGGTTACAGCTTGCAAAAGGTTAAAAATCAGTAAGTAGTAAAGCCACCTCTGGCAGCTATACAAGCCGAAATTCGGCGTGGCATAGATTCAATTAGATCACTTATGACCCCCTGTGGAAGATCCTGCCATAGTCTTTGCATCTGCACAGTTAATTCTCCTGTATCTCGGGACGGCTGCAGTTGCCTTTCCAGCGCGTCTCAGACATGCTCTATTGGCGAAAGATCTGGTGACCTGGCAGGCCATGGTAGGACGTCATATCCTTAAAGACATTGTTGGGAGAGTCGCGCAGTATGTGGACGAGCATTATCCTGTTGATAAATGGCACCTGGGCGACTTGATAGCATGGGTAGCACAATCGGCGTTAAAATATCGTCCACGTATCTGCGAGCTGTCAAAGTGCCTTGAAGGACCACTAAAGATGATCGTGTGTCCCAAGAAATTGCTCCCCACACTGTCACACCTTGTGAAATTGCTGTATGCCGCTCGACAATAAATGCCGGATCGGACCGCTGGCCGGTGCGCCTCCAGACACGTGCGGTGGTAATCAGCACTGAGACTGAATCGGGATTCATCACTGAAGATGACACGTCTCCAGTCTGTCACACTCCAAGTTGCCCGAGGTCGGCAAAAATCCATTCGACACTGCCTATGATGTGGGGTCAGTGGTAAGCGTCTTAGCGGACGTCGGCTCCTCAAGCCAACTTCGGTCAGTCGTCTCCTTATGGTTTCTCTTGATGGCACTGGATGTCTGGAAGGAGGTAAGTGGCGTTGAATCGATGCTAGCGACGTTGTTCGTGCCGAAGTGGCCACTCTTCTGATTGCACGATCCTCGCGATCATTTGTGTTCCTGGGACGTCCTGACCCTCCGCGACGGTACACTCTACCTTCTGTGATCCACTGTTGCCAACACCGAGCAACTACCATATCGCTCCGACCGAGGTGGCGGCCGATACGTCTATGCGACCAACCTGCTTCTCTGAGGCCTATTATACGGCCCCTATCAAAGTCCGTCAGCTGCTCGTACTGCCGCCGGTTACGTCTTAGAGGCATCCTAAGTCTCAATATCGTCTATCAAAGTCATCAGATTCGTTTGGATAGCCGTACGGCGCTCGTCATGCTTTTAAACTCTCCCCAGTTGCGCAACTAATATGCGCATAGCACATTTAGCCTTGTCTCATTGGCTTCGAAATTTTAATCATTTGCATATCTCTTACCAGACTACATTCTTGCCGAGTTTCGTGATTGTAGCTTGATTTCTTCTGGGTGCATATATTTTTTTGCGACAGAGTGTAATTACATCCATATTCGAAAGAAAAAAAAACCCCTGAATACATTATCGTTCGATTAAATTTTTTAATCTAATCTTTTGTAACATCTCTCGGACAATTTTTAAGTGGAGTGTAGCCTTTTTTTCTGTCTTTAATAGATTCCGAAAAAAAGGGCCCATTAATTCATTCCCTTGTTAAAAAAATTATCGAGAAGATAGAGTAAAGCTTCCATAAATGTACTACCATAATAACTTAAGACATTTTAAGAAAAAGCAAAATGTCATAAAAACAACTTAATTCAAAAAGGAATTGGGTTTGAGTGTTAAAAAGTATACATGTATAAAATTCTAAAATGTGCATTAACTTTTATTTATTTCTAAAAAAAGAGCAACTTAAAAACTCTATTAAAAAAAATAAAATTTATGCATTTTAACATCAAATTGACAAATCGCCATTTTTGACCCGCCTAACGTTCTTAAGTGAGTGAGTTAATATTAACATCGCCCTATTCAGCTACAGGAGAGTTTTCAGTGACGGGCCTCGTAATTTTGAACCATGGTCAAAACCTGAACGACGAAACCTGAGTTGACAACACCCTTTTCTAACTTCCATAGCACACCAATTGGAGGACATTTGAGCCTCTAAAGATTTAATGTCAGTATCAGCCTTTCTACAGTGAGTGAGTGAGTGAGTTAATATTAACGTTGTCCTGCTTTGGTACACGAGGGCTTTTAGCGACGGACCTCGTAGTTTCGAACCATGGTCAAGTGTTGAGGACGACACCTGAGTTGGCACCCCCTCTCCTAACTACCACACCACATCAACAGAGGGGTGTTTGAGCTTTCGACAGATTTAACATGCATCGCTCCCCTTCACGGCGGGTTTTGAGTGGTACTAGGCTCGAACTCGTAAGAAGGCCAATCACGATCCGATACCTTGACCACTCGACTACCGCGGCCATCAATCAGCCTCTCTACAAGGCGGATCTTCAACGGCGCCGGCTACGAGTCAGTGACCTTGACCACTAGGCTACCACGGTCCCTAACGTTCTTGAACATTCAAAATAAACAGTGCATTCGTAAATTCTTTTTTACGAATATTCAGATAAGTTTTGTCAGAAAGAGTACAGGCAGTGGCGCACACAAGGGGGGAGGCCTTAGGGTCCGGACCCCCCCAAAGCCCTTGATTTTTTTTCCGATTCATTATATAAGTGTAAGTACGCAAAATTTAATTAAGTATTTGTTATTAAAAATACATTTTATTAATTAATGCTAATTATTATTCAATAATGAGTTTTTCACTGTTTTTTTTATGTTCCCGAAAATTGACAATATCAAAGGGAGCATGATAAAAGAATGGTGGACTTTCAACCCTGGACTCCTCCCCAACCTTGAAAAATTCCTACGGGCGCTACTGAGTAGAGGCAAAAAGTTATTATTCCAATAATTAATGTTTACCTGCTTAAGAATGCATTTCTTTAAAAAAAAATCAGGTTTAAAAGGAAAATAGTCGATAAAAAACGTCATTTTATATGATAGCGTTTCGTGCACTTCTATTTCCACACAAATGCCATGGGAATATGCATTTTCGATTATTTTGTATAAAAGTTTTGTGATCAAACTGAGATTCAAATTTATAGCCTTCACTTTTAGTAAAAGAATTGTTTACAGTGTGTTGGAATTTGACAGAAAAATTAAGAGGGGTGTGATGGTAGGCAGCATGGGACGACAAATCACCACAAAACAGGAGGTCGCAAACTACGTTTAGTCTGTGAAAACCGCAGTAATAGTAGCCGTCGGGAGAAGGTTAAAGCAAACGACGGAAGTGATCAAATGAATTCTGGGGTTTAAAACATTGTGATAGGGTTGAAGAAAACCACATGTATATGCAAAGTTTCCACTTCTCCCGGAATTCCTGCATGGAGCATTGGCCACTGTGCACCAGAATGTGTTCTTCATACATGATGGCGTACCAGCACATTTTTTGAATTGCGGTGCGGAACCTCTTTGATGCTACATATCCCGGGAGGTGGATTGGAAACGGCAGACCTGTTGCTTGGCCTACACACTCCCCGGACCTCTATCCCAAGGATTTCTTCTGAAACTGCCTGAAATCGCCTGTGTATGAGACGCTGGTGGCTACCGTGGTAGATCTCATTCACGGATCCTCGTCGCTTCAGCTGACATCGCCAATAAAGGGGATTTGTTTGACGCCTCCCTACAATCTTTCGTCCGTCGGTGTAGGATGTGCTATGACGGACGCGGCCACTACTTCGTATAATTCTTGTGACAGTCACTTGTTGCATTTTTCACGTCGAGCTGTGATGCATTGTTCGCATTGTAAACATGTTTTGCGTCTAATAAATGCTTTTTCTTATGTCTTCTTGCCTCTTTTCATTCCACGCGACATCTCAACATGTTTTTGCTAATTAATCCGACTAAACAAGCCGAGTGGTATAGGTATTGGATCGTGGCTTGCCTTGTCACGAGTTCGAGTCCAGTATCACTAAAGACCCGCCGTGTAGGGCAGCGATGCACGTTAGATCTGTCGAGAGCTAAAATGTCCTCCCGTTGGTGTGGTGTGGTAGTTTGGAGAGGGGGTGCCAGCTCAGGTGCCGTCCACGTCACTTGACCATGGTTCAAAATTACGTGGTCTGTCGCCAAAAGTCCTCGTGTAGCTGAACAGTGCGACGTTAATATTCAATCATTCATTCATTCCGACTAAACTTGGCTTGCAACTCCATGTTCTATAGTGATTTGTCGTCCCCATACTCTCTACTATCAGCCCTCTTAATTTGTAGGTCGAATTCGGAAATACCCTGTAGACTTTGGTATATTCCTAGTTATTGCTCTTGCACAGCAATTATATTTATTTTCTTTAAAAAAAAACTTAAAACCTTAAAGATGTCTTTGGCTAATGTTAAAGGATAAGACGAAAATTTAGAATACTTTTTCAGATATAAAAGCCCTCCAACATTACTATTATATTCTGGCTTCGTTATCCTGTAGAGAATTACTTCATTTGTCGTACTACTCATTTTTGTCCGAGTTGACACATTTTTTCTTTTATAAAATGTGTTTCGCATTTTTTCTCCTACACCATAACGCTAAATGAGCTCTCCCTTTACATGTTAAAAGGAAAAACTCATTATTTATGAAATATTTTGAAATTTTAAAAATACTATATTATAAACAAATGCATGAGTTAAAATGTCACAAATGTTTCTAAAAATTGAAGCATTTTTTTATCCGAAAATATAGTCCGCGTTAAATTTCCGCTCTCGTACATACAGTCACTCAAAAAAGTATTGGGACACTTGTCATACATATAACTATAAAGCCATTTATAAAAATATTTTTTACATTAAAACAAAAGCAAAATAAATTAAGAAATATTTTAACATTTGGTGTGCAGTATATAAGGAAAATTATAGTAGTATTAGAGAATTATAGTTTGATCTAGCTTTTAAAATGTAATTCAAAGGCAGACTGGGGGCAAAAAGTATTGGGACACTTTTGAAATGAGAAATTTAACAAACATACAGCGCATCAATATAATTTAATTTCAAACCACTTTTCTTAGACTGGAAGTTTAAGCATAAACGTTGCAACCGATACGATTATTTATAGAAAAAAAATGGTGAAAAACCAGGATATATCGGTTGGTGTGCGAAATCTCGTAATAAGTCATTGGAAAGAAGGGCAATCGGTTCGCTGTGTAGAAAAATCTTCAAATTGAGTAAGTCTGCTGTTTTTAACATCATTGTCAGGTTCAAGAAAACAAATAGTGTTGAAAAGCAAAGATCAGGGCGACCAAAGATATTTAATGAACGTGAAGAGAGGTGGATTGTGTGTGTGAGAGACAAGTACGCATTAATACAAGAACTAGTGCAGTAAAAATGACTTTACAATGTAAAAATAGTTTCAAAAAATCAGTAAATTCTGAAACTGTCAGAAATGTTTTAAGAAAACATAGCTATCATGGCAGAGTACTTCAAAGAAAACCCTGCATCAGTAATGCAAATAGACAAGCTAGGTTGGCATTTGCTAAAATGTATGTAAAGCAGACAACAGAATATTGGGAAAATGTAATTTTTGTTGATGAAACCAAATATAACTTTTTCAGCTCGGATGGCAGGCAAAATGTTTGGCGGAAATCAAATACAGCAATACATATCAAAAATTTACGGCCTAATGTCAAATTTGGAGGAGGTAACCAAATTATCTGTGGCTGCATAGAAAGCTCTGGTGTCGGGAACTTACATTTTATTGATGGTATAATGAATAAATGTCTATATCTTGACATTCTTAAGCGAAATTTAAGGGAAAGTGCAAGCAAGCTGAGAATTTCAGAACTTTTAAATTATACCAAGATAATAATGATCCGAAACATACTGCAGATATTTGAACTTATGGGTCCTCTATCACTGTCCTAGTGTTATTAAGACTCCTGCGCCAAGTCCAGGCCTTAATCCCATTGAACATATGTGGAATTATTTGCAGCAAAAACTAAATAAGCGCCAAATTTCTATCAAGCAGGATTTAAGAAAATATTTGGTTGAAGAGAGAGAGAGAGAGAGAGAGAGAGAGAGAGAGAGAGAGAGAATGGACCAAAATCGATAGATCGTTCTGCAAAAAATTGATCCAATCCATGCCATATAGACTTCGAGAGGTCATAAAAAGTAAGGGTGGCCCAACAAGATATTAATTTCTAAGTTTGTATTGTTTTTCTTAATTAGTGTTTCAATACTTTTTTGAGCACGTTTTTCAACTCGATTTCTTTTATTATCAATTTTAACCATAATTGCACTAATGTATGAGTTTTTGTTCAAATTATTATTATTTGTATTTACTAAAATAACTTTTATTTCTTTTTTTTTTTTTTGCTTCATTTGTATGTTTAAGTATCTAAAAATCTTAAAAATCTATTAATTGGCAGTGTGTCCCAATGTACCAATCTATTAATTGTCAGTGTGTACTTTTTTCAGTAACTGTATGGCGAAAACAGCCTTAAGCCTTAAAAAACAACATACATTATATAACTCGCAAGTATGATAAAATCTTGAATGATATTGCTTTTTTTTATTTTCGTTCTTGTATGTTTCATTTCAATTTAGCTTGTTAGGAACATTAACAATTCACAGCAATATTTTGAATTCACTCAAATGTGAAAGGAAAGTGATTTGAAGTAAAACTATGTACATTGATTTCAGATGAACAATATTGATGACAACATTTCCATTATTTCTAATTGGTCACTTTGAAAGAGCATTTTCAAGGTTTGATCCGAGTTCGTGTTGACGTTTATGAGGATTGTACTAGTGGGTCTAGGCTCCTTTCGGTTATATCACAAAAATAGGATTTAATTCTTTGTTATTCAATTGCAAGTGTTGATCTTCCCACCACAAACTTACGTTCATTAACCAATTAATATATTTGAAACATGTTTATGTTTAGTACCACGTAGGGTTCACATCGAGATATTTCAAGTATGGAATCTATCAGAGGAAAAATAAGTTAGGGCAAAAATAAATTACACTCACAGTCAATAAATATACTATTTTTCATATTAACTAAAAAGCAGTGGTTCTTAAACTGTAGTCCGTGAAATCCTGGGGTCCCCAGCACCTTTCTAGAGGGAACACTGTTAAGAGAGAGAGAGAGAGATTTCCCTGTTTTACACACTCTGAATGGTCTCGGGGAAAAATTGAAAGATGTGCATCCTAGACTAGATCCCCCCAATGAAAAAACTATTCTAACATGTACTTCGATTAAAATTTTAAGTCAGGGAGGGGTGTTAAAAATCTTGGGGGGTCCACGATGTCAGGCTGATACATTAAGGTGCGGTGATCGTAAATTTAAGAACCACTGAACAAAAGTGATACATCAGTTTTGTATTGAAATAGTGAAAACGAAACATGGAACACATTTTAGTAGACGTACATGAATAATTTAATAAAATATGCAACTTTCCATTGGATAATGGATTCAGATTAACATTCATGTTGGCGCACTTTTCTAACAGAAAAAAGAAAATATTCCCTGGATTGGGTTTGAATGAGTACTAGACGATACAGTTTCAAATGGCAACTAGCGATTTCGAATTGTGAAATGGAGCAGTCATTGGTTCTATCGAAGACATCTCAATGTAATGTAAAGTATCTGACTACTTACGACAACTTTAAAAAAAATACTGGGAAAAAAAGGGGTCAGAATTTACAAAAAATTACATAAACGGGGCCCATCTGTACAAAAAGTTTATGAAAAACTTCTAATTTTTTAAATTTTTGTGTGTTACCTTGGTATTCGTTTTTGAAATGACCTTCAGTAAGAGAGATATTTTAGCTTTTACAAAAACTTGAGAACTTTAGCTTAGATATTATATGAAATTGCTTTTAAAAAACGGTGATTATATTCACATCAGGAACTGTAAAATTTTTGATAAATCATTGACTGATAAACTGAAGGTTAAAACATTTCTATTAAACATGGAGAACACACACAAAACATTTCAGTTAATTATTCGTAAAACGTTTTGAGAAATTGCTGTCCCGTTTGAGTTTTTCAAAAAACACACACACATTTCGAGTAAAACACATTTTAAAGTTTGGCATCTCGTTAAAAGTTATGGCAGCCGCTGTACTAAAACACTTGTAGTTGTTCTAGAGAATGGAAAATAAAAAAACTTTGTATTTTTTTCTCATAAGGCGGTCTATAAAATAAAGTCATAAAAAAACTGTCAATATTTGGAAACAATTCACGATTTTAAGGTAGTCGGATACCTTAAGCCACTGAAAGGCAAAATAGTATTCAAGCATCAAACGTTGCAATCATACGTTGTTTTACCCCGAATAAACTTTTCATCTACAACCTTTCTTTTTCTTTGATTTCTTCAACACGATCTTCGCTTCATTTGTAGAGCAAGCTTGGGTTGGAGAAATTATTCTATTTTTTTTTTCTTTTCGGGTGGAGGTATAACGGAGCGGTCGTGAAATCAAGCGAAAAGAAGGCCGAAGTTCAAGTCGAATCACTGAGCTCAAGTCTATATCGCGAGACCCTCGCGAATACTGGGAGCTATTGCATGCTAAATGTTGGTAAGTTTTATTGGCCAAGTGCCCCATTTGGCAAAAATTGCGCCAAAATTTCATTATTTGCTAATAATCAAGTGTACGAAGTTTGTCGGCGTGGTTGGTTCGTCGCTGTACCCAAGGTTGCGAGATCGACCCTGGTCCAAGTCGATGGATTTTCACGATGCAGAAATTGACAGCGGCCATGTCGTATGATTATACATGTAAAAGATCCCTAGGGGGTGCTCTAGGCCAAATTAAATCCTAGTAGTAAAGGTTCGCATCGTCAAGAGTTCAGGAGGAAATTGGGCGTCAAAATTACCTGCGGCGATTGGTGTCCGCCAATAGGGCGCCGCATTAAAAAGTGATACCAGCTTTCGGTGATGTACTCGGTAGATCGATGAACTCTGCTAATAACTGTTCATAATGTGCCATTAGAAATAAAAAAAAGTATATGAAGTAAATAATTGTTAGAGTATATATATATATATATATATATATATAAGCAATTATACTCGCCAATGCTTACATAATAATTGTGTGATTGTGTGAAGAATCTGTACGGAACATTTCCACTAATCTTCTTAGGCGTCTTTTTAGGGAATATAAATTCGCGTATATTTCCAATCAACTCCAAGAAGATAAACGGGATATGCAAAGTAGATAAAGTGTTTAAGTCAAGCGGTGTAAGATAGCAATGGTGATGAGGAAGGCTATTGAGCCAGCAATTGTAACTTCAATCTTAGAGGATTTCAGGATATTAAGATAGTGAAGACGCCGTGCTGCTAATCTAATGAAGAACGAGAAAGCTTATATAACCAGCAGTAAATATAATTTATGTACGCTTAGAATAAGCGTTAGTTTGGTCAAATTAGTTAAAGTTAATGAAAGTCAATAATTCGAGTACGTGTATTTCTCGGACCTCCTATTTCGGTAGACCTTACATGATCTTGAGCGTAATTATTAATTAGTTGCATAATTCGTAATTTAATTTAATATAAAAGGTAAATCCTTTTATTTGACGTAACATAAAAGTATTATAAGTTATCAGAGGTTTTTTTTGAGACTTGAAATATAATAAATAATTATTATTATTATACAAAATGGCTATTGGTGATTCTTTGCCTCAAATTAACCTTGGTGTCCAGGGTGAGACCCGGGGGGGGGGTCTCCACAGCGGCGCCCAACGAGTAAATCCCGAGTTTAGAGTCGGATCTAATTTTCGAATCATCCCTAAGCAGTATTTTTCGGGGGTGGAGAACGTGGCAGAGTTCTTGGAAAATATTGATAATAACTTAACATATTACGAGATACCCACACAACTGGCTTGTGCATATTTAAAGGGTCATCTCACAGGACGGGCACTAGATTGGTTTGAGGTTCTAGGTTATAGGATTGTAGAAGACAAGGTGACGGATTACGCACACTTAAAGCAAGCTTTGACAGAACAGTTCCCCGTTGTTAGGAATAGGTCGGAACTAGAAACTCGTTTTTTCGCATAATCTCAAAAGCATAACCAGAAAACTTCTGATTTCGTGTATGACTTGTTAAAGATCCACAAAATTTTAAAACTCAAAATGACGGAGGAAAAATTGATAGATCATGTTATTAGTAGGTTAGAACCTCAGATTTTAGATTATGTAGAGGTTAGGCACACGCAAACCCCATCTAACCTTCTACAAATAATTGATAAGTACGAGGAAAGGTTTCTAAAAAGAAAGATCAGAGGTTCGAGTTGGGAATTCCGAGACACAAACCCAAGCGAGAACTATCGTTTCCCTAACAGGAATCGGCAGGAAAATTGGAGGGAGACGAGAGGTAACAACAGATACTCGGACAATAGCAGACCACGGAGGTGTTGCGGATAATCGGAGATTCGATGGTAGACGCCGAGGTGGTCAATATGATAATAGATTCCACAATCAAGGCGGCCGACAAGGTGGTTCGAGGAACAGTTCTTTCAGGGGTCAGAATGATCAAAACAGATATTTAAACTTTTAAGCGATCGATGCGAGTATGGGGGGGATCGATCTCGATGTACAGAAAATCCTCCAGATAAGGAACACCGAACTATTAGGATATCCTCATTACGAATGACTCCAGTAGATTTACTTTATGTCCCCATTCTTTTAAATGAAACATTCATTACAGCCCTTTGGAACACAGGAGCGGAGAAATCTTTCTTATCAGAGGAGGTCTATCGCAAATATTTTTCGTATCGACCGCGTCAAAATACGAAAGATAGAGTAGTGACGGCCCAGGGAGCCCCGTGTTGTCACTTAAGTCGGGTCGAATTACAGATTCGGATCCGAGAATTCCAAAAAAACTGGGAATTTCACATTCTTAATAATATGCAGTACCAATGCATTTTAGGCATTGATTTTATGAAGGAGTACAAATTGACTTTAGATTTCTATCAGAAATCTCTGATCGTTCCAGATGACCAAATTGAGCAGTTGCCAAAAGTGGAAAAGCCGGTCGAGATTGATCTATCAGATACAAAGCTCGGTGAAGAGCAAAAGCAAAAATTAAAGGATTTATTTAATGGTCTTAAAGGACCATTTTCAGACCAGCCGGGGTTAACTCATGTTTATACCATGAAATCGATACTGGGGACAAGGGACCAGTACTGTCAAGACCCTACAGATATTACAGGGTCAAACAAAGAAAAATTGATTATCACATTGAGAAAATGTTACAGGAGGGTACAATCCATCCTATTCAATCCCCCATACGCGTCACCGGTGGTTTTAACGCGCAAAAATAATGGCCTTCCTCCAGATTCTTCAGAGGCGCATAGATTCGCGACTGACTACCGCAAACTTAACGCCATCACTAAATACCCGCGATATCCATTACCGGTGATTGATGACCTGATCACAAATATTCCGCATACCGGTATAATGTCGACATTGAATTTAAAATCGGGTTATTTTGAATTGGCGATTAGTCCGAAAGATATCGAGAAAACCGCGTTTATAACTCGCAATGGCACCTTTGCATTCCTCAGAATGCCTTTTGGCCTTTCAGGGACGGCGCCAAATTTTCAAAAGGCCATAGACATTATATTGAAACCTGTTATTGGGCGTTTCGTGTTGGTTTATATGTGGACGATGTTATTATCACATCTCCATCGTTTAATGAACGCATAGATCATTTGAATAAGGTATTTATATTGTTGAGAGACACAGGGATAACATTTAATACTAACAAGCGCGGCATGCATGGAATGGGAATGTTAAGGAGCCAGATGCTTTAAATTATGTATATAAAAATGTTACGTAAATATGAATGTGAATTTGTACATAAAGTAGATGTTTGCTTCTTCACAAGACTTAAAGAAATTTTCATTTCAGGGTAGCTGACCCTGAGCATTGTATAGCGAGCGACGAGTCCAGTATAAGCCAGAAATTGTTTGTATAGTTATTCCATAAGTAGTTAAGTAAACCACATAGGCAGGTTTTTTACCATTTCGGTGGTTTTTCTGTCGCCTCTTAGCCAAATGGGTGTGATGTAGGGAAATCTAATTCTGTAATTGTTACGTCACGTAAAGGTGTTTTTTGGTCGTAATTTTTTTCTTTCCCTTAAGGAAGGAGAATTTGTATAGTATCCGATTGTTAGATTTATATACTAAAGTCGTCGGGACTATAAATCAAGTTTAGGAATTGGTTACGTAATTTATTTTCAGGCCATTTGTGACCTTCGAATAAATCCCGTTTTCTTTTTGGAGGGGATTGTGACGAATCTGTACGGAACCTTTCCACTAATCTCCTTAGGCGTCTTTTTGGGGAATATAAATTCACGTATATTTCCAATCAATTCCAAGAAGATAAACGGAATATGCAAAGTAGATAAAGTATTTAAGTCAAGCGGTGTAATCTAGCAATGGTGATGAGGAAGGCTATAGCCAGCAACTGTAACCTCAATCTTAGAGGATTCCAGGATATTAAGATAGTGAAGACGTCGTGCTGCTAATCTATTGAAGAACGAGAAAGTTTATATAACCAGCGGTAAATATAATTTATGGGCGCTTAGAATAAGCGTTAGTTTTGTCAAATTAGTTAAAGTTAATGGAAGTCAATAATTCGAGTACGTGTATTTCTCGGACCTCCTATTTCGGTAGACCTTACTTGATCTTGAGCGTAATTATTAATTAGTTGCATAATTCATAATTTAATTTAAAATAAAAGGTAAATCCCTTTATTTGACGTAACATAAAAGTATTATATGTTATCAGAAGTTTTTTTTTGAGACTTGAAATAATAAATAATAATTATTATTATACAAATAGGCTCTTGGTGATTCTTTGCCTCAAATTAACCTGGGTGTCCAGGGTGAGACCCAGGGGTGTCTCCACAATTTTACAACAAGTATTGGCTGTAATAAAAGAGTTCCAAGAAGAAAAAGACAGCTAGTCATCCCAGAGAGGCAATCAGCTTGCTAAAGACAATGAACTCCCATGGGTGGAAGCTCCCTATGTTTTCTAAAGAAATTAAAGAGTTTATGATTCTATGGTTGTATATTTACTATAAACTCTTCAGAACTCTGAAGATCAAAATCTCTTAGCGGTAGCCTCAAATTCTATGGTCGCGAATTCATGCTAGGAGTGTCGTGGTTCGAGTCCTGGTGACACTATAAACCCGACGTGTAGAAGCATATTCCCTTAAAATATTTCGAGGATCAATGTCTTCCCATGGGTGTGATAGTTAAGAGATGGGTAGCTAGTTCAGGTGTTGTCATCGCTGCTTGCCCAAAGTTCAAAATTACGAGGTCCTAGTGTTGCTTTATAGTACGACGTTAATGTGGCCGCTGTAGCTTAATGGTCAAGATAATGGACTCTCTGCCGGTGCGTCATGAGTTCAAGCCTAGTACCGCTGAAGACCCGTCGTGTAGAGGAGTGATGCACGGTGAATCAGTCGAAATCAAAAATGTCCTCCCGTTGGTATGGTGTGGCAGTTATGAGAGGGGGTTGCCAGCTCAGGTGTCGTCCTCGTTACTTGACCATGGTACAAAATTACGTAATCCGTCGATAAAAGCCTCCATTAGTTGAACAGTGTGACGTTAATATTCAGTGACTCACTCATCCTTCCATGGTATGTGTAAGTTTAGGAGAGTGAAGTACTCCCTCAGAACTCATCCTCGTCATTTAAGAAATTTTAAAGTTTATAGGCTTCCACGACCTAAGGGACTATCTAGTAAACTTTTAATGAACAAAATAATTCGAACAAAACTACGAACTGATCTATTTACTTGTATGTCAGGATAAACCTAAAAGTGCAGGGATAATAGCCTTTGTCGTTCCATATTCCACATAAATATACTAACTATAACTTAAAAGTGTAGGGAACACAAGACGTGTGTAAGAATTCTTCAATTGTATGTTGGTGCATTTCATCGGAAACAAATAATTAAAAAAAAATTTTCTTAAACTTGTTTCAAGCTAAAACATGACGCTCACGCAACAGAGTAATACTGCAAGTCAAAGCGCCTGGGAGATTGCGAGAGGACTGACCGGGAAATGCATGAGAACAAAGGCGCTGGAGGCAGGAAGCGTGAAATATCATTGTATGACAATGAAACCCAATTCGAAATCGCTCTCGTGATCGTTCTTTGGGTCAGGGTTGATTCGGGAGCGCGTGTCACTGCCATCTTGGAAAACGGATTGCATCGGACATGAAAGAGGGTAGTATCGCGTGCATGGGGTGACGAATGCTGAATAAGTGATGCTCTCCCATGAACGTAAAATGAATAATAAAAAAAAAAAGACCCTCTTTTTTTATTCTATGTTAACCGAGGCCAAAAGCTTTAACTTATTTTTTAAATAAATGTTAATGAATTTAAAGGAACTTCATAAAAAAAATTTCACACTTTTTCACTTTTGATTTTTTTATTATCTTTAGAAAACAATTTTAGGTTATTTTTTACTTTAAAATTATTCTGTGTAGATTACTTAAGGTATCCTACGACCCGAAAAACACGATTTTTTTTTAAAAAATTGACTAATATTTTTTTTTATTCTGTTTAATGCGCCACCTTATCACCTTTTAAAAAATACCAGTTTTTATTTTCCATTCATTAGAACAAAAACTAGAAGTGTTTTAGTAAAAGCAGAAGCCACTTCTTTAAAATGCGTTTTACTCGAAATGTGTTTTTTTCGAAAAACTCAAACGGAAACAGCGATTGCTCAAAAAGTTTTTTAAATAATTTGCTGAAATTTAGTGTGTATGTTCTGTATAATAATACAAGTGTTTAAAACATCAGATTTATCAATCACTGTTTTATTACAAAATTTACAGTTCCTTATGTGAATGTATAATCACTGCTTTTTTAATCTCAATATCATATAATTAAAATAAAGTGCTCTAGTTTTTGTAAAAATTAAAATATTTCTTATCCCGAAGGTCATTTCAAAAAGGAATAGCAAAGTAATACAACAAAATTGAGAATTTGTTCATTTGCTATTTACAGCGTGGGCCCCGTTTATGTAATTTTTTGTCAATTTTTACCCAATTTTTCCCATTTTAGTAGTTTATTATTATTTTTTTTTAATGTTAGTCTTTTTTTTCTTAAAATATAATGAATAAATATAAAACCCCCCAACAAATCTTCATATATCCATCTTTTTAGAAAAAAAAAGTAGCAAGTAGTCGGGATACCTTAACAGAACAATGACCAGGAAGAATCGATGGTAATTTCGTCTTATTCATTGTTCACTGTTGCCATTCAGAAATAGCTGCATGTGTAATTGTGTTTCGTTACGAAAAAAGGATAGAAATACTTGAAATCCGCTAAAATAAATTGATGAAATTCTTTGCGTAGAAAATATCATGAAGTCGTTTTGCAAACAAGTTCAATCATTTTTTTCTGCTAATATATATAAATAATGTTTTAGATCATTTTACAATATTTAAGTTCCTTTATATGATTGTTAACTTTGTCTTGCAATGCAATAAATTCTAAATAAGAAATTTTAAATGTTCTTTTATGTCACTGAAAATAAATTTGTAAGCATTGATCACACAAATAAGCAAAATTCCAATTTTGATAACTATTAAGCTTAAAGGAAGATATGAAAGTATCGCTGAACAATGGGTATGGATCCATTTTAGAGGTTAATATGTCCTAAAAATGAAGTAAAAAATAAATTCGAAAATAGGGGTACATTTTCTTTATAATTGGGTGAGTGAATATTAACGTCGCACAATTGGCAGTTTTCCAAACCTGGACCTCGGAAAGTCTAAAAATGATACTGCGCGAAATAAAACAACAAGAACCCACAATTTATAGTCCTAATAGGTTCCCTAATTGTGTAGTAAACAGTTTTTGTCAGTACGCGAATGGAAATAGTCAAAAATTGTCGGTTTAGATCGGATATCTTCTTGCTACAAGAAGCACTTGCGAGAGCCTCCTTTTTAGTCGCAAGTCCTATCGTTTCGTCTGAAAAGGATTTTGTAGATTTTAGCGGGGATTTTTTGAAAATAGATACCATGAGTAAGTAATTTCTTGATTTGACTTTCAAATTAGGTTCAAGTTCGATTAAAAATTGTAAAAAAACAATATTTAGCACAGCATGTAACTCCTACCAACGTATGTCGGTTTTTTGTGTTTAATGGACTAGAACTTTAGGGATTGACACGGATTGATCACAGTAACACTTAAGTCACATAGAGTAGAT
This sequence comes from Trichonephila clavipes, assembly GCA_019973935.1. Lineage (NCBI taxonomy): Eukaryota > Metazoa > Arthropoda > Arachnida > Araneae > Nephilidae > Trichonephila > Trichonephila clavipes. Next base: position 483,478 of record BMAU01001220.1, read on the forward strand.
ATAGACCTTTAATTTAATACCAAATTTAGCTGCTACTTCCAAAGTTATGATTTTTTGCAGCGTTGGCCGATGGTATTACTCGGCGTGCCCTATTCAATGTGTGGAAGGAGTGAGTGAGTTAATATTAACGTCGCACTGTTCAGCTACACGAGGGCTTTTGGCGACGGACCACGTAATTTTGAACCATGGTCAAGTGACGTGGACGGCACCTGAGCTGGCACCCCCCTCTCCTAACTACCACACCCCACCAACGGGAGGACATTTCAGCTCTCGACAGATCTAACGTGCATCGCTGCCCTACACGGCGGATCTTTAGTGGTACTGGGATCGAACTCATGACATGCCTGACATGGTTGGATACCTTAACCACTGGGCTACCGCAGCCCTATGTGTGGAAGGAAGAGCAAGATATTAGCGCAAAACAAATGATGTTTTGAGTTTAATTAGGATCCACTAACTTTTATAAATATGAGGACCAACGGAAATTAAAATTTAGAAAAATTGTTAAAAATTTCTGCCCGTTTGTAGGGGGAAAATGGATGAGGTGCCACAGAAATTAAAACTTCTCCAAGTCGAATGATGTCGTGGTTGTCGGGAGAATAAGATTTATATGATATTTTATTATTTTTAAGAAAAATATAGAGCTAATATTTTAGTGTGGTATTTTATGTTTATTTAAGCTTATAATATTTATTTTTCAGAGTTATAAACTTTAAAATGGTTTTTCTCGTTTTGTGTTTTTTCGCATTCAAAATATTACTTCTTCCACAATTATTTACCAATCACTTCCATTTTTCCCCTGTATCTTATATATAATACATGTAACAAAATTAGGGATCCATTTTGCTGTAAATTGAATACTTATTTTTTTAAAAATTCAAATATGGGAAATATTAGGCTTTTGGTAGAATTTTAACATATATATAAATCAGCATTTTATTATTTTTTCTCTCCAAAACTAACCAAGGTATTGTAAAATCGATCCCTAAACGCGTTTAAAACATCCTCAGAAGTATTACAAAAATTTCATGTCAAAAAATTAACACAAAAGAGTAGAATTTTAAAAATATCCAATATTTTTAAAACAAATTAAACTTGTAAAATTGTGTGAATAACATGTGCAAAATTTTATCTTGTATCACTTTCTTAAATAATCATAAGATGAAATGCAAAAAAAAATGTAATTTTTAAATACATAAAAAAAAAAAAAATGCTTAAAGTGTGCCAAGTCCTTTTAAACACTACCTATTATCCTTTATTGTATATGCACAATGCTATGGTTGATTGTATTTGTTTAATCTTTAACAATTATTAAATTTAATTTTTTTAAGTCGCCACACTATTTCTTGTATATATTCTCCCACGTGTAAATTACTGCTTCTGTTAATATCCTTATATGCTTGTTCAAAAACTAGGGGATGCGGTAGCCCAGTGGTAAAGGTATCGTATCATGCAGGCATGTCATGAGTTCGAGCCCAGTACCACTAAAGACCCACCGTGTAGGAAAGCAATGCACGTTAAATCTGCCGAGAGCTGAAACGTCCTCCCGTTGGTGTGGTGTGGTAGTTAGGTGAGGGGGGGTGCCATCTCAGGTGTCGTCCTCGTCACTTGGTTATAGCTCAAAATTACGAGGTCCGTCGCCAAAAGCCCCCATGTAGCTGAACAGTGCAACGTTAATATTCACTCACTTGTTCAAAAACTAGTTCCACTTAGCTATCATTTATTCTTGATCTAATTCAAACTTGACATACATTAATTAAAACCCTATTAACCTTATTTGCTAGTAAAAAACAGAAAAAGAATACCCAATTTACATTAATTACTGTGATTTTAGATCATTATGAAGACTTTAAAGCCATAAAATAATTTCCGTGCGCCAGATTGGGAAAACTGCCCACTGTGCGTCGCACTGTTCTGCTACACGAGGGTTTTTGGCGACGGACCTCGTAATTTTGAACCATGGTCAAATGACGTGGACGACACTTGAGCTGGCACTCCCTCCCCTTCTTCTAATTACCACACCACACAAACGGGAGGACGTTTGAGCACTCGACAGATTTAACGTGCATCATTTCCCTACACGGCGGGTCTTTAGTGGTACTGGGCTCGAACTCCAGACAAGGCCAGCCACAACCCGATACCTTGACCACTCGGCTACCACGGCCACGTTTTATAATTGGAAACAGGTTTAAAGTACATTTTACTGGCATTTTAAAATGATGAAAACCAATTACAGAATTTAGAAACACGACTGGTTAATATCACACAATCAATACGTTTCTATAATAAATTATTTTAAAAGAGCATGAAAATAAAAATATAAACATAGAAAATAGTAGAATGTAATTACAATGACAATAGAAATCTAGTTTTTGATTTGATAAAAAAAAATGTTTTTATATTTTTGAGTGTAAGATATAAGTAAATATTCAAGAAAAAACAAATAAATATATTGTTTATGTAAGTTTAACTTTCTTTGTTTAGAATAAACTATATTCTTTTAAAGAAATTTCAATTTTATACTTTTTTTTATTTTTGAGACTTCCTTGAAAAGAGAAAATATTTTTTATCGCTTTAAATGATAAAATTTAATTTAATCTCTCTTGCCCTAAGATAATATAAATTGTAAGATTTTTAAAAAATATATTAAGTTTGTATTCGTCTATAAACATGACAGAAAAGTTTACTTTTATTTTTAAATTATGAGGGGAAAAAAGACTGAAGTTATGTTATTTTCAAAATATTTCTGTCCAATCAGACGTCATAAAGTAAGTTTATAAATGAAAATGAATGAGTTATATATAAAAATGATTAGAAAAGAAAATTTCTAAACTCAAGCTTGAACTATATAAAACCCGTAATTTTAGAAATTTTTGTCCAAAAATAAATAAATAAATAAAAATGTATTTTATTACAACAGATTTTTTTTTAAATTTAAAAACTAAATATAATGCTTTCAATACACTTAAACTTTTCTCTTTAAACAAGATATTTTTCTTCCATAAGTATGTTTAATTCTTTCAGTATTTTCTGTCAACTGTAAATTGATAAGTAGAAAAAAAAAATTTCCCATAAAATTCAGAATATTTCTTCGCGTCGTTTATTTATTTCTAATTCACACAAAAGTACTTCGATATTATTATTTTTTTCGAATATAATCAGATATTCACGAAATTATAGTAAAAAAAAATTTTCAATGCATTAATAAATATACAAATTACTATACACAAGACTATAAAAAATTGTTTTAATAATTAAAGAAAAAAAAGGTTGACCACGAAAGCTTCAGAATTACTGGTTGCAATATATTATTATTTGCCCTGTAACGTAATTTAATTACATCTCATTATTTTCGTCTAAGCTGTGTTTCCTTTAAAGTAATAATCATTATTTCTCAGTAATTTAAGCAAAATGTGAAACAGTGAAAAAAAATCAAAATAATTTCCAGGTTGGAATAAAAGTTGTTGTCGATCGCAAATTTTTAAATAAGTTCTGCCTCCCCTCAGGATTTACATTTATAAAAATAAAATGCTTAGAAAAGTTGTGTTAAAAATTACGTTAATTAAGAAAACTGTATGCACAACAAAGTAATTAATGTAATAATTTATAAAATCATGCAATTTTTTGCCAGGAAAAATTAAACGAGTAATTTACTTAATTAAAAGAAAGAAAGAGTTGCTTTATCTCTACAGGAGAATATAGATTTAGTAATTATACGCGTAATTACAACTGGGGTAATAAACATTGAATTATTGCATTTGAGTAATTTTCCAAAAATAATGTAATGCCGATTTGGATAACACCGTCATAATATTGACATGCATTCATTTATTTAAAAAATCTTTTTTTAACTATTTAAAATAACGAAATCTAATGAGTATTCGAGCCAGTTTTAACTATCCATTTATTTCGTCAAAGCACGGATGATAAGATTTTTAAATAAGGGAATATCCCATGGATTTTTTTAATCTAACTATACAGCGTTGTTCAAAACATAGATAAATGATTCTTACATGAAAATTGCGGAACACTGTATTGTATTCTTACTCAATCAGTTTTTGTAGCAATTGAGGCTAGATTAATTCTGAGATTTCATTGGTCATTAGTTTTGTTTCAACTTATTTTATATTTATGTATTGCTTATCGCCAAAATAATTAAAGTTGAAAATAACATATGGTGAAGATCGCTACAGACCAAATGAAGCGCATCCTTACAAGGATTGTTAAACATTTTTGTTGTATAGCAGTAGACCCCTTTTAAAATATATGCTCCCTTTTCTCTTAATTCTTCCCTCAAAACGTGCAAAATACATACGTGACGAAGAAAACCGTTATATATAGCAAAGTATAATTAAAAATATACTAAATAAGCAATTCAATGCTAAAGAAAATAAAGAACAGTTAATATATAAAATGTAATTTAAAAATATTTCCAATATATAAAGGTAGAAGAAAAAATGTATTTATTAAACGTTATAAATTAATACTAAAATTTACGAATAATAAAACATACTGTCTACAGCTTATTTTAAACAAACTCATTAAATTATGTATAAAGTATTTTTTTAAGGAACGAGGAAATAATATTTTTGTCATAAGTTTAGTATTTTTTTTTAGAAAAAAATTAGCTGATATCCGTTTTTCGCCCGAGTCTAAAAATTAAATTCAAAATAAAATTAGTAAGCTCACATTTCTTAATGAATGATGGACAAAAAGCAAGCCAACATACCCAAAATATTAGAATAATTTTTGCAATGAGTAATTTTGTATTTAAATAATTTTCAGCTAATTGCAGTTTGAATTCACAAAGAGAAAATGATATTTGTGGGAAATATATATTTTAAACTAAAAGAGAAAATAAACATACCGAAAATCTGAATAGAAATAATATGATAATTATTCCATGGAAGAAATAACCCAACTAGAATGTGTACAATAATAACGGATTTGATAAAGATAAAACTTAGATTCGATCTCACACTACCATCATCAATACTCTCCCAATTACAGAAGCACAGAATAAACCACAAAACCATGTTGCAAAAATAAAATGCTACTTTTGAAATAACACTTCCTTGTGCAATGATTTATAAAAAAAAAAGGGGGGGGGTAATTCTGCTACAATTAAACGAATAAATACAGTGACGATGAAAATCAACGACTCTTCAATAAACTACTCAGAATAAACTGTCGAAACCGAAGATATGAACCGTAAGAGACATCTGGATACTTATTAGTATAGATAAAACACAATTATAGTTGTGTATAAAAATCCGAACATAGAAGTTCTCTTTTTCACTTTTCAAGTTCATGGAAACATTGCATGGGTTCATGGATGTCATATAAAGAATCCCTATATATACGGGGTTTTTTCAAATCATAATTTTGAGTCGCTCATTATTTTAAATGCTGCGTCATAAATATAAAGAAAAGTCTCTACATCAATTTAAAATAAAGGTGCGACGAATAAAGAACTAAAAATTGTTTTAACTATTGGTTTACTTATGACCGCGGTGTGGCGATTTCTTTTTAGTCACGACAGGCAAATTAAAATAAAAAAAAAATCGATGAATTCAACATCCCCAACACCGTACGAACTGTTGCAGCAAACGATTTCCTTCAGAATCACGCGTCGACAGGTAGACGCTATCGTTTGCTCTTTCCCAAAGGGAGCGCTTTCGAAAGCCCCTCCTATAAAAAGGGTCGGCGGGAAGCCAGATGGCGGGGAACCTCATTACGGGCGCTCCCTACCGGAAGCAATCGTCTGCTCACCCCTAATAAGATGTTCCATGCCACATTCGTACAGGATTCAATGACACAGAGCAGTAAGTGGTGTTCAATTTGATTGAAAAGAAGACGAGTTTCTTTATTCGAAAATATGCTTTATTATTCAAAGAACTTTTCTTTTTTTATTTTTTGTAAAAAATTAAAATGTCTTTTTTTTTCCTAGGTAAAAAAAGATTCAGAAATGGTCAGTTTTAAAAAGAATTTCATCTCTGCGCAGCACATACATACTCTCACACCAACAAATTTGCTCTCAAAAAATTCGACTGAGAATCCACAATACAACTGTCAACAGTTCCATTGGGTGACAAACCAAAATTTTAATTCAAAGTCAACTAACATTTTTTGTCATTTCTACAATATTGTCAATATAAGCCAGTGATTTTAGGAGTGTATAATAATCGCGAAGTTTCTGGAACTCCATTCCTTCTTGGTAATTAAAATGAAAATATGAAACAACATAAATGCTACTCATACAATTACATTAATAATAGTCCTATTATGCATTAAATATAGGTCTTTCTATAATTTACGGAATATAATTTTCAGCGAGATTTGTCTAATTTTCAGTATATAACGATTTCAGATACACAGAAATTGTTAGCGAAGAATATCATCGTTTTCAAGCATGGGATGTGGTAATATATGAACTAGTGGCGCACAAGGAGGGGGGAGGTCCGGACCCCCCAAAGCCCTTGATTTTTTTTCCGATTGCTTATAATTCTACGTAAAATTTAATTAATTACTTGTTATTAATTATTGATTTTATTAATTAATGCTAATTATTTATTAAAAAATTAGTTTTTTACTGTGTTTTGTTCCCGAAAATCAACAAAATCAAAAGGAGCATGATATAAGAATGGTGAACTTTCGACCCCGGACCCCCCCTTGAAAAATTCCTGCGTGCGCTACTGAGTGGCGCCTAATCTTAACTTCCCCATGAGGATTTAGAGTCAATTCAATATGCACCCCTTTCTCTTAAGGGTTCGGTGAAGAAGATATATGGATGTATTACTCCCCGATTGTGAAGCTCGTTTAATTTTAATTCGTGTCACAGTACGAGAAGTCTGCGATGGTCTTTAGCTAATACCAAAGAATAATAATTTAAAAGAAAGATCGATCTCAGTGTCTTTCAAATAGTCAAGCATATAATGCCTCTTAAGCACATCAAAAAGAGGAAATCAGACATTGTTTTATTTTTGATTGATTGATTGAATATTAACGTCACACTGTTCAGCTGCACGAGGGCTTTTGACGACGGACCACGTAATTTTGAACGATGATCAAGTGGCGTGGACGACACCTGAGCTGGCACCCCCTCTCCCAACTACCAAACCAACGGGAGGACGTTTCAGCTCTCGACAGATTTAACGTGCATCGCTGCCCTACACGGCGGGTCTTTAGTGGTACTGGGCTCGAACTCGTGACAAGGCAAGCCACGGTTCGATACCTATACCACTCGGCTACCGCGGCCACTTTTTATTTTTGAATTACGAAACAAAAATTTTGGTATTCCAGTTAAAACAAATCCCTGTTTAAAAATCTATGTTAATATTTTGATTTTATTCAGGTGTATTGGTAAAATAAATTTTTCCAATTACGACACATTGTTTTTAAAACTAAGAAATATAATTAACACACGATACGTGTATCAACTTAAAAATAACTACCCACATTCTGAATTAAATTTATCTGTTTGTTATTACTTTTCTCGCTTATTTTATTTTTCTTGACAAAAAAAAAACCAAAACAAGCTGAAAATGTTAATTTTTTTTAAAAAAAATTGCGTCTAATGCTATTTACGAATAATTAATTTTTTTAATGAAGTCCATCATATCAGAAAATGGATAATAAAAAAACATAAATTCAAGTAAAATCAAACAAAGCCGACTTTTCTCATGAACGCATAATTCATATAATAGACAATTACAAAATTATGTAAATGTGTACAATACATGGAACTAATAGTAATCAACCGTAATACAAAACCTGACGTAACTAAGAAAAGATGTGAATTCCTGCTCTTAATTATTTTACATTATTCCTCAGGGTGTAACTAAATTTTAAAGTAATATTTTATTTAAGATATTTAGTCAAAATCCTCTACCTTTCGAAAATGTAAACGATCCACTCATGTATCGGTAAGAATACCATCTGCTGATCAAACAATTTAATGTGTTTTTATTATTACTTATTACACAATTTTTTGAAATATGCATCTAGCAATACAACTTTATTCTGTCACAAATTTAAAATTAATAGATTCAATTGTAAGCTTCGAATAGAAGATCGATGTTCGGTTTTTGTTTCATCCTCTCCCATCGCCTTCAATTATGTGATTAGAATTATCATAAAACCGATACAACAGGTGGATAATTTTTAAGTATTTATTAGAGCTACCTATTCATTATACGAAGTGTGTTGTAATTTTAATTTGTCTTCAAATGAATTTCGAATTACGATTATTTGGAATATAATACGATTATGTTAATTTCATTAAAAGTTGCCACACTTCAATTATCAATGTAACCTAAAAGTAATTTCAACACGAAAGAGAATGTTAAACACACATCATTTCAATTAGTGAATTATATAATCTAAAATAGAGAAAAAAGGCATTTATATATAAAAGTATTTCTTAAAATTTTAGTTGGAGAAAACATGTAAATATTATGGAAAACTCGAAACGCAGACAATGCAACACAATCCATACTTCTAAATAAAATATATTCAACAGCGGAGTAGTAAATGTTTAACTCTCTTAGAGAAAGAGCAACACCGCAATACATAAAATTGTTTGAAAAGATTAAAAACGCGTTGTTTTGAAACAAATCATTTTTTTTCCTTTGGTTACTTTTCATCCTCACAAACTATTTCACAATGTATTCTAAAGCTCAATAATAAGATTATAATCATAAGAATGATGCTAGATGCTAATCTCCTTCGATAAACAATAATGAAGATTTAAGTCTTAAAATGGGGCTTAATTACATTACATAAACGTCATTTGATTGTTTTATAAGGAGATTACGGACGAGTGTTTCGAAATTAATGAATGTTCTATTTTATTTTTCTGTTGTACTCTCTCTATTCTATCATAATTCTATTCTATTTTTCTAATGCCTTTTAAAACAACCCGTGCACATTACTGAAATTATATGAAATAACTTAAGCTATAACTAGGGAAATCCCGACATTTTATCCTCGAACTTCGTTCTATTTACGTAAATGCAGAAATATTTTGGACCGAGATCAATCAAATTTAATTGTGTGATAACAAAATATTAAATCACAGTTAGTGACCTTTAAAATAAATTTTCCTCGTAAATTTCAAAACAGGAAAAGAATTACAATTGCACAGAAATGCAATATCTACATGTTTTAAAATATCCCATACATAAATTGTATTTATTGCACGCAAGTTTAGTTACATAAGGATTCATAAATTGAATACTTCTCTAATAATTCACTTTTTAATTTTTTCATAAAAAATATGAAAATGCAAGAATTACTGTATAACCCTACGCTCACTACAAGGGCATTCAAAGTCGATACCAGGAGCCGCAGTAATTTAGGGATCACATATTTCACATAAACTCTAGTAATCGCGGTGGCCTAATGGTTATGGTCACGAGCTCGGGGCCTGCGTGTCATGAGTTGGGGCCAAAATCCCACTGAAGATCCATCAAGTAGAAAAGAGTGGGAGTTATTAATGAGGCACCATAAATCTACACGAAGGCTATTTGTGACGGACCTCGTCATTCTGAACCATGTTCAAGTGACGAGGACGACATCTGACCTGACACCTCTTCTCCTAACTTCCACATCACGCCATCGGGAAGACGTTTGATCCTTGACAGTTTTAACTTGATTCGTCTCCCTCTACACAGTGGATCTTTAGCGGTAATAGTTTCACTCATGACACGAAAGCCACGAGTCAGTTACTCTGACCACCACGCTACCACCCTCAAGCCGTGTAAAAGGGCTGATGCACGTTACATCAGTCGAGGCGCAAGGTCCTCCCGATGGCGTGGTATGGTAATTTGGAGAAGGGGGGACAGCTCATATGTCGTCCGCATCACTTGACCGAAGTTCAATACGAGGTCCTTCGCCAATAGCCCTAGTGTTGCTCTCGAGTGCGGCATCAATAAGCACTTCATATTCACAATAGCTCCTCGTAAGGTTTCATGGAAGCCTATTTTTGCTGTATGGAACCATATTCTGTGATGTGGAAGTCAAAAGTGAGTGAGCTACATCAATTCATCTAGCTCGTTGTGAATTCTATCCGTTATCATATGACTGCGACTTAGTTAGGGCCGTGGGGCTCGAGGCATAATTTCTCCCCAAGAATATGATGTGATATTTCTCTCTCTCACGAAATCTGCCTCCTTAAAAATCTCCCAGTAATGCGGCAATTAGAAAAGTGAAGCAGTAGCCCCACTCTTGTTACTTCACGATGGCTCAGAAAGACAAATATGCTAACTAGGGACGTGTTAAGATTTTTTGAGGCCGTGGGCCTCCTATGAAAAAGTAGGCAGTGTATAATGCATGTACTGCCAAATATTCTTTCAAACGGTAATTTGAAACAATTAAATGTGGAAGACTCACAATCTTAAAAACTTAAGCACAAAACGACTCCACCAATGGCCGCATTTTGGCTAAATGAGTAGAATGATTGTTTATGGTATTAAGCCTAGGCCTAGACATGGACAACGGTCATCACATAAAAATACAATCTTACCACTTTTTCCAGTTGACATGCAATTTGAAATTCCCTGTTTTTTGGAGAATATGTACGGGAATAATATTTGGCCATTCAAATTATCTGGAGACAGAGTCGAGAACGAAACGAGGCCCTGGGTCCGGGTCCAGTTAGCCACTTCCTTAAGATGTCCATGATGGTAACATTTAGTTTAGTGAAGTAAATTGAAAGAGCATAAACTGGATCATTGCCAATATGCCCCACTGAAAATTCTAATATAAATCCTTTTTAGGATTTTTCTATGCCTATACCATAGTATTTAACTAAGTATAACATGTCAAAAAGAATAACATGCAAATATACACACATATAAAGTAAGAAAATAGTCTAATTTATATTCAGTGATTCAAATTTTTATCATTTGAGATCGGTAAATAAATTAAAAATTAAACCTTCGAGATCATTTGAAAAAAAAAGTCTATGATGTCATTAACAGAACAACATCTATTTCAAAGTTTTATTACTACGAAGCAAATAACATTGGAACGGAAAAAAATAAAGAAATAAATATCCTAAGACATATGACAACATAGTTTTACATCATTTACATCAAAAATAAGCTCTACAGCTGATTCAATACTACATATTTAAATATTTCCTTTATTTTTTGCCCATATCAGTGTTCACGTCTCCTTCTACTATCAAAGCAATGACAAAGCGTAGGAACGAATCCTTCACGGGATTTCTACTCGGAGTGAAGATTTTCTCAAATGACTCCATCAACTCATTGGATTTTCACTCACTTCTTTTACTTTCTTCTGATACCTTAGAGAAAGCCAGCGGTCATTTGGCCGATTTCGGAACAAAAACAGTAGATGTGTGTGTGTGTGGATAAAAACAAACTGATGCCAATTTCACGTAACTAATGCTTTGAGATAGTCTTTCTTTATTATCAATCAACTGAACTGTTACATAATTCAACGCGATGTCTCTCTGTAAATGATTCGAGGAATACTGATATCTCCAAAGAAAAATGTTTTGATTGCTCGATTCACGAGGAAACTGAACATCTTTCGTAGAAAATGGATCAGTCGAAAGCTATATTGCTTGATTGGCTGATATGTGACTAGCACACAAATGAATGATTACGAATATTGGGTTGTAAGTTTGATACTGAATTCAACAGCATATAGTAGTATGGAATAATATAGATTGCTAATAATCAAGCTGGTATCCTGCCTTATGTTAAAAAAAAAATCAGAAAATCTTCCAAAATGAAAAAACAAAATGCTTCAATAGTAATATAAACTATGCCACTATATATCACCGCCAAATTGGCGATTTCTGGTAATCTGAGTGTCAGTATTCTTACAATGAATTTGTTGAGTCTAATGTTGAAAAATCACTGTGTACAGAGGCTGATGTACCCTGCAAATACCTATTCTTCTCGTTAGCTTGATATGGATGGTTAGAGGGTATGGTGTCAGCTTAGTTGTCGTCCTCGTTACTTGACCATGATTCTCAATAGTCCAAGTATAACTCGAAAAATGTGACGTTAATGATCAATAAATCACGAATAAACGTAATGGATCGTAAACATTGCTCTCATTTCAGGAGTAAACCTGACGCATAACGGCTATTGGCATAAAAAGTGATGGTCTACAAAACTGCCTATCAGGCGGGAATATCAAAATATGAAACATACAACTAATATTCTAGTCTTATTTCTTTTAATATTTTATTTATTTCAGTATGACAACGGAAAAATCAACTTTATATGTAAATGAGAAAAACAACGAATTGAATGATTTTTTTTAATGTTATAAGTGTCTAAAATGTATATACATACGAGAATGTCTTATATAATTAATTAAGTGAATACAATTATGAATTTTTCTAATATGTTTTCAATAATCAAAAATCTTCATTTCATAACGGTTAAAAAAGTAGTAGAAATTAACTGAACATTTAGCAACATCTCATTGTGATATTCCCAATGTTAACTGAATGGAATTGAACTAAAAAATCGTGTGATCCAGTATTATTGGTTGCAAAAAATAAAGATCAGTCTTTAATCAAATTTTTATATACTTTTGGTAAAAAACATTTTTTTTATGAAATTGTTCGTGAAATGAAACACATTTTCATAATGTTCCCGAAATTTTAAAATGATTTTCACAGCCTAAATTTAAAAAAAAAGGTTTACAAAAAAGTTCTTAGTTCTAAATTACGGAATTCTAACGTTAGTTTTCCCGGCTGGTAAAGAAAAAGTAAAACGCGCGCCCACTAATGGTATTATAACTTTCAAATTTATCACTTCATTCTTATTCTTTTAAATAATTCATTGACCAGCGATTTACTATCGATTTTTATAGATCAGAAGCATCTTTTGTATGCGAGTTATTACTACTGCACCTGTACACGCTTTGACGAAGCTATTTTATTTTATGCCGATAAAATTCAACAAACAGCCGAAGAATATCTCACAATGAATTTGAAAAAAAAATTCGCAATCACGTTATTCTTATAAACGAAAGTAAGGTGCTCATTCAACTCTTATTGTGCACACACACGCGCTGCTTCAACAATACCAAGCGTATTTGAAAATGACTCACTATCTAAGAGGAGCCTCTTCATTGTATCGCGTTTACTTTATGCATGAATGACTAGCGTATTGATTGGGCTCGAATTCATATCCTTTATTGGAGAAATGTGTATAGTGTAATAAATTTTGTATTCATTAAAATTAAGTTTATGTGCGTTTTAATATGTATGTGTGCAAGTGTTTTGCGTTTGTATATTTATGTGTATATTGTGTGTGTTTTATATGTATGCATATATATATATATATATATATATATATATATATGAAGCCCAGTGGCTGAGTAGTTAGTGCATCACGCTTTCACACTACAGGTCCGAGGTGTTCAAACCCTGGGTTGGGCCAGGTTGACTCAGCTTTTCATCCCTACAGTGGGTCGATAAATGAGTGCCAAACTTCCTTGGGAATTTAACACTGAAAGTTTGGTTTCGCGTCAGACTAACCATCTGACCGCGGCATCAGCGTATACTGAGTTGGGCACAGTAGGCCTTGGCCCTCAAGGGCTGTCGCGACACTAATGTGTGTGTGTGCGCGTACACGCATATGTACATACGTATGCGTGTATTTATGTATGCATGTAAATGCATATGCATCCATGTATGTAACCACAGTAGCCTAATGATTAAAGTCAAGAGCTCGTAGTTTGAGTGTCTTCTTGAGTACGAAACAGCACATTCAATGCAAGAAAATATATGTAAATGTGCATATCCATGCATGCATAAGTATGTGTCTAAATATGCATATAGCTAAATACGTGAATTAGTGCTTATTAAAGTCTCACTCAAAAGCAACACGAGGGCTATTGTGTGTGTGTGTGGTGACGGACTTCGTTATTTTGAACCTCGGTCAAGGAATGAGGACGCCACCTGAACTGGTATCTTTCTCTCCAAACTACGACACCACGCCAACAGGAGAACTTTGAGTCACGACAGGTTTAACCTGCTTCGGTCGCTCCACACGGTGGATCTCAGTGGCACCAAATCTTGAATGCATGACACGCCTGCCGCGTGTTCGTGAGTCGAAATCTTAGGCAACTGCGGGCACTCTATGTAAATTTGAATATGCCTGCTCGTATGCTTCTGTGTAAGTATCAATGTGTGTATGTATGTATTCATGCATGCATGTATGTATATATACAAATGTTTAAATGGGTATGTATAGCGTATAATTTCTATGTGAGTCGTAAGTTTAATGCTAGTAGTCCATTTCTTAACACTCAGGGCTACTCTAATTCAAAACAAGCTAATTCAATGTTACTTCACAAGAAGGGATTTTTTCGGTTTTCTTATAGAATGGCGCTGAATCATGTCTATTGTTCTGATAATTAAAAAAAGAATTCGACAAATATTTATTCTGAAGTAGGCGTGAACGATACCGTAAAAATACCCAAAACGCAGTAGAACGAGACACGTGCTGTAAAAATCACATTTCGAAGGTACACATGTCTCACTTAAGTAAATATTAGAAACTTCCCGTCGATGAGAAAATTCCGTTCGTGCAGTGAGTCGGAGTATTTTCAGACCGAAATTCACAAAAGAAGAAAATTTTCTTGATTTGCAAAAGCAAATCACGGGGATATCGAAACACAATAGAGATACTGCAGCGATAGAAATAATCGCGCGTGTATAAGGAATATATATATATATAAATTACATGCTCCTAAAAACAGTAGAAAGGTTTTCGAAAAATATTCTTAGTTTTTTTTTCATTAAATAAAATTGCTTTATAGTCAATCTGATGATTTTGACGTTTAATTAGTTTTGATATGAATAATACTGTGACAGTTAAATTAAAAGGGTTTATATTCACATGAATCTAAATATGAAAAACTCAGTTCAAAATATTTAAATAAAAATTACTATAATAATCCACCACGAATATTAATTTCTTTTCAATACTGATTTTACTATTATTAAGAATGTAGTTGTTGTTTTTTTAATTTCATAATCATTTAAAAAGAAACAGTTTTCACTTTGTAAAAATTTTCTTATATTAATATTTACATTTTCAAAAAAATAAATTACTTTTGGTTATAGAATACTGAATACGAAAAGTAGTTGATCAACCAATTTTAAATGCGTAACATTATAGATTTTCGTGCAGCTTCTGAATATCTTTTTTTCTCTTTTTTCGCAAATGGATGCACCGGTTGTTTGTCCGATATCGGACATGAAAATTTTTACAGGAACAACTTTTTTCCCTCAAAAAGGAAAAATTTATTTTCCTTTTGAAGATTTCCAAATAACCTGAAAGATATATTTTAGACGTATATATTTGAAATGAAACCTAATAATCAACTGGCTCTAATTCAGCAAGCTTTCGCACAAAGGAAGTTTTTTTAATGAATTCCACAATATGTTGTAGAATCACTTCTCAGCATGCACATACCACACACATCTACACTGATTTAATTTTTTAAGCTTTTGCTGTTTACCACCTATTGTCTCACTGTAGGAGTGAGAAAGGAAAAATGAGCGATTACCACTAAATTTATCTTTTACGGCACGAGATTGAGAAATGAAACTGATACTTCTCGAACAACATTCTCGAGTCGCACATTTTAATATATATGTTAACCGTAAAGTATGAAATCCGGCATTCTGTAGAATGCCTAGGCATTGTATATATAATGTCTAAAACTAGTCGGCAATGTATCAAAGGATTCTTATTTCACACATTGCCTAGGCATTCTATAGAATGCCTAATGAGGAACCGGCAAAGTATGAATACATCTCCGATTCGTTTCGAATATTGAGTGGCAAGGCACGAGACTTTTAACGCGTACCTCAGACTCAGAATTTGCCATTTGCAAATTGTGGTTTGCTCGGGAGTGTCAAATTTCTCAATTTTACTTAAATTTCAACAAAAAATTGGTTTTTTCCTGTGTTGCATGAAAATGGAGGAACAAGCTGTAGTTGTGGAGAAGGAATCATGGTCTGTAGCAAGGGTCGGCAAACTTTAGCACGCGTGCCACCTGTGGCACGTGTTACATTTTTCAGTGGCACTCTGTACTACTCAACAAATTTATCAATTTTTGAATGGATGGAGCTTGATTAATTTGTAATGGACCTTATTTGAAAACATTCCAGAATTATGGACAATTGTGAAGTTCTGAAAAAATTTGGAAGGTCAATTTACAGCTTTTTTTTTTAAATTGCATGTATTCTGCTTTTCCGCTTTTGGATCTACATATCTAAGTTAAATATGTTTCCTCATACGAAAAATATTTCGAGTCCGCAAAGAAATTTTCTCACAACTGAATGCTCAGAATCATGTCAAAGTGAAAGTCAGAAATTACACCCCAGATTTTGCGATATGAAAGTAGAGCGAAATTTTATTTATCTTTTTTTTAAACTTTAATGAAGGGATATACTTATATATTTTACGTTGCATATTTCTTATTTTAATAAATATGTTTAAAAATACATAATATATGTATAAGTTCGAGTTTTTTAAAATTTATTTTTGTTGAAGAAAGTTATATTTTATGCTGTTTATTTTTAAGTTAAGAAATCTATTTAATTGATGCAAAATTAATGTATAACAAAACTGTAAATCTATATTATTGAATTCTATTCCATAACTCTGCATGCTCTCCATAACTCTCTCGCGGGAATCGAATTGTTTTAAAAATGCGCAACTGTGAGGCACGTTGAATCATAATTGGATTGGTTGGTTTTTAACATGCCACAGCTAAAAGTTTGCCGACTCCTGGTCTGTGTAGGCATGACACAACTATTCGACGGCGAGCTATCCGAAATCTGAGGTAATGCTGAAATAAAAAAGTATTCTTTAACTGAAACTACTAACTAGAAATTAATAACAGATGTACAAAAAAAAAAAACCAAAATGACTGCTAAAAAGGAACACAGGGTCTATTGGTTGCTGATTAGCTATGATGTGATATTTGTGGAGAGTAAGAGAAAACTCTTGTAACCTGTTAAAGAAGACGTCAGTACTATACAACAATGATTCCCAACCCATGGTCCATGGATCAAATGGTATCGAGCCACTCAAAGAGCATTAAATTATTACCATTTTTTCTCTCTAGAGTTCGTGTGACATTCCCTGGAAATAACTTTATATATGTCATGTAAAATCACTTTATATTAATTTTTCGTGTAACTGATTTTTATTCTGAAGACATAATTAAATACAGTTAAATTATTAAATCAGAAAAATTTAAAATATAAACAATCAACGTCCCACCCTCAGCGGGCCGCTATAAAATTATCAAACTTTGACCAGTCAGCAGGGATAAAAAGGTTGAGAAGCACTTCTATACAATACTACATCACGAATTCTGAGTTATTTTACGTACTTCATGAAGCTCATTTGACTATTGGATACGGAGGACGTAATAGAATTCTGAAAAAACTTTCAACCAAATACAGAAAAGTTACATATTATGATATTGAACTGTACCACCTTTCTGAACCTTTCCAGAAAAAAAAAACTGAAAATTATTTTAAAAAAGGCATTGTTGTGAAATTTGTGATTTTTTTTCTGAATGCCAATATATTGGATCTTGTAGTGAGTGGGGAAGTTTATATCGGCTTGGAACTTTTGAAGGAATTTTAAAACAGGTATATGTGAAGTCATGATTTACTTCGTGTCCTAAGAGCTTGCTTAGGATTAAAGACATTGCTCACCACGAAATTCCTCTTCTGTCAGTTGCAATTGCGCATTCCAATGGCAGCGGCCAAGGATTCGTCAAATGTGTAAAACAAAGTTCTAAAATAAGAATTGTCTTTGAGTGAAAAATGTAAAGAAATGTAATTCAAAATGTCATTTAAGACTACCATGTTGCAAGTAAGTTAATTTCAAGTTCCTAGTTTTTATTTGAAAATTTTGTTTTCCTTAAGAAGACATACATTTTGTTTGGTACAACTTTCATTTTCCTTTACATAATTTCAATAATTTTTTAATGGCGCTCTCTTATTATTTTTCTCAGAATAGCAATTGTATTTTTTAAAATGTATATCATTGATATAATAGCCTTATCATGGCCTCATTTTTGGTAATTCTATAGAATGCCCAGGCATTCTATACAATGCCTAGTCAAAGTATGAAATAGTTATCATATTTCATACTTTGCCTAAAACCGTCGGGCATTCTATAGAATGCCGGCATTCCATACTTTGCCGGTAACATATACACTACATGGATCTGATACATGGCCCGTATAAAAATATATTACTTTATAAATGTTACGCGAAGAGTTAAATTTTTTTTTATAAATAAATATTTTCAAATCCAGATGGTACAACAGATTGCCGTCGGGATGATAGGATTAAAGTTGCGCTTGCGATTTATTTTGTTTCGTGTTTTGAGTACAATTTTCTATATTTTTGAAAGTCAATATCAATCGGATGTCATTCGAAGAAAAAGGTCCTAAAAACAAAATAATCTAAGCTTTACTCAGATTGGACCAGTGGGTAGCAAAATACTAAAAGTCGGTGGACTAACTAACTGTTTAATAGCATTGCACTCACTGGCGTAGCTCGTTCTAAGTGGGCCCTGTATCATAGTAACGCCTCTGATCGCACTCAATACGAGGAATATTTGCGACGAACCTCATCGTTTTGGCCATAGTCAAGTGGCGAGGGTGACACACACATCGGATTTGGAGAAAAGTATTCTCAAAACTTTGACACACTGCCAACATAAGGACTTTGGGCGTCGTCAACCTACTTATTCTGCATCAGACTCTCAACATGGTGAGTCTATAATGGAACCAACACTCGAAACCTTAGCTCGACAAATAGAACACCGGCTCCGAGTTCACGACCATGACCACTAAGCTATTGCGTCCATACAAAAGAGGAGATAAGGTGTTAGAATTTAATTAATTTCTAAAGTCTCAGTAAATTTCTCTCATTTGGTCGTGAAATTAAGTACATCTATGCATATAAAACATTTTATACGATTAGGACTGGATAATGATGACAAATACGACAATAAATATAAGAACTATCCATTTTCAAATTTGTTTGAAGTGTATTTGGGGGATTGATGGAGATGACTCATCCACACAACAAGTCCGCTGCCATATTATGTGGTGGAATTATCGTTAGCGCAGGCAGTGAATCAAAATAGAAGACTTCACAGTTTTGTTCGTTAATGCGTTAACTTGACGTAATTAATTATAAAGAATGAAAGTTTAAAATAATCCTACATATATACAATGAGGCAATGATTTCAGTACTCAGTCCCTCTCTTTGTCACTGTTTTCCCTTTTAACTGTCAATTTATAAATAAACATTTCCACGGCCAGAATGCCATATGCTTTCAAACGGTGACCACGGTAGCAAAGGCATAATGTCATCGTACCTTCATTAATAAAAAGGGAAAGGGTTGCTGTGCATGTTGAATGGAATCTAATCGACCTCATGTGGGGACGCGCTGTTGAAGAATAGAGTATCCAGCAGGGGCGTACCTAAAGCCGTATCAGCGATATGGGATCCCCAAGCTACAGGGGCCCCAACATGTGCCTGCACCCTTAAATTGTAAAATATTAAAGAGTGCCAAAAACGGCATTATGCAAAAAAGGGGCCCCCAAGGAGTTTTGATACAGGGATCATTCATAACTAGCTATGTCAGTGGTATCCAGTAATAATTTGCCTTGATTACCAGCCCAAAACGATTACATTACCAAAAACAGTTGTGTAAGTAGAAATTAATATAAACTGAACTGACCATGGACTGATATCGAATGTATTTGAGGTTCGGCTTCTTGTTTTTCCCATTTAATCTAGATGAGGAATTTAAGGATGGGCATAGTTATATGACTCCTTCATTCCGCAGGGCAATCTTCAATTTGCTTTATCAGTTTGGAATCTACGATACGTACATTGGTTACGACAACGCTACTTCACTGATTAGAGTATTCAATATTCTTGTGTAGTATTACATTAGCCCAGCGTTTCTCAAGTTAAGAGGCGCATTCCCCTAGGTAGCCAGTTAATGATGAATTATTTTTTTCATTCGTTACTGAGATATAACCCCAAATTGTTTGACAAACTTTAAATTAATAAGATCCCGCAAAAAATATGGAAGGATCAAATATTTTTGAATTACGGTCGATTGATGAGAAGCACGAGCTCGCATCCCATTCTCCAACCTTCCATACCAAGCCAAAACGTGAGGACTTTAAGATTCAAAAGATTTAACTGTTCCTTAAAATCTCTGCATGTGACACATCCATTCGAATGAACGACTCGGAAAAAAAACGCAAGACGAAACATATAATGTGTCTTAGAATAGAAGACACTTTAAAAAAAAATGTTTGTCACACACATATGCAGTATTTACTTTAATCAAAGCAGCTTTTTTCCAACTGTTCATGCTACTGAAAATCGGGTGCAGCTTAGAATTAGAGAGCAATTATAAGTTCACGTATGTTTTTAAAAGTTTATAATACTGATAAAATAACTAATTATTCACTTCTTATCAGTTCTCGATTTAAATTTATTTTAATTTCGTAAAGTTCGATATCGATAAATCATTTTTTACTGTTTTTTGAGAATTTGAGGTGTGGGTTAAAATTGATAGCGAATAAATAATTAAATTAGAGCAAATACGGTAGTAAAAATTAATAATTTAATATTTTATAAAGCATTCTACCTGTTTTTTTGCGATTATTATTTCTGTAATACAATCATCAAACAAATCGTTATTACTTTTTAAATTCAAAAATGAAACACTAATTATAATACCTAATTAAAGAGAGACTTAAAGATACATCGGTATATTTCCGAAGTATTCGTAAATATTTTATTAGACACACTGCTTGAAGCATTTTGGAGTTTCAGGAAATTCTCACAAAACGCTTAGAGTTTGCGAAAAAAAAAATTCCGATCTTATTAAAAAAACTTTCAAAATTCAAAGTGTTCATGAAAAAATAATTCATTTACTTTAAATTGAGGTGAGAACTACAAGTACCTAAATTTTTAAAATGTTTATGCGCTTAAAATGTTTCTTTGGAAACTTTTCCGGGGGGAGTTACAAAAAAACTTTATAATAAAAATCATTACGCAAATTGTTTCACTGATAATAAAATGAAAAATGTTTGGGAATTAAATATAATTTTTTCTCAAAAATGAATTTTTTATTGATGCATTCATATATTAAGGAAAAATCTTCGAAGTACGTTACTTTTCTTTTTGTCGATTTGTGTGTTTTTAATGTTGCCACATGAAGGTAACTTATACATTCTTTTTTAGCCTGCATGCACAACGCAACAAATAGTTAACAGAAATTAAAAATCGGAAATGAGTGGTGGAAATAAATGGTGAAATATATAAATAAATAATATATTTTTTTAGAATTTATAAATGCTTATTAAAAATAATATCCAGTTTTACATAAATATATGCATGAATAAATAAATCTGCTATTTCTATTTTTTATTGTTCTACACGTGTTTGATGTTATCAGGAAAATTGCCTTAAATAAAAAGAAAAAAAACGATTTTTTTGTATTTAAAATTTTTTTATTAATAACTTTTAGAAGCCCAATATTTTTTTGAAGCACGGAAAACCATTCTGAAAATATACCAAAGTAAATAACTTATCAAAATAGATTCTAAACATATAAAATATACTTTTTCGAAAAACATTTTTAAAATTTTAATACTCAATACTAATGGTTTTTTTAAAAAAAAAAGAAAGAAAGAAAAAGAAACATGCACAGCAATAAAAATATAACTTACCTGGATCAACTCCTTTTTCAGGTTTTGTGCTGCCTTCTTCGGTTGTGGCAACCACTTGAGCAGCAGACGATAGTTTCGTTTGCCGGAGAAGCAGAGAAAACAACACAATCCAACTCAGCACTGAGCGACAATTGTCAAATCCAAACAAACACATGTTGATTGCTCGCAGAACACTTTTTGTTATTGGCAAGATAGCACACTTGAAATTCGAAGAAAAACCACACGTGTACTTTAAGCAATTCACATTTTCACTTTATTATTATCAGAAAATAAAGGTAATAATACCGATGAACACAAACATTCCATGCAAGGCAGAAACCGAAAAAGAAAAACTGACAAAATCACAAAGTTCGCGAATAGAACGTTGTGATTTTTATTTAATTTGATATTTACAGGTATATTTTTTCATACACCGGTAGATGTGTATTTCTTTTTAAATATCCATTTTATCATTTGTCCGTGCCGGAGCGTGGTTTCGCGGCGAAAAAGTTTGGCAACTTCAGCGCAGCTAAGCAGAGCACGGGAAACCCTCGCAGGTTTCGTATTTAAACTGCCGGCTGATTTTCTGCGCCGACAGGCAGTAGTCCAGGGTTGCAATAAGTCAAGTTCGCCAGATGGCGTTAAGTAGGGCAAGCTTGGCGATAGTATTTCATAAGAAACAGAACAAAATTTGCCAAGTAGACAAACTTGGGAGACTTTTGGGATAGTATTTCAGTTCCAGGAAAAAATAGAAGAAAAGACACAAAGTCAGCATTTCTACTTTCTTTTTTGCATAATTTAAAAGAATCTAATCACAGAAGGAGTAGTTTTTCCCCCTTCCTGTAATTTTACATCAGATATGCTAAGTGTCTTCAAGGTGTAGCTAAATATAGTTTATTTCCATTGTCTTGACGATTTCGGAACAGAACAAAAACATTTTTTTTTCTTATTGGTTTAAAGCTTTTGGCTTTTGTTTCAAATTTAAAGTTAGGGAAAGATCATATGCATGAAAACTTGTCAAATTTAATAAAAATAATAGTTAAAAAAATAATTCAAACAATTATTTAAAGCTATTTTTTTTCTTTTTACAAAAAAAAGTTTAAAATTTTTTAAATTAATTTAATTATTTTAAAAATAAGGAATGCTTCCGATTAAAAAAAGAGCGGATAATTGAAAGGCATTTTAAAACCTTTAACTTAATTATTGCAACTACCTTTAATGTTATTAAGAAAAAATCTAAAATGTTGACATACATACATATTTACATATTTATTACATTATTATATTATAGATATATTTATGACTTTTTTTAAAACAAAAATGTGATTGAATTTTTATTTATTATTTATTTTGTTTATTGTAAAGCAAGGGAAACTATCCAAATAATAATTGAGTTGTCTTTACATCATTTCAAATTTCATTACTCAATTTTATTATCACTATTTGATTATTTTCTGAAACCCAATGGCTGAGCGGTATTGCATCGCGCTTCCACACTACAGGACTGAGGTTTAGACCCCAGTCTGGGCAGTGGTGTAACGGAAAATAATTGGGGTTGTGTGTTGAACAGTGAACATAATTTGCTCTTGGTTGTTTGTCCTTAATTAATTTCTGTATTCCCCCATACGCTCCACTCATGTTGTCATCACGCTCGAGTCATTGTAACGTCTATGATTCTTCGTAAGATTTGGCTAACCTTATTAACTTCTTTAAAATTGCATTTCAATAAGGAATCCACCGTTTTATTTTGTTTCCAGATGTCATGTACGGCACGCTTGGATATGAATTATAGAATTTTCATGCTCTTTAGTTTTGTTTGATATTCCTTGCCAGTCATTCACACCTTTACACCAGACTTCTTTAAAATACATATTTGCGGAAAAAGCCAACATACCTGACAGTAAGCAACATGAAGTGGTGTTGAATAGCACAGCCATTTCCTTTCGATCTTTTGTCATGCCTTGGAAATGAAACTATAATAAGATGATGCAAAGCTTCTTCCCTTGGCATCTTTTGGAAATTACCTTCTGGTTGGCATGGCCCAATTTTAAAATGTGTTCCCTTAAATCTGCATCTATGGGTGTACCTACATAATGCGCAAAATCATTTCTAATCAATTTTGTTTCTTCGTTTTCATTTTCCGACTCCTTTTCTTTAGATAAGAGTATTCTTATTAGTTGAAGTGTCCGAAACTGTTTTTTTTCTTATGGATTAATTTTCACTTCCACGATTTGTTCTTCAAGTTCCCTGGCATTACTACTACTAGCACTTGCCCAAGATGATGAACTTGCGGATATTAAAAAGTTATCCAATTTTTTGTCTATTTGCTATTAATATTATACTCCTTTTCCTTTCGAATTTTTCGTTTTTGAGAACCACTCAAAGTTTTTTCAACTCCACTCATTTTAGGGCCGCGTTTCTTCTTGTCTTATTAACAAAATAACAGTATAAGAACCAGAATAATTAATTCCGTTTACAAAAAACAGTTCTAATATTACAAGAGAGAAGTGAGATCAAAATGTTTTAACAGCGAAGGAACACTCTCTATATTGAAATGCATTGAATATTAAAATATATATGTTCTAAAAACAATTTTGTGAAACATTTCTCATTATGCTTTATTTGATTGAATACTCATAAATCTACGGAAATTTCTGTGGGCATATGGGTTTCTAAATCATAAATCTAGACCATATAATTAATCATTTAAAATGCTCTCTATGCGTTTTCAAGTATCGCAATACTATTTTTCATGAAAAAAGCATAACAGCTGTTAGTTATTTACAAGTTCGCTAAATGAAAATGAAATACATGGGGGAAGCTAAAGACGCCAATAAGTTACTTTGCTACTTCAGTAAAAAGTAACATGTCTTTTTTTTCTCCCTACCGCTAACATGAAGTTTACTAAAAAAAACAGTGATGAATTTTTTATCTTTCTAGCATTTTATCCAATTTTCCGTCTGACTTTCTTTTTATCTGTTAGTAATTTAGGTTTGGAAAGAAAACCCGCTAAAGAAAAGTATCTCTTTCGTCGCGGGGATTACAGCAAATTAAAATGTTTTTTGATTTGGTTATTGGATCAGGATATCTAATAAGCAATCAAAGTTTTTTGATTTTGAATGATGTTAGATCGCCAATTTGAAAATCGCTTAAAAATTGGATTTAAAAAAATGTAAAGCTAATTTTGTGAAATTCTACGTTAATGGTGTCAGTCCAGCTTTGGGCCCCCTAGAAGCCTTGGGACCCCCGCAGTGCGGGGGTTGCGGGAGTGTACGTTACGCCACTAGGTCCTGGCAACGTTGACTCAGCCTTTCATCCCTTCAGTGGGTCGATAAATGAGGTCTAAGCTTGCCTGGGAGCTTAACATTGGTAGTTTCGCGTCAGACTGACCACCTGATTGGAACATCTGTTCATGCACCTCATGGTCCAAGTTCCCGTATTCTGAGAGGGGTACAGTAGGCCTTGGCCGTGGGTTGTTACGCCACTGAGTTAAGTTATATTAACTTGTTTTCTAATTTCTTACAGAATGTTATCATACCTTTTTACAATTCATGATTTTGTTCACAATACCACTATTTTTAAACATGATTTATCTAACAGTGTGATTGGACGTGGTGTCCAATAAGCACGTCCTCTCGTTGGAGTGGTGTGGTTTAGAGAGGGGGGGTGTCTGCTAAGGTGTCGTTCTCGCCACTTGACCATGGCTCGAAATGACGAGGTTCGTTGCCAGTAGCTATCGTGTGACTTTCATATATACTTACTCTCTAACACTGTGAGCACCACTCATTGCCAGTTTATCCATTTGGTGCTTGGGTCGGGCGCCCAGGAACCCGGGGGCCGGAAGGGCCCGCATAAGCTGGACATAACCAGATTTTCTGGTTATAAATTTCGATCCGGCAGTGCCAAGGGGGTCTGTGAAATTTCTATGCTCAGGGCCCGAAATGAATTTAAATCGGTACTAGTACTAATAAGTTATGAGGTAGCAAACTATAGTACAATGGTTTGTAGGAAAGCAATTGTAAATAACATGATAATTTAAAACAAATTAAATTTCTTTAAAATCTAGATAGGTATCGGGATATTGGAAGTTTATTTGTTAATTTTAAAAGTATTTTTTCATTTTCTTTGTAATTCATGAATCGTCAAACATCTTTTGCAATTTTAAATTACATTGTGATTACGCTCAATCCATTCAAATAGCAAAAAGTATAAACTTACAGTCCACAAAAATTCGTGTTATTATCACTTTCTAAAAGTTTGCTTATGGTTCAACTTTTTTGGGAAAATATATTACAATGAGTGTTTAATATACTGCAAGCAAGATATAGATTGTAAAATGGGGCGTGTAATGGCCACTTTTAACACAGAAAATAAGAACGAAACTTACGGATACGCGGGTATAAAAATGATAGCTTCAATAATAATAATAACAGGAAACTAATATAAAAAATTAGAGTTCTAAAGAAATCGAGATACTGTTTATTTAAAAGAAATGACATTCCTTAAGAGCTTAAAGAGGGTTATAGTTCTAGAAGTATACTATTTTTTTTGAAAAGATAGGGATAACACTTCAAATAAAGGACTTTAAAACATAAGAGCATTACACAGATACATTTCGGGTTTGTTTGTAAAAAAGGGGGTGAACGGTATTCGGGGAATAGACCTAAAAATTAAAAATTGCAGCTTGAAAGTATAAGAGCGCGTGATACGACGGCGCGCGTTAAACACCGGATTTTACGGTAATTATTTCAGACATGTATAATGCATGTAAAGAACGAAAAAAAATGAGACGTTTTGTCTAATTTTGCTTTATACAGCTTATTATTCGAGAACTAAATTAATAAATAGCTACTAAGCTGAAACACAAAAAATTAGGCGTTGTAAAGATCAAATTTTAAGTTTTGGTTTCATTATTGGAAGAAAGAGCTTACTACGACCGCTTGACAGATTCAAAAAATTTATTTGTATTCTTACATTGAAAATTTATTGGTACAATTTTTTTCTCACACATAATTAAAATATTGTTTGTAACACCACGTATTAAGTATATGGAGTGATAATCAGAGCCAAAGTAAACAAAAAGAAACTCAAATTTTTTTTTATTTGACCGTTTCTAGGGCGAAGTATTTCAGTAGTTAAAAATAAGAAAACATCTCTCTCTCTCTCAAAATCGTTCGTGCGGCAGAGATGGGGCGAGTATTTTTGGCAAAGATTATGACGCAAAACCGAACTGCATTCTGGCGTTAAACGACTCTTTAAGTCGTCTAAAAATCGATGTGTCTGATGACTTTGTAATGCAGTTCATAAAGAAGATATCACAGTCCGAGTATTACGCAATGCAGCCATAGAAACTGGGAAATGTAATAGGTCATGCAATAATACTGGACTAAATTTAGTTGCAATGATTTAGGACAAGGATCTCCACATATAGAACGGATTACTGTACTAATCAGAAATATAACCTTGTAGCCACGTAGAAAAAAAAAAAACATTAAGAAATATATAATTTTTCAAAAAAATGTTTTACTAAATTTATAGACCCTTCTCACCTCAAAATTAATTGCGTAATTTAATACGATAATATATTAAATAAAACATTAAACTTGGAAAAAATTCAATTTTAAATCTCTAATTTCAATTTTAAAATTTGTATGAGTGAAATTTGAAAATCGATCAGATGCTATGAAATTGTTGAAATATTGGTATAAAATGATAACGTTCATTTCCCTTTTCCCGAAAAAAAAAAGGAATCTTTGCTTTATAACTACGATCAGTGTATAAATTCATAAAATAGACTAAGAAAATTTTTAAAATAAACATTTTACAAAAGTTTTAAAAATTAAAATTAAAAAAAAACACTTGTAAAATAACACGAATGTTTCATTGGAAGAAAATGCAGGTCAGCCAGAAAATTTCACACTTAGTGACTTTCTTTATTTGTGTAAGAATCCTGTGGTCGCAACAGCCTAATGGTTGTGATCACGAACTCGAGGCCAACGTGTCATGAGTTCAGGCCCAAGTGCTACTGAAGATCCGCCTTGTAGAGAAGATAATGTGCTTGTTGAATCTGTACTGGCTCAAATTCATCTCGTTGACGTTGTGTGGTTCAGAAAAGCGGTCTTAGCTCAGGTGTCGACGTCGTCACTTGACCGAAATTCAAAATTACGAGGTTCGTTTTCAACAGTCCTCTTGTTGCTTAGTCACATATTTACAGCGCATAAGTATCTATAAACACATGACATGAATAAAAAATGTAAAAAAAGGATGTCTTTTGATGATGAAGCTAATTTTTGACGTTTTGTATAATGTCATCATCCAAAGAGAAATGTTGTCTTTAAGGTTATATTTAAAACTTCGGGAATAAATTACGCTTAAAAAGTTTAGATCTGGGATGTCGTATCCATAGGAAGGTTGTGACAATATTTTCTGTGCCAGGAATCCGACTAGTTTTATGTGTAAGACGAACCGACGTCAGTGAAGAAGGATTATATTGTGCCACATCCAAAATCAAATTGTTAGCTCATAATTAGAAATAGTCCATCATCTCTTTTGTTTCATCGCTGAATTCAAGGTCATCAGCATGACTTGCCAAAGATAAAGGTCGTCCAATTCTGTCATCGGCCCTACCACTAATATCTATCCATTTTGAAATAAATGATAACATTTCCTAACAGGGACGATGTGGGAAAATTGATGAGTAGAGGAATTTATCACG
Organism: Trichonephila clavipes; assembly: GCA_019973935.1. Classification (NCBI taxonomy): domain Eukaryota; kingdom Metazoa; phylum Arthropoda; class Arachnida; order Araneae; family Nephilidae; genus Trichonephila; species Trichonephila clavipes. Next base: position 511,973 of record BMAU01001220.1, read on the forward strand.
GCTCTTACTTTGCGTTTTTCATCCTACCGAATACTACACTGGTGATGGAGGAGGCAAAACACAACTTCTCTTTTCGAGCGTTGTAAGCAGTCTGCTCTTTTCACTCATTTGGGGTGGGGTTGGTCCCTTCTGATACCTCGAATTTCATTCGAGGTTCAGCTCGCAGGTTTTCTTATGACCATTAGCTGTCGGCGTAATGTCAGATCAAAGCATCTTGCTATATTTTAGGGGTGCACGTGTGGATATACGCGGTGTAACGTTATCTGCATAGAAAAGTCGATCTTGCAGTTGCGATGCGGGAAAAAGTTACAACAGTTATAAGACCAATACCATGCACTTGAAAAAATTTCACAGGCCAGCAGTCCCCTACTTTTCTGCCTTCAAATAAATAAATGAGCCTTTCGCTAAGACTATATACACTCTTTAAAATAGATATCAAATACGAACTCATTATTTGTTGAAGATGAAATAGAACTTTAATTACTGTGCAATTATCACTATTAATTGTCAATGAAATACATCTTTATAGAATGAAATCCGAGCGCATACTCTTTGCTCGCTATATATAGACTAATATAATAAAATACTAAATTGAAATCATTCCAACTTCAAAGCAAAACAATAAGCAATTGTACAACACACAGTAAATAGCAACAGTAGTATATTTAGCATTAAGTCTAACAAGGGGAGGGCCCGACTAAGGAAATTCATTCCGGGTCGAGACTTGGTGTAATAGAGTAGTACTCCTTTAGGGTGTTCAACCCTCAATGTAATTCCGCCGAATGGTCAGTTAATTCGGAGAAAACAGCCTTCCAAATTCATGTTTAGCTTTTATACAATTAAGTTTCAATTTTCTCCTATGTCTCCGTAGCATAGTTGTGAGAACGCCTGGTTACTATGCGAGAGGTCATGTTTCTATCCACGCGTTAAACATTTTTTTTCCAATTCATTTAATTATTTTTTCAAATTAAATAAATTTATTTATGAAAGGTTTATTAAATATTAAATATATTTTATCTAATTATTTTGTATTTTATAAAATAAAAAAGTACTGTAATTATAAAGAGTGTTTTTTTCCAGGTATAGAAGTTTAAGTTGGCATTACTTTCCAAGATGGTGACCGATTTAACAGCTGTCAAGTGATTTATTCTCAGTTTGGTTTGGCAATTCATCAAAACGATCATCAAGCAAGGCGTAGATTCGTCGAATGGGCCCAAAACGAGATTGCCGTTGTTCCCGATTTTCATAAGCGAATTTTGTGGAGCGATGAAGCGCACTTCTGGTTGAATGGCTACGTCAACAAACAAAACTGCCGCATTTGGATTGAAGCTAATCCACAAGTGCATGTCGAAACACCGTTACATCTAGAAAAACTGACTGTTTGGTGCGCTTTATGGGCTGGTGGAATCCTTCTTCAAAAACGATGAAGGCCACAACGTTACAGTGAATGGTGATCGGTATAGAGCCATGATTACTAACTTTTTCATTCCTGAATTGAACAATCATGATGTCTAGGAGCTGTGGTTCCAACAAGACGACGCAACATGTCACACAGCTCGTGCCACAATCGATTTATTGAAAGACACGTTTGGTGACCGCCTAATTTCACGTTTTTGGACCTGTAAATTGGCCTCCTAGATCTTGTGATTTAACACCACTAGACTATTTTCTGTGGGGCTATGTAAAGCCATTGGTCTATGCGGATAAGCCACAAACGCTTGACCATTTGGAAGACAACATTCGCCGTGTTTTTGCCGATATACGGCCACAAATGTTGGAAAAAGTCATCGAAAATTGGACGTCCAGATTGGACTACATCCGAACCAGCCGTGACAGTCATATGCCAGAAGTCATATTTAAAATGTAATGCCACAAGATTATCTGTCGAATAAAAAAAATTCATGTCAATCGAATAATACATCGTTGTTTTATTGCAATTTAAAGTTCTATACCTCTAAAAAACACCCTTTATAAATATTTATATTAAATTTTATAAATATATTTTTATATTAATAAATAATATTATAATGAAGTATGTAATAAATATTAAATGATATTTTACATAAAACTTAGTTACAAATAGTTTTATAATATAAAATACAATATACTATAAATGAAATATTATATATATTATAAAATAATTTACAATATATTGTTACGAATTTTGTGTAAATATATATAGTGTAAATAATTTGATATATTTATTTCATGTTAAAATTGTACTATTCACAAGCAATGCCGCCCCTTACGTTATAATGGCGATTCAATGAGAACTTGGTGAAATCTTGGCGGTAGAGCCTAGTTGGTATTTTTGGTGACCAAGTTGGCGGCCAATTTGGTGACCATTTTGGCGTCATTGTCGACCATGTTGTGAGTTTCGAACCCTCTGGAATCTTCTAGAAGGTAGTAGATCTCTCTGTCTAATCTGTCGCGTCTATAAATAAAGATGCTCGCCGGTATGGGAGGAGTCTTGATTAAGCCAGCGAGTAATGAAGATTGTTTTGACTAGCGATTAGCTTGGCTGTGCTTGTGAATAATCTTTACGTACGTGTATTTTTAAACACTGATAATTGTGTTTAATTGCGGTTGAAGGTGTGAAACTTTCGCATATTTACCCTGTGAATATTGCTGCTGAATCCTGTATTTAAAGGATTGGATATTCGATAATAAACTCAAATCGCTCTTAAAGAACTGTTTAATTTTTGTGTGATTGTTTTGCGTAAAATTCTCGAATTCGGATCTACGTAACAATCTATTATTATTATTAAAGTATTGTATAATTAATGTATATATATATATATATATATATATATATATATATATATATATTACATTAATATATATATATATATATATATATATATATATGTCTTTTTATATATTATTAATTTAGTTATTTTATAAAATATTTAGCAAGTCCTTTTTAAATAAATTTATTTATAAATTTATTTATGTTACTTTAATAAATTTAATTAAATAACTTTAATAAATTTACTTAAATAATTTTAATAAATTTATTTAAATAATTAAAAAATTATTTATGTAATTTTAATAATAAATAAATAATAATTTTAATAATATATAATAATTTTAATAATATATAATAATTTCAATAATATATAATAATTTCAACAATATATAATAATTTCAACAATATATAATAATTTCAACAATATATAATAATTTTAACAATATATAATAATTTTAATATATAATAATTTTAATAATATATTTTAATAATAAATAAATAATAATTGTAATAATATAAAATTTTAATAATAAACAAATAATAATTTTAATAATATATAATATTTTTAATAATAAATTAATTAAATTAATTAAATTTTTTTTACTTTATAAAACACAAAATAATTACATAAAATATCTTTCAATATTTAATAAACCTTTCATAAATAAATTTATTTAATTTGAAAAAATAATTAAATGAATTGGAAAAAAACTTAACGCGGGAATAGAAACATGACCTCTTGCATAGTAACCAGGCGTTCTCACAACCATGCTACGGAGTCGTTGGGGAAAATTGAAACTTAATTGTTTAAAAGCTAAGTATGAATTTTGTTACACTTACTGGTAAACTCAAATTTTGGCAAATCAAGCAGTGTAATTTTTGTGTCGAGGAGGCATGAAGATGAAAGCAGTTTCTTAAAAATGGCTTTTAATAATAATCAAGGATAAAGTCAATGTGCTCGTGACTGGAGCGATAAAAAAAAACCCAATAAGTTGACTAATAAAATCTTAGTTCAAAAATCAACATTACCAGACATCCGATTCGAACCGTCTTCTTACAGCCTAATATTGAAAACGAATTTATAATCTGAAAATGGTGATGCAACATACAGTTGCATTGCCAAACAGCCGCTCTCTCCCTCTAAGAGCAAAAACACTCACACACTTCTTATATTTCTTTTTCTCCTCCCCGCCTGAAAAACTAACACGAGCCGAGTTTAAATAGTCGCTCGATTTGCATTGCAGTTGCTCCCAACCACAAATCCCGAAACTTGCAAAAAGATCGGGTTCGAATCGGTTTGTTTACTTTGATTGAGATCATGGAACGGGATTGGAAAAACAACACAAGGAGATCATAAAAATTTGGATCCGAAAAATATTTCGAATGGTTTTCCTTTTAAATGTCTAACAAATTTGGGAGGCTGTTTTCTCCGAATTGACTGGCCATTCGGCGGAATTACATTGAGGGGTGAACACCCTAAAGGAGTACTACTATTACACCAAGTCTCGAAGCGAAATGAATTTCCTTAGTCGTGCCCTCCCCTTGTTCGACTTAATGCTAAGATTACTGGGTTGAACTAAGTTTTAAGGCACTAGTCTTCTTCTAAATTTGCCTATACTACTAGGTTTAAATGAAATTTAAAAAAGAAAAATAAATAACAGTAAAATTTTCTTTTGTATTAAAATTAATTTGAAAATATCTAAATCTTCATTCTCTCATATTATCAAAGAGTTATTCACTTATTTAGAAATTTTTAATAAATTATATATATATATATATATATATATATATATATATATATATATATATATATATATATATATATATATATTTGTGTGTGTGTGTGTGTGGAATCGGTTGTGGAGTCGTCATCCAATTGAATCTCTCAACGAAACCAAGCACGCAGTCTTCGCGCGCAGGCGCAGCTGATCCAAAGTGAAACAAAAACTTTGACCCTTGGAAAAAGAGCAGAGAAAGACTGAGGTGCGTGAGCAGGCGTTCCCGTCGTCACATCATGGAAATCCAATTGTAGAATAGCTACCTTTTTTTTAATTAATTTTTGTTAAGTTTAAATAAATCTGAAGAAAGACAAATGTCTTGGACCCCTTGTTGTCTCCCACAAATTATGGGGGCTCGGCCGGGATTTTGATCAAAGTTTGGAACGCATGAACAAAAGAAGCGTCCGTGGAGGAGACGCGCCGCCATTTTTTGGAAACTTGGCTCAACCTGTGTAGAGGTTGAATTTTTCATTCGAACCCAGCGTGAATATTCCACCTGTGTAGAGGCCGGAACTATTGATTGTAATTTTAACAATTTCAAGAACTATTTTTCGTCTAACGATATAACCTGCGAAGAGGTTGTGAGATCTGTGTTCATCTGCGTAGAGGTGAATCAATGTTTTTCTTCAATTATTGGATACATCGTACGTGCGAGCAACAAGGGAGCTAGAAAAAAAAAGTAGGACCTTTCCATATTTTTCTAAAATGTATAAAAACGCTCTTAAAGAGGATCTCATAAGAGTTGTTGAGGATCTAGACGGTACTGTGGAGAGTACGGACACCATAGCTAAACTAAAGACTAAAATTGAGAAGAGTAGTACATTTGAAAGTGATGCAGATTTCGTTAAAACTTTAATTAAAAACTGTATAGATGAGAGGGTATCGCGAAACGAAAGAGAGGCAACTTTAGAAAAACAGAAAATTGAGCTCGCAAAACTACAGTTAGCACAGTTAGAAAAATAAGTCGAACTTCAAACGGCTAAAAATAAAGCATTAAGTTTAAATCCTGCAGCTAAAGTCGAAGAGAAACAGTTCGAAACAAACATAGAAAATATGATCAAAAGCATTAAAACTTTATCTCTTCCTGTTCAAACCAGATATGAAAATTTTAATCTGTTCTTCCAATCATTAGAACGCGCATTCTTAACCAAGAAAATAAGTGACGAATATAAATCTGAAATTTTAATAAATCTTCTGGGCGAAAGAGCTCATAATGTCTTATTGTATATTAAAAAGGAGGAATTAAATGACAATGAAAAACTAAAATCTATAGTACTCAGAGAATTCCAAGTAACTCCTCGCGAGTGTTTAAACTCATTTAAAAATGCTGTAAAATCATCAGGCGAGACACATCCAATTTGCTGCAAGATTGACGGCAAACTTCCAATATATTATTGTTCGTTAAGAAAAGTTAATTCCTTTGAATCTCTATGTGATCTTTTAATTTCTGATAAATTATTTGAAACTTTAAATAAGGAAACCGCAACTCATATTGGCATTCGAGAAGCGGAAGATTGGTTTAGGCCTATTGATTTAGCCAAAGAGTGCGGTATTTATATTTCATCTAGAAGCGAATCACGTAAGGAAACTCCTATTGCTTGTGGATATACCGAAGACCCCTTTAAAAATAGACCACGAAACTATAAACCAAAGATTAAAAATAGCTATCTCCAAAATCTTGAAAGACAAAATAAAAATTGCTACATATGCGGTGATTCATCTCATTACGCAAGAGATTGTGAGAAGTGTTTTAAGCCTAAAGAATCTAACGGCCAAATCCATAATAGAAAAAACGCGAATAGTTTGAAAGTCAAGAGCGAAAAACAAAAAAGCGATGAGTTCGCACAACAGCTCCAATACGTAAACATTTTTGTAGAAAATCAGCCCGTAACAGCCTTGATTGATTCAGGTTGCCAGATCCCAGTTCTAAATTCCTCACTAATTAGAGTGAACAAACCTTCCGAAGGAATAATAACATTAAGCTCATGTTTTAACGAGGAGCGTATGGTAGAATTTACATCAATAAATATTTCTCTTACTCAGCACTCTCCCAGTTTAAGTGTTCGAACGGCAATATCACCGACCTTGACCGAAGAATTTATTATACATCCCAGTGTATATACTGAAATAAAGAAAATAAGCCAGGCAAAGAGCGATGTTTTATTGAATGAAAGTGAATCCTCTTTTGGTGCTTTTTCTATTTTTTCTTTTGCAAATGTGATAGAAAACTAGTTATGATTTGTCACATGTTAAAAACTTTAATATTAGAAATGATTTGAGTTCTCTAATTAAGAATTATAAACCTAATAAAATTAAGAGTACTAATTTAAAAATGTGTATTATATTGAAAGATGATATTTCTGTATGTCAAAGAGCCAGACGTTTATCTTGTTCTGAGAAATTACAGGTAAACGATCAAATTGATGATTGGTTACAACAGGGTATTATAAGAGAAAGTTGTTCTGACTATTGTTCACCTATAGTATTGTGTAAGAAAAAGGATGGTAATTTAAGAATCTGCATTGATTACTGCAAAATTAATTCTAAAACTGACAAAGATCGGTATCCTTTACCCTTAATAAAAGAAGTTCTAGATCAGTTGCAGTCGGGAAATTTCTTCTCAACTATTGACTTAAAAAACGGATTCTTTCACGTTGAGATGGAAGAAAGCAGTAAAAAATTTACTTCATTCGTCACACATAATGGGCAGTATGAGTTTAATAAAGTTCCATTTGGTCTTTGTAATAGTCCGAGTGTTTTTCAAAGATTTATCAATCACGTTTTCAGAGACCTTCTTAAAGAGGGAATTGTCATAATCTACATGGATGATATTATTATCCCTTCTTCGGATGAACATGACGGGTTAAACCGTTTAACCAGGGTGTTGAAAACTGCATCGGAATATGGATTAGAATTAAATTTAAAAAAATGTAACTTCCTCAAGTCAAAGATTGAATTTTTAGGACACATAATTGAAAAGGGTACAATTAAACCTTCTTTGGACAAAACCAAAGCAGTTCAGAATTTTCCAGAACCTAAAAACGTGAAACAGGTCCAAAGTTTCCTTGGACTGTCGGGTTACTTTCGGAAGTTTATCCAAAATTATTCCATAATAGCCAAACCTCTCAGTGATTTACTACGGGATAATGCTGTGTTTCATTTCGGACCCGAGCAGCAATTAGCATTTCAAACTTTACGGCAAAAACTTTCTGAAAATCCGGTGCTTCATATTTTCAAACAAGGTGCAAAACTTGAATTGCATACTGATGCTAGTAAATTTGGTTATGGTGCGATTCTGTTACAACAATCAGACGATAATAAACTTCACCCCGTACACTATTTTAGCAAGAAAACCACTTCCCAGGAGGAAAAATATTCAAGTTATGAACTTGAAGTTTTGGCTGTAATCGAATCTCTTAAGAAATTTAGGAACTATCTCGTTGGCAACAAATTTAAAATTGTAACTGATTGTTCGGCATTCCAAAAAACTATGAGTAAAAAACAATTAACTCCTAAAATTGCTAGATGGGCCTTATTTTTAGAAGACTTTAATTATGAAATTATTCATCATCCAGGCAAACAAATGGGACATGTAGATTGTTTAAGCCGTTATCCTGTAATGACCATAACATATGATGAAATAACCACTAAACTTGCAAATTGTCAGCGAAATGACGAGTACATTTATTCATTGAAAACCCTTTTAGAAAATAAGCAAATTAATGATTTTGTTGTTAAAAGTGATGTCCTATATAAAATTGAAAATGATAATGATTTTTTGGTAGTACCTCAACAGATGCAAACAGAAATTGTTAAAAATATTCATTCTAAAGGACATCTTGGTATTAATAAAGCTGAAAGCATGGTAAAACAAAGTTTTTATTTTCCTAATAATAGAAAATGTGTTGAAAATGTTATTAATAATTGTATTGAATGCATTCTTGTAAACAAAAAACGAGGGAAAGGTGAAGGGTTGTTAAATCCTATTCCTAAGGAAAATATCCCTCTTAGCACTTACCATATTGACTTTTTAGGTCCTTTGCCATCTACAAATAAAAACTATAACCACATTCTTTCAATAATAGATGCATTCACTAAATTCGTCTGGTTATATCTCCCTTAAAGTCCATTTCTTCCCGTGATGCTCTAGAGAAACTTAAGCAACAAGAGATTACATTTGGCAATCCTCACCGTATCATAACAGATAAAGGTACTGCATTTACTTCAAAAGAATTTCGAGAGTACTGTGAGAATGAGAACATCCAACATCTAAGCATAACAACTGGAATACCCCGAGGGAACGGACAAATTGAACGGATCCATAGTTCTCTTATCCCAATTTTGTCCAAGCTATCCATTGACGACGCATCAAAATGGTACAAGTTTGTTCCAGCCGTACAGAGAACACTCAATTCAACGATTTCACGAAGCACTCAGATGACGCCGTTTCAACTCTTGACCGGAGTAAAGATGAGGACCAAACAAGATCTTGAAATTCTAAAACTATTGGAAGAGGAAATCGTGAAGATATTCACCGAAAATCGTGAAAAAATTCGGGAGGAAGCCAAGCGAAACATTCTGAAGATGCAAGAGGAAAACTGTCGAAATTTTAATAAGAAACGGAAAAAGGCGTACCAGTATGAGATCGGAGATATCGTCGCCATCCAACGGAAACAGTTTAGAACTGGCTTGAAACTGAGGCCTAAGTTCTTTGGTCCCTATGAAGTCGTAAAAGTAAAACCTAAAGATAGATATGATGTCAGAAAAATTGGACTGCATGAAGGACCCAATACTACATCCACAGCAGCAGACCACATGAAGATGTGGGGAGAAACTGTCTAGTTCAGCAAAATTATGATATGTTAAATCTTTGTGTATTTGTTGTATAGTCCTTGTCTGTTCCGTCTTTTTTGTATGTTTCAGATTCTCCTCTGGTCTCCATGAAAAAAAAAGGAATAAGTACCGCTGCGGACAGCGTACGGTCAGGTTGGCCGTTGTGGAATCGGTTGTGGAGTCGTCATCCAATTGAATCTCTCAACGAAACCAAGCACGCAGTCTTCGCGCGCAGGCGCAGCTGATCCAAAGTGAAACAAAAACTTGGACCATTGGAAAAAGAGCGGAGAAAGACTGAGGTGCGCGAGCAGGCGTCCCGTCGTCACATCATGGAAATCCAATTGTAGAATAGCTACCTTTTTTTTAATTAATTTTTGTTAAGTTTATATAAATCAGAAGAAAGACAAATGTCTTGGACCCCTTGTTGTCTCCCCCCCATATATATATATATATATATATATATATATATATATATATATATATATATATATATATATATATATATATATATATATGCTATAAAATTAAATCGACAAAAATTAAGAATAACAAAAAGTACTATACCTACTACTACACTCTGAAGTATCAAAACAATGGAGTTAGAAATATAGCATTTCTGGAAAAAAAATGTTTATAATTTTAATACTTAATGAACTGTACAACATGTTGTAATAAGAAAATCTGAAAACCCTCTGTAAAATTTTAATACATTATTAAAGGAAACGAAAGTGCAGAAACTGAAATTTTATCAGACTGTGAAATATTTGTGTAAAATCCAAATTTATTAACTGGTAGTGACATTTATATAATAATATTAATTAAATAACACTTATCAAAATCTAATTAAAACCATAGCAATAAATTTATTAAAAATGTAAGTGTCAAGAGATTTAAATGTGGTATAGTCATATTCTCTTTGAAAAAAAATATATATGTTATACATATAATGTTATTAATTTCATCATTGTCGCCCAGCCAGTATGGTGTCTATGACCCTCGGCTTGTAACCGAGTGGGTTCGAGTCCCGAGTAAGACTTGGTTGTATCTTCTTCGGGAAAGAAGTTGGTCTTTCGCATGAAATGGATTCCCGTCTCGAAAGGAACAGCAGCGCACCTCTTCTTGTTATGTGCTGGGATCATCGTTTGTAATAAAATCTGTGTTCTTCTGTGCTTGTGTTATACGTTTCTGTTCATCTATCTCACGTCTTTCGTATGTATCCCAGTAATAAACACACGACAACAATTTCATCATCATTCTTGTTAACGAAACAAGAATTCCGTTTCAAATAGTTATATTCCTATAATCTGGATGTATTAATATTACTGTTCTAGAATCGAAAGTAATTAGGGCTTAAATAATTAGATTAAATACATAGGTGTTTCAAAAAGTAAGGTAACATGAGCTTTGACGGCTGTGCAAATTACCGTATGGTGCTTGAGTAACAAGTCTAGATCTCAATGTGCTGAATTCGTATGACGTCATAGTCACATGATAATTATAACCACAGGTTTTTATCCAATCAGTTCAAAAATTTGTATGACGTCATAGTCAAACGATAAAAGCAATAATTTGTTTACAGCTAATTAGTTCATTCACTTCGTTGTTGTCAATTTTTGATCTTTTCAGAAACTTTCTTTTAAAAAGTATAAATTCGTTAATAAAAATGAAGCACATAGGAAAAAAATCACTTTATTTAAAAGTACATGCATAAAATATTATACATACATACATACATATATATATATATATATATATATATATATATATATATATATATATATATATATATATATATGAAAATATTCTGTGCGTGTGTTTGTCACTAAACTCCTCCTAAACGGCAGAACCGATTTCGATGAAATTTTTTGTGTGGGTTCAAGTAAATTCGAGAATAGTTTAAATTCACAATTCGGTCCGATATCGCAATCAGTTAAAAATATATTAATTAAAAACATTCAAAAAATACAACTCAACATTCACCTGCATTGTTGTAACAACGCTATTGTTATAAACACAAGTAATATAAATTTTTTTTTAAATCAATTCCTACTTAGATCAACCAAGCTACGTTTTATTAAATAGTTACAATTCTTATAAATATGTATATACATATGACAGAATCACAACATTAAGGGGTAATTAATTTTTATTAATTATCATTAAAGTATCGTTTTGTCATCCAAAACAATCGTATATATAAAATTTCCTTTCAACTAAATATTTTAACACGTGAGAATAAAACCTTTCCAAATTTTGACATAAGTCGCGAAAAGGGTCGCTTAGTTGCCAACGTGGCTGTATTTGTAATTTTTTAAATAATTAGTTTTAATCAATTAATTTTTATTAATTATAATTAAATTATTTTATTGTCATCCAAAATAATCATGTACATTACATTTCAGCTCAATTGAGGGCTTTAAAATGTATTTTTTTAACGATTGAAAACTCCACCAAGATAAATAAATAAAATATGTATAGAGATCGTGAGCTAATAGTAGGAATTGAAAAAGACCTAAGTTGGTGTAAAAATTGATTTTCAGCCAAACTGGCCAAACCCGGTCTTTATTGTTACGAAACCGCAGACGCGATTCACGCTTTTTAGCGTTTTTAATTAATATATTTTCAAATCTATATAAACAGTGACTCCCAAAATTGAGAGTACACTAAATTCCGAATTCACCATCGGATCACCAGGTGTAGAAATTAATACACTGTGATAACGCACTTTTGTACATTCAAAATGCATACATTGCTCTTCCAAATAACATTAAATGTAAGCTATGGAAATTGATTGAAACAAAAATATGAAGGTTCGAAAGAAAAACTACACTATTTTAATGTCACAAAATTGAGGGTACACTTCTTCAAAATCACTATGCAAAACTACCAGTAATTTTTTAAATAGAAATTTGATAATAGATCTATGATAAAGAAAGGCGTTCAAATGCTATCTGACAACAAATTTGTGTTTGTTATTTGATGTCTTAATTAAAATGGAGAATCGGAAGGAAACGACGATCGAAGAGAGAAAACTTGTTATTAAACTGTCAAATGAAGGTAAATCCCTGCAGAATATTGCTAAAGTAGTTGGACGAAGTGTTAACTGCATCCAAAAAATCCTGCAAAAATTTAGAAAGACTGGTATGCTGGCAAATAACGAAGGAAGAGGGAGAAAGAAAATTATGAACTGTATAACCGAGTGAAGAGTTGTACATCAAGTGAAGATTGATCCTAAAATTAGTGCTAAAATTGCAGCCAGTACCTTTGATAACTTAGGTCAATATGTTTCTGCAGAAACGGTACGAAGAGTCCTAAGAAAAGATGGCTATAATGGTAGAGTAGCTCGAAAAAAAGCCATTAATTGGTAGGAGGAATAGAGTCAAGCGATTTAAATTTGCTAAAGAACACATTTTAAAGCCTCAGAAGTTTTGGAACGAAGTCATTTTCAGCAATGAGAGTAAGTTCAACATTTTCGGCAGTGACGGTCGTCGTATGGTGTGGTGTAAGCCAAATACCTCACACCACCCAAAACACACAATTCCTACTGTGAAGCACGGAGGTGGGTCGGTGATGGTTTGGGGTGTATGGCTGCGTCGGGGGTGGGAAAGCTAGTATTCATTGATGGACTCATGCACAAGATGGCTTATCTTAATGTACTGCAAAATAATTTGAAAGAAAGTGCTGATAAATTGGGACTGGGGTCGAATTTCATATTCCAACAAGACAATGACCCCAAGCATACTGCGTTTGTTGTAGAAGAATGGCTGCTTTACTATTGTCGGAATCAACATAATACACCTCCACAGTCTCTCGACTTAAATGTTATCGAGAATCTGTGGTCCCACCTTGAGAGATCTGTGCAAAAACATCAAATTACAAGCAAAGAAAAATTAAAATCGGTATTGCAAGGAGAATGGCTGAATATTGCTCCCGAGACCACTAGACATCTTGTGGAATCAATGCCTCGGCGATTGGAAGCTGTCATATCAGCAAAAGGTTATGCTACTAAATATTAACTCTTTATTATTCATGATTTATGCAGGAAAATAGATGAATGTACTCTCAATTTTGTGGCTATTAATTTCTCTTCATTTTCTTTATAAGTTATATGTATGTTTAACTATCAAATATTTTGTTTTATAATTCAAAATAATAAATTATGATCTAATAAACGCATCTATGCTTAAAGGTTTTAATTATTTCCCTCATTTAATATATTTTTTTCATTCTAAACATTAATTCCCGTTTTAAAAGTAGTTGTGTACCCTCAATTTTGGGAGTAACTGTATATTGGGAGTAACTGTATATAAAGGAGAAAAGCGACTCACCGACTAATCACGATACCTCCGGAACTATTAAACCTACAGATTTGAAATTGGGTAGGTAGATTCCCTTCATGAAGTAGACGTCAGCTAAGAACGGATTTTGTAAAGATCGAACCCCAAGGGGCGTTACAGAGGTTTAAGGGGCGTTATAGATAATCATTTCCATTATTAAACTATTAGATGTACTGTCTTGAGAAACTTGGTACACAGATTTCTTTCATAAAGTAGAGATTCCCTATATAATGATTTTTACGAAAATCAACCTCCAAGGGGCATTAAGGGTGCTTAAGGGGCGTTATGCATAATTATTTCCATTTTTAAACTATTAGACGTACAGTCTTTATAAATTTGGTAAGCGGATTCCTTTCATAGAGTAGAGATCCTCTACAAAATGGGTTTTGTCCAAATCGACTCCCAAGTGGCGTTGTGGTGAATTAAGGGGCGTTATAGGCAATTAACTCCCTTTTTAAACTATTAGACGTAAAATCTTGAAATTGAGTATAACCTGATTCCATTCATTAAGTAGAGGTCCGCTATAAGATGAGTTTTGAGAAAATCGCTTCCTAAGGGGCGTTGCAGGGGCTTAAGGGGAGTTATAGGTAATTATTTCCATTTTTAAACTATTAGACGTACAGTATTGAAATTTGGTAACATATTCCTTTCATAGAGTAGAGATCCGCTACAAAATGGGTTTTGTAAAAATCGACCCCAAGTGGCGTTGTGGAGAATTAAGGGGCGTTATAGGTAATTATTTCCATTTTTTAAACTATAAGACGTACAGTCTTAAAATTTGGTAAGTGGATTCCTTTCATCGTGTAGAGATCCGCTACCAAATAGTTTTGGGGAAAATTGATCCCCAAGGGTCACTGTGGGGAATTAAGGGGCGTAATATATAAATATTGCCGCTTTTCGACTAATAGACCCACCTGCTTGAAAATTAGAAGGTATGTTCCGTTCATGGAATAAAGTTCCTTTTACAAAGATTTTTGCGAAAACGGACCCCCAAAGGAGTGGGGTTGCGAGGGATTAAGGCGAGTTATAGAAAAATTCCTGTTTTTGAATTTAACCCATTTACTTGAAATTTGTTGAGCACGTGTTTCTTTATATAATTGAATATAGTTCCACTAAGAATTTATTTTACGGAAATCAACTCCAGGAGGAAGCGGGGAGAGTTTTGGGGGCGTATTGATAGACAAAATTCCCGTTTTCGAACTGCTAAGACTATAATAATAAAATTTGGTTTGCATGCTTCTTTTGTTGAATCGGAATCCGCTAAGAATGCTCTCAACGAGGTGTTGATGATAAAAATTCCGTTTTTGCTCTGTTGCATTTAAACTTGAAATTTAGCACGCATGTTTATTTTATGGAGTAGAGATCCACTCCTCCAATCTTTTTACTTATATTTTAGTTATAAATAGAAATTAGATATTTTATTGTATGTCCTTTTTATATCAAGAGGCTAGAGTTACAGCTATAAATATATTTTTCAATGCAATCGAATTCTTAATGCTAGATACCAATAATTCATATACTATATGTAAATAGTATACATTTATACAACATCGTGAAATACCTAGTGAAGTGGGCGGGTAACGGCTAGTAATCTTTATATATGTATTTCTTCTGTGCGTGTGTATGTAACTGAACTCCTCCTAAACGGCTGGGCCGATTTTGATGAAAGTTTTTGTCTGTTCCAATGGACTCGAGAATGGTTTAGATTTATAAGTCAGTTTAGAAATGTTTATTTAATTAATTTTTTATTTATAAATTTTTGATCTTGGTAAGTTTTACATTGGATCCGGCAGCATGCGCTACGATCGCAGTATAGAATATTCAAAAACCTTTTATTAAAATTCAAGTTGATCCCGACAGTTGGTGCTGTGATTATTTCAGGAAAATATTTTGTCACTTCGTGTTATTATTTTGTTGAAATAAATCGCGTGTTAATTAAATTATTACATTCAGATGTAATTAGTGTTTGAAGAGTTTTGAAGTGTGCATAACAAACTATACATTCTCCAAATTTAGTATGCAATTTAAGTGAGTATTTTACATGATTTTCTATTAAATTTACAAGTGTATTGACAACAATTATCCTAACCTACAAATCTATTTTTGTAGCTAATTGATTACACACATTATTAAACTTTTTTTATTTAAAATTATTTCTTATCGGAAATAGTTTGTGTGTGTGTTTCACTTCTAAGCAACCCAGAAGTATAAAACTTGGCGCATAATTACATCGTAATAGCTTTTTAATACAAATTTTACTCAAAACGGTCCAGATTTTGTTAAAGCTTATTCATAAAAATTTGGAATTGTTGAATTTAAGCTGTGTGTACAGGACAACGTCTGTCGGATCCTCTAGTATATATATATATATATATATATGTATTTAAATAAATAAAATATAATCATAAATAAATATATAAAATATATATATATATGTATTTAAATAAATAAAATCAATCATCAACAATAAATCACAATAATTAATTAAAAAATTAAAATTATACGAATCTTATCATACTAAATCCTATTTCAAAATATCAATGGCGAATATAGAAGATAAAATTCCATCGTTTTCAAACAAAATTAAAAAAATATAAAATAAAAATTTATAAAATATCCAAGTGCAACCTCGGACTTAGGACCGATAAGTGGGGTTAAACTAGTTTGATGGCGCCAACCTTCCACCTGTTGCGACTTGGTAAGTTAATCGGAAAATATCCAATTCTCAAAAATTGAAAAATTAAAAAGTTAAAATTAAACCATTAAACTTGAAAAATTAAACTATTCGCCATCGCATTCTGAAAGATAACATTAAAATATTAAAATTCTAAAACAAATTAGTGCATGATATAAGTGAACCATCGAACACCAAAGATGATGCACCCATCTTTAAAATAGTTGTATAGGTAGAAAAAATAGTTGTATAAGTACAATAATTTGAAATCCGAACGTTCAAATTTAAATATATCTAAAATCAAAAAGTTCAAACCAAAAAATATCCAAAATCCGAAAGTTCAAACTAAAAAATATCCAAAACCCGAAAGTTCGAACCAAAAAATATCCAAAATCCGAAAGTTCAAACTAAAAAATATCTAAAATCCAAAAGTTTAAATTAAAAAATATCCGAAGTCCTAAAGTTCAAATTAAAAACCCAGTATATTCACAAACGACTAACGTAAATTATTAAAAACTCACCGAAGAGCATCCTATCAATACTTCAGTCCATAATTATTGAACAACCTCTCACATATTTAATACAATTACCACTTCTATATTTGCTCATAACTCCTACTAATGTCATGTCAATCAAAATGGTTCATAATCTAACCTTAGAGTTTAACCATTTGGTATTAGATGCAAATCAGATTACATGCAAAAACTTGCTTGATTGGTCATAAATAATTTTTAAGTGTAGTTGTGTAAATATTGGTCTATGTGTGTATTAAAATGTATCTTGTGTGTGGAATGCACATATACTTCACAGCTGGACCACTAACAAGCTGACTTTGTGGACCTAATGTTGTGTGGTGGATTTGTGCATTTATGAGTTTAAAAATATTTTTAAAAGATATTTTTGATCTATATATTTTTTTAATAAGATGTGTGATGGGATAATCATTCTGTATGCAACAAAATATAAATTTCTGGATATTCTTGAATTTATCAATATTGTGTGTGTAGTTAAATTATCATTTCTCATCAAAAAATTTTATATATATATATATATATATATATATATATATATATATATATATATATATGGATGGATGGGTGTTTTGAAATCTTTTGAAGATTTTTTATAACATGTGAACATCTTAAGCCAATTACGAAATTCGAAATTTATCTAAGTTTTCCCAATAGAACAGCAAATAAAAATAGTTTGATGCCTGTTTAGAATTCATCCTCCTTCATTCCTGACCTCGCACCAAGTGATTTCCATCTCTTCAGACCTTTAAATGAATTCTTAGGAAGTCAGCATTTCAGAACCGATGAGTTTTAGCCAAGCTGACTTCTTCGATGCTGGTTTCGATGGTTTGGTGCACCAATGGAACAAATTGCCTCCATAAGTAGGGTGACTATGTAGAGAAGTAATATATACCTAGTGACGGGCTCATCGCGATTTCAACTAATATACTATTGGGTTTCTTTGGGGCTAGAACGGCAATTCTTTCCAACCAACTCGAAAAGAGAAGCGTGATATTCAAATTAAGAATCTTATAAATAGTAGAAGTTGAGCGTACGCGAGATAGCTATGAGAAGTGAATATGCGAGGTCTATGTGTACAAACTCCCGAATTAAAGTGAGAGGAAACCCCGAGTTCAAGATTTAATCTATGCGTAACTGTGTGATTAAGTTAAAGGTGGCTACAATTCCACAAAAATAAAAGCCCCACGTCAGTTAAAATCAAGCGCATTGCTGTTTACCCAATATATAGCGGTAAGACTGTTAAATTGAATTATTGTGTAGTTACTGAGATTAGAAATAGCTGGTAGAGTTAGATATAGTGGTCGGTTACGCGGTTATTTGGTAATACGAATAATGTGTCACTTCAGATTCACTTGAATTGAATATTAGTACTATTATTGTATATTGTTTAAGTTAAGATCTTAATAAAGGGATATTAAGATAAACGGTATGACTGCTTCTCTTCGTTCCTCCCAACAGATCTAGATCGCGAGGATAATGTAGAATGTTAATTCGACAGAGCTAGTTAATCAAATTGGTGCTTTAAAGTACCGTCAGCACACAAAGGTCTCAGATATTCTCGTAAAACAAAAAGACAGAATGACTTTTTTTAACACAGTTTTAATTCTTAAAAATGCGAACCACAGAGAATACTAATATTTTGCAACACAAAATATTTATTTTTAAAGATTATTAAATTTCTCTAAAATTTATTTTCTTTTTTTATACATAAACTTAATTTGATGATATTCAAAGAAACAGTTTTTTTATTAACACACAGAAATTAATTACACGTTATGCATTTTCAGTGAGGTTTCGATTGAATGTTTTTAAAGCACTGCATCCAGGGGTAAGAAATGCTGTATATTCTTAACATGAACTATTACATTTTGAGTCCAGCCTTTTGACAGTCATCCTAAGAATCTAACGAAAATTCTAGCAGATAATTTGCTGGGACTTCTTCATCAGAAAAATCATCTGCTAGTACATCACTGATTTCAGATGGTAGGTTCTATAATAATCCAAAGCCTCTTGAAGACTGAGCTTCTTTTTTTTACAGACTTCCTAAGAAAAGAAAATAATAATAATAATAATATTAGCACCATGAAAATTTCCAAATACTGTTAAATCTCTGTTACACATAAAGGAATTAAAATGGGTTTATATAATTTTTGAATTAAGAATGCATATTTCCTTTAATTGTGTTGCAAAAAGAAAGAAAGAAAGAAAGAAAATACAAACTCGGATTCAAAGTTACAAATTTTTTAAAAACATTAAAATAAAATTTAAAAAAAAAACGCAAAATAAATCAGTCAAGCAGAAAGAAATGCTAAAATAGGCATAACTCTATTGTACTATAGTGATGACGCTTCAACACAACAAAAATCAGTAGTCTACACGGACGAAAAAAACCTAAGTTCTTGCTCCAACACCCAGTGTGTTGTCGGTACTTATAAGTACCACAAAATTGTTCAACTGTAAAATTAATTATGTAAACTGTTCACTTAAAATAAATAGTCAAATCGTTTTCCAAGGACTTCATTAACAAAATAAATAGTCAAATCGTTTTCTAAGGCCTTCATTAACATGTAAAAAAGTAAGACACTTATCTTTTGACATTAATTACTTTTTAAGATCAAAAAGGACAATCTTCGCAATCCGATCAAAACGGCAGCTAAAAACGCAACTTCTGGTATAAAACTATTTGTCTCTTCCCCACTAAAATACTCATCACAGAACCCCTGCTGTTATATATTTTGAAAGAGTGAATTTGAACAATATTTCTGCTAAGTATCGCCAGAGTATTCGTAAAAATGATTATTATATGTAATTTTAAAGTGAGTGGTACTTATAAGTACCGTCGATAGTTTAAGTGTTAATATGTTAAATTGTATCTAGGTAGCTTGTAGTAAGTTTGTTATTGTTAGTTTTAATAAGATTTAAATAATTAGAATAAATAATCTTAGCTATAAATTCAGTATTTTTACCAAAAAAAAATCATTTTTTTCGATAAAAATCATTTTTATTAACGTATTGTTTATCACAAAAATGTAACTATACACATTAGCTAAAGTATAGCTAGAAGTCCACATTAATGTAATGCTTGTTTGCTATTTGATGTGTTTATATATTTTTCCATAACAATTAATACAATTGAGAACTCAATTAAAGGGAATGTTACGTAGATTTGAAATTTTGTAGCTTCATTTATACAATAATTATCATAATTTTCGAAAAGTACCTTGATTATATCATTAATATGGATTGAATTACTTTAACTCTTATTCAGGGAATACATTTTTACTTTGTTTTTAAGGAAATTAATGATATTCTTAATATTTTTAATAATAAATTTGACTTTTAAGATTATTTAGAAAGAAAATAAATTTTCTAAAATAATTTGCACTAATTTATCGGTAAAGTGAATCATTAAATTAAACCTATGCTAACATTTTGAGATTTAATTAGATTCTTATGAAATTTAATATTTTAAAATATTTACTATAATTAACGTCTAGTAGATATATTCCTGAATTTTAATAGAGAACCAAAAAACTTTTGTTAATTTCTCCATCACATAGTTTAGATTTATGAAAAGAATTATTGTTTTGGAGTTGTTTATTTACTGAGCATATAATGCTATGATAATATTTACTTCAAATAAAAGCATGATTACCAATTACCATATTTGAAGAAACTCTCTTAGGAGATATTTCTGTAAATCTTTAATCATAACTGTATACAGTGAAAATCGCTTAACGCGAAACTGAAGGAAATGAAATATTTTTAGTGTCAAAGAATATTGCCAAAAAAACCCCATATATTTAACAAAATTTATTGAAGTTCGTTTAATTTAAATAGATATATATTTAATATAAAAATCAATGAAAAATCAAAAAATAAAACATTTAATGAGTTTTTAGAGAGTAATCCGATAATTTTCTTTGTATTGTTTATTTTAGCATCAAATTGTCAACAAATTGTTTGGTATCTACAATTTGTTATTCATTTCATGATTGGAATGCACTTCTAAATAACTGCGCATACTTTTCATGACGTTCCTCATTTCCCATGATGTGGGAACATGAGTTCAATTATTCATTTCGTTTTCACTGTCGGAATCTACATCAATGGTATTTTTTGGGATTGAACAAACTCCAAAATGTTTTTCTCTGCCATAACTGGGGAGGGATGTACGCACATTAACATCATCTTCTGCAACTAATTCCTTCGATAATAGAATAGGCAGTCCATCCGGCTAGTGATTTTCGTATTTTGTTCATTCCCAGATGAGAAATCTCTTTGTGTGAAGCGATTTCCGTTTCGCTGTAGAAGAAAAAAGATGCATGAAAATACATAATAGTTTGTTGGGACCATTCTGTATTATTTCGTATTAACCGATATTTCGTCTTAAGCATTTAGACGTATTTCACTGTATATATATATATATATATATGTGTGTGTGTGTGTGTGTGTGTGTGTATGTGTTTGTGTGTATGTGTGCGTCTTCATTTTACGGCAGTTTTTCTGAAATTTTAAACAAAAAGTTTAAAACAAATTCTAATTCGTTACATGTACATAGTCAAGGAGGAAGGTTGTTCAAAGGTCTGGAATCCTTCAAACATAAACCCAAAGTTTTTAATCAATTTTTGCAGCATAAAAAAGCTTGCATGTTTAATTTTTTTCTAATTTTCCTTTAATTACTTATTGCTGATATTTTAACGTTGTATCTCTTAAATATTCAACGAATAATATTCAATAACTTTATTATTATAACCTGCAAGAGCTATGATGATATAAATAATTATATTATACCGAGTTCACACGCAATAATATCAGGATAATAAAGTCAATTTGCCGCAAGTAATTAACTCACGGAATTGAATAACATAATTTAATGAACAAGCATATTATCGGAATGAAATAATAATTAAATACGTGTTTTCTAATTACATGTAATTATCACTGCTACTTGGTTAATAATAGAAATTGAAATTGCATTCCACCTCAAATACCTGCAAGAATTTTCTGGTTTTGTCCTGCGTATTCTCTGTAGGTGAAGAGCATTATAATTGTGAGGACAACAGGAAAACGTGTCTTTATTTTAGAAGTACCTGTACATAAACTTTCAAAGCTAAAGGGATACATTGTTGGCTATACAGTTTTCTTCACTTCAGTTAATATATAGGTATACCCCAAATGTATTTATTGTTACGTGGCTAGTCGTCCTTTAAAGGAAGAAAAGTTTTACGCAGTTAAGAGGCAGGTTCATTCGGGGTAAATCAGAATTTATTCTGGAACCCTCTAGAAATTTAGTAGATTTTACTTAACCGAAAACAATTAACACACAAATATAGATAATCGCGCACATTTAAAAAATCACATAAATACCTAACACAATAATTATAGTTTCGCATAAGACAAATAAAGCGCATAGTCACTGTCAAATGTTCGACTTTAATGCTGATTTATTACACCACCCATTGTGAAGCCATTCTAGAAACTTCTAGAGTTATGTCGTGACCAGGGTTGTCTAGTAGTTATGGTTATGAGCTCATGACTGGCGTGTCTTGAGTTTCAGCCCTAGTCTTGTTAAACACCCGTTGAGTAGGGAGTCTGATGACTGTTAGATATGTTGGGGATCAAAATTCTCATATTCGCATGATGTCGAAGCTAGGATGAAGAGGTGTCGTCTCTGTCACCTGACGGTGGTTCAAATTTGCGAGGTTCATAGCCAGTTGCCGTCGTGTTGCTTTGTAATGCTACATAAAAAATACTCATTCACTGAAGCTATGTTTTCAAGTAGATAAGTATCCTCGAATTTTCTTAATTTTTCTATATGCATCGACACCAAATTTAGTGACTATATGATATTGGGGACAGTGCCGGTTTATTCATTGGGCGTTTGGGGTGGGCGCCCAGGGTCCCAAATAAGCTGGACTTAACGAGATTTTCTGGTTATAAATTTCAATCCACCTGAGCCAAGGGTGCCTGTAGAGCTTCTGCACCCAGGGCCCGAAATAAGCTTAAATCGGCACTGATTGGGAAACAAAATTCGTTGCCTATTATGTTGCTAAGACCACTCATATTTCTTTAGCATTATTAAAGTGTATTATCTCTTGGCCTACAAAATATTTTTTCAGCTACACACTCTTTTAGCAGATTAATAAATAAACTCGGAAATTTCCGTAAAAACATGATCTATTCGAAATTTTAAATCTGAAATACAAAGTAGTAAGGCGAATTTGAACTGAACGATTTAATGGAATCTCCCCATTGACAAATATTGCTTCAAGTTCAGCATTTTAGATTATCTTTTGGAAAATCATCTTTGAGATTCTAGGAAAACTTCTACTGCTTTTCGAATTTTAGCAAAATATTGAAAGATTTCTGTACCAATTCCAAATGAGTGAGAGTCATGCTTAAATAGGTATTTTTGTTAAAATAAATATGATCACATGCATTAAGCAAAACTAAAGATAACTTTTAAAAACAAATTTAAAAATAAAACTTAGCATCATAATTAAGAAGGTAATTTTTTACAATAGATGTTCAATTATACATAAATAGAGCTAATCAAAATTAGAAGTAAAATCAGAGTTTAATATTTTTCTAGCAAAATCAATGCATTCTTTCGTTTTTTCTACATTGACAGAATTTAATGCCAGTACAGTAAGTTATGTCAGTTAGAAACGTTAAGGCCATCGAAAGCTTTAAAGACCAATTTGTCACATAATACGTATTATTCTTCTGAAGTTATTTTCGTTCCTCGTTAAAAAAGAAAAACTAAAATTAAGTAAAATTTTTGTAAAAAAAGATTATTACTCTCAGCTTGAAGCCAAAACTTTCAAAAAAGCCGTAATTTAATCTATAATATCCCCTTTAATGAAAAATGAATTTTTACGTTAAATTATTTCAAAAACAATGAGCTTGGAAATTCTGTTAGAGATTAATATTTATTAATTACATCGCTAGAAAAGTTGCATATATTCACAAAGATTATGACCATTAAATATCTTAATGTTATAGGATAAAACAATTACAAAATGTATTAAAATGAAATATATTACTTCTCTTTAAACATTCAATTACGAAGATAAAAAAATTGTTTTATACATATTAATAATTTTAGCTCGTACAAGATTTATCACAACTTTACAATACCTAATTTAAAATCCACGTGGGAAATTTCACTGAGTATTATTCGAGTTCTAGAGTTTTTTTTTAAAATTTCTTATACAAGTCTATATAATTTAAATTCCTATTAGTCTTTCATTTTTCTATACTTACTTTCAATTATTTTGGAGTTAAATTGTAATATTGAGTTAATCTAAAATTAAATTGCAGGTTTATATAAGGCTCAAACCTTCGATATGAGTGAAAGCATAATTTTCCCTGCGCTCCCCTTACACGATAACAATGGATTGAATACAATAATTATGTACTTTTACACAACACGACCTTATTTATAAATCAAATTATCAATAAAAGCATTAAATTTTGTACATGTTATTTTTAAGTAATAAATATTTTAGGTTACTTTTCATACTTTATAGAATGTATTTTGTTTTGCTTCCTTTAAGCAGCTTAATAATTTTTTAAAAATAATATTTTTCTCCGATTTTTTGTTATGTTAGCTCCTTCCCGTAGTAGTATTATCATGATCCCACGGGGGGCGATTGATTGATTGAATATTAACGTCGCACTGTTCAGCTACACGAGGGCTTTTGGCGACGGACCACGTAATTTTGAACCATGGTCAAGCGACGTGGACGACACCTGAGCTGGCACCCCCCTCTCCTAACTACCACACCACACCAACGGCCACGGGGGGCGAGCTCCACAGTTTGAGAAATGCTGGTATGAGGGGCTCTAAATTTTGATTTGCAAATGTAAGACGCATCACATCATTTATTTACGTTACATAAAATATCTGTGGTTTGAAAGGTTTAATAGAATTTAATTTTAAAATGATTTGCATTGGATTGATGGCTTTGTAGATTTTTCAAAATAGGTCTGCAATAATATTTTTGTTTCTAAAATTTATCCGATTAAAAAAACATCGTGTTTTTCTGTTTATAATATGAAACGGAAATCTTACAAAAGATACAAAGTCGCTTTCGTCTGCGTCTTCCTTCATAGTTGCTGGCGACGATTCAGAAGCATTTTCTAAAAAAGACATAGATAATTTGTTCGATGACATCAACATATGCATTCAGAACATTTTTTTGTCAAAGTAAGAGTGACATATGACGCATCATCCCATGAGTAAATCTTAGTAATTTTTTATTTTATATTTTATTTTGCAGAAAATATTTCACACTCATCTAAATATAAAGTACTGGTATATACTCAAAGGGAAGAATTTTTCCTACAAATTGTTTGCGTAATAAGAACTAAATTATATTGATGGCATCACATGAAAACCCCATTTCCCCCCTTTTTAATAAATAAGTTAAGAGAACACATTACTATTCAATTGAAAATATCCCCGTCACAAAAAAATCAAATCTAATTTTTTCAGCCTAAAATATTTTTTAAACATTTTTTTTAATTTTCAAAGCTCTAAGTATACAAAACTCAGAATTATGATATAACTTTCATCTATTCTTTTATATTCACATTCAAAGGTAAATAAAAGCTTGAAGCTGATTTACTTCAGAAGAAAAAAATAACAAGTCGGTCTCCATTTAAAATGCTAAGGCTTTTTTTTTTCTAGTGAACAAAATGTTTTGATATTTTTCTATATTATTGCTGCAGATATGTGTAATAAAAGTAGGTACACATTTTAAAATTAAATACATACTTATTTTTTTTTAAAATAATTGAATCCAGAGTTTCATACATTTTTTAGAATTCAGTAAGCATCCATAAGAAAACGCATCAGTCATGTAATCTCTAAACCCGAGTCAACTTTAGTGTTATACATACCTCGAAGTACTTGCAAACAAAGTTTCATGCGCGTTCGTTAGTTGTCATAACAGGAGTAGCATTTTAAAATCTCTTCCTTAAATCTTAATTTTTTTCTTTAAAAAATTAAATGGTTTCCTTTTTGCGGTATTTTGAGAGCAAGAATTATTTTACATAATACGTATATATAGGGAACGTACAAAAAAATTTGAAAGACATTAAATTGTAGATTTTTGTATAAATTGTACCATGTTCATTTAAAAGTATTTAAGTATCGATTGTGATTTATTACTTTTTTGCATATTATAAAAAAATATTATAAATAAATTTCCTTTTTATTACTTTCTTTTTCAAAGATTAAAGATGTTTAATTATAAATTAAAATGTTTAATTACAAATTGTATGAATGGTATTGAAAAAACAATTTCACGGAATATGAAATTATAAATGAATAACAAATCATTTTTGCTTAATATTTTCCCCATATCACATATTTTATGTTATTTTGAATATTTTTCATCAAATATTTCCGTCCATATTAATTTAATAGAATGTCTTCAATTTTCGTGAAATATGAGACAATATTTTTGACTTTTCCAACTACTGCTTCTCATTAAAAAATAACAGAAAGCAATAAAATCAGAATGTAAAAATATAATTATATTATCACATTTCATTTTTCTACGAAAGGAAGTTACAAACCTGTACAGGATTGAGATTTTGAAGATGTTTAAAAAAATTCTGAACATGCTCAGGATTTAGTTCGTATTATGTTATGAAAAATTTGACCTTAAAGTTCTGCTTCAATAACAGTTCAAAGTTCGAATTCGATTTGATTATTTATTTACGTCATTCATAATTTTGAAGTTACTCGATGGATATTGATAATGGAATTTTATGAACCTAAGTCAAACGACGAGAAGCTGAAACTCCACCCACCACATTTGCCCTTTGAAGGACTTTGAAAATCGACAGTATTAACCCCTGAACCGGTCAATGTTTTTGCTTAAAATGTTTTTAAAAAAGGAACATATTTTTGTTATGTATAATATTTAATAAAAATGAGAAAATATAAGAATTTTACTTTGATTTTGTTAAATTTTAAAGTTTTTACATTATTTTTTATTTCATACTTGTGAACACAAAACCCTTTAAATGTTTGCTTTTTATAAGTACCCTCGGCATAATATTGTTACGAATTTTGTGTCAAATAGTGTAAATAATTTGTATATGGATGTGTAATGCCTTTATTTTACTCTAAATAGATTTAATTTACGTTAAAATTGTAATATTCACAAGCAGCGCCGTGCCTTACGTTATAATGGAGATTCAATGGAACTTTGCAAAATCGTGGCGGTTGGAGTCAATTTTGGTGACCATTTCGGTGACCATTTTTGGCGTATTCGGAACCCTCTAGATTCTTCTAGAAATTAGTAGAGAAATTCACTAATTTCAAGATCTATGACGCAAGCGGGTCTTTCTCGAATTATCCGCGAGGCATAAAAATAGAGAGATTTTCACCGCTGGTTTTGACTAGCGAGTAGTTAGTATTTCTTTGACTGTTGAAGCGATTATTGATTATTTCGGCTGTTGAAAGAGCGATTGCTTGAGAATAATCTTTTACGTTGTAAGGGCGCCTCCCTCGGGTGCCCTTCTCCTTGATTATCAGCGTGAGCTAGAGGTGTAGGAATAAAGGAAGAACTAGAAAAATTGCCATGATCTTAAAATGACTTTATTAAGATCTTAAGTTAAACCTTGAACATATAAGATAGTAATATGCTATTTGAGAGAAACTATGGTGGCTAAATACACAACACATAATACCGAAATAACGTAACTCGGACCACTACCAATAACTAACTTGCCTAAGCTTAAATCCAATGCTATCACAAATCCGAATATTTAAATAGTCACCTCTACTTTAATGTTGAATGAAGTAGCGATTAATCTGATCCTAGTTGAAGTTGCGGTTCAATGGCGTGCAATGGTATGCACTTTCACCTAAGGGCTCTCAGTCACGGGTAACTTCTATTGGTTGTCACTTAACCTCTGAAAACCTCTTCACATTTGAAATACGGACTATCATAACATTCCCCAAATGCCACACAGTTTACTCTTAACTTCTGTTATTTAAAAGCTTCCTAATTTGCATCTTTCCTTCACGCTTTACTTCTTGGGTTGGTTGGAAAAGAGTTGCCATTCATTCTGGCCCCAAAAAACCCAAAAGGACATGCTAATGAAAAGACGCGTGAGCCCGTTACAATCCCTCCAAGAAGCAAAACGTGATTTATTCGAGGGCCTTAATGGCCCTGAAGAAATTACGTGCATAAATTTTATTTTTCTGCCCTTCTTGCTTTAATACAATATTTAAATTTTAACTTCGAATAATCATTTTAGCCATTGATTTCCAATATTCAACTTTAACTTTAATGTTAATTATTCATCTTATCTTTAATTTTTAATATTCTTCTCTAATTTGAACTCCCGAGAGCCACAATACTTTTACTCAAATAACTAGACCAACATTATCAGTTATGTATTTTAATCACGGTAGATTCTCTTTTACAAATAAATTGGCGTGCCCTATTCAGGCAACGGGCCCGGGAAAAACCCATATATGTCTTAGTTGGAAAAACCAGTGCCACACACCCCTTAACTAACTTAATTGTATTTAATGCTACTTAAAAACTATTACAATCTTCTTTATTACATGCCAGTTCTATCCTGTCGGATTTACAATGAAAAATCTGCTTCTTTTTACTATCTTCTTCTGTCTAACATACGTTATTTCCATCCTGTCAGATTTACAATGTCTGAAAAAAAACCTGCTTCCTTTCCAGAATTCAGGGTCAGTCACCTTGAAATAAAAACTCTTTAAGTTACGTGGAATAACAAATGTTCACATAATACTACTACATTCCACTGTTTTCATACATTATATACCACTTTTAAATAAAAACTAATTTTCATATATACACCTCATCTGGCTTTTCCAATAAACTTCCCCTCTAATCGCGCAGTGCTGTTAGAGTTAGAGTTATTGTTAATAATCTGACTACGCCGCGTTCCTCCAAACCAGATGTACACTCTAATATGAATTAATATAAAAAATATATATATATACAATTACAAACATTTCTTAAAATAAACTATTAAAACAAACAACCAAAGGAATTGTCGCATCTCAGCAAAATCATACATAGAAGTAATCAAATACATATTTACAAATCTTTTCTCCCAAATTTTGAAAAAAAAAGTTTACAAGTCAAAAGCTCATTTTTCATCTAGAAAAATACACTCATTGTAGAGTCAACTTTTGCTTGACGAGGAAAATTTTAAACACAACCTAACATGACTTGCTTCTTTGCAATAATTCTTCCAACCACTTGTTCGAAGGAATATAAAATGAAACGATGCAACCTGATTTTAATGACTTGTAGTTGACGTCTCCTTCTAGAACCTCCAGGGAGATGGATCTGTTGCTGTTCGATCCTCCTTTCCCCTCCTGGCAATTCTGTTGTTGACTACTTTTGCTTCTGGTATTCTTGCTGCTTGACCTTGCTTGCTCTTCGATGTAGGGGCTGTATTGATGTTCTTGGCTTTTTCTGGCTCGAACTGGTTCTTCTTGTTGTGTTCTCATCTCATTGGTTGGTCGGGACTCCACTTTTGCTCCTCTTTTTCGTCTGAGGTTGAACCCACTGGTACTTGGCATTACTGTTTCCTCTGTTCGAAGTTTCTTTCTAAATTGTGGTAAGTCATTAGTGTTGTTCGAAGACAACGTTATTTTATCACCTCTACGTCCTATACGCTTTCTAATCTTCCTCTATGGTCCTCCAGACCCAGAGTCAAACGATCTCTTATGCGCAAGAGTCTCTTCCTTACCTATTTTAAGCTTTCTATCTCATTCCGACCAAGAGCCAGGTGGAGATCTGATAAGTGGTCCATGCTTATCGGTCGTACCTGTGAGCCTCTCATCCTGATCTTTCTTAAAGCTTATTCCCTTTTTCCTCTAACTCACGCTTTACACCTGGCCCCTTCTTTCTACCATACTGCGACTCATTTGATCTCCGTTGTACGCTTTCAAAATTACTCGATTTATGGCGTGAACTATTGCTATCCGAGAACTATCAGTTCTTATCTCTATCTCGTCACTTTTCCTGTGATGATATATTCTAACTTGATCGACATTGACCGTTAACCTTTTTCCCAATCTCCATATCACTAAATTATTGTTTTTTAAATCTAACACTCAATAGCCCCGTTTACATGGAAGCCGGCAATTTCGAAATGCGGATGAAAGCCAGGATTATACCCCGGTAATTTTTTTCGACCCGTTTACATGAGAATCGGGTGCGTTTACATAAGAATCTGGTGATTGGTTGATAGATTCACGTGATTATAAAATGTAACCATGGAAACAACTAGAATTTTTAGCGCTATTATCATGAAGAGGACATGTGATTATGTTTTCGTTTTTTTTACCGCCAAACATTTCTATGCTCTTGCACATTTAAACTATACCCGCTAAAATTTCGTATTTGACTATACGCTCAAATATAGTAAAAGATGTCGACTCTCGGAAAAAAAATCTCTTTTTAATATCCCGGTAAAAATTCGAGTGTTTAGTAAAAATGGATAAGAACGACATTTGTTTTCAATACCAACCATTTAGAAACCGTCGACACCAAAAACCGAACTCCCTTTTTACTATTTTTGTGTTCACAAAGAAACTTCTAAACAGATCGAATCGGCTACTGGTCCGATAAATTTTGAAAAATCGCTAGCTTGGCGCGATTTTGTGTGTTGTGTTTTGGAGTAGAAACCCTACGATTTGGCAAGAAAAAGCTTGGCGGGATAAGTGGCCGAACAATCCAATCGGATTGTGGATAGATGTCTACAGGAATGGAAATTTTTGTTTATTTTAAATTAAATTATACAGAGAACATACATAAAAAGAAAATATATTTGGTTAGCTTAATTTTTTTTTATTTGTTTTACACATCTTTAGAGTAGTTAAAAGAGATATTTCTGTATTTAATTATCTAAAATAAGAACACAAAAATCTGATATGTAATCATACCTGTCATATTAAAACAAGTATATATATATATATATATAATTTATACCACTTTCAAACATTTGAAATGAAAATTACCATTTGTAAAATTATATATAAAAAAATCATGTAACATTTTGAAAGTCTGTATTCGCAGTACTATTTAAGTAAAAAGATATAATTTATCGAGAATTACATTCTGAGTGTGGTAAAAAATTAAGGCATTAAAATGTGTGTATTATAGAATATAAAATTGAGTGCATATATTGAATATTAAATTCCTGTTCTCTTGTACATAATCAAAATAAAAAGTCTTTTTTAAATCCATAATTCTTTGGTAAAATCCTAGGAGGACCCACTGCTGTTTTTGGCGCCAAAATTTTTTCGCCAAAAAGCGCCAAATTGAAGGTTTTCAAAAAGGCGTCAATGACGAAAAACTCTTGGGAAGCGCATGCGTCAGCGGGGAATGAAATGGGCGTTTCGCAAAGATGAGAACGAATAAATACACTAAATTAATTATTATATAAAGAAAAAAACGGAGAAAAAGCAATGAAATTCATTTTAAAAAAGCATTCTAAAACCAGTGTGTACAACATGATTTACATTTTTAAAAAAGGACGAAAGGGGCGTTTTGCAAATATAAAATTGAAGAAATACATGAAATCAATCATTTTAAAAAATTTTAAAAGGCACTTACCTTACGCTTGCATTTCGTCATGATCTGTTGGTGGATACACCCTTGCGATGGATGCAAGGAATTCATGAAAATTGTCATCCACCAACTTGTGACCTGTTCTTATTAACTTTCAAGTCATTCACCACGAACGCATTCATGCTCTTGCCAAACCAATATCTGGTCAAACGCAAGATAATTATTATAGCAAGTTTGCTTTCGCTAAACCAAGTGCCCTTTCTCACACTCCGAACAACGTCGTGGCGATTATCTTCCGACTGGTTGCGGCAACGCCATTCGTAGCCGTCAACCGTTCCCTTTCGTTCTTACAAACGCATATTTTTTTTAAACCTCGGACATTCATAACGAGAGCAATTAAATTAGCTTTATTACACCATTCTAATGTCTCTTTCTTCCCCTTTGTGCCTAGGAGCACAAAGAAACCTGTCGTAGCCTCACTTTCAATTAATTTCCTTTCACACGCCATTCTTAACAACAACCGGTGGAGACCAGACCTTCTCAAACGAAGTCAATTGTCAAAATGACGTTTTTTCGGAAAAGGCGAAAAACGTTGTACTTTTTTAGGGTTGCCATTTTTAGGCGATTTGAAAATCCAAATTTTTGGATGAAATGGAAGGGTTACCATATTGTAACCTTTATCGCTCAAAATTTGGCGACAAAAATTTGGCGACCAAAAGTGGGTCCTCCTAGGATTCAACCCACATTTGTTTTCCAGAATTTGACTGATATAAATTTTTCTCACACAGATGTACCTTTTTTTTACTATGGAAAACAAATATGCATTTATTGGTATTTGCACAATTAAAATGTAAAATTCAATAATTTTGATGAATTTCATATAAAGACTTTACACTTGTTATTGAAATATCAACATTGTATGTTAAAGAAATCTGTGCAACACTAGCTGAAATGTATTAAGCATAAGAATACTCTGGATTTTTTTACATAAGTATTAAAGTCTAAATGCTAATATATATATTGATATTATCCTGCTAATAAATTTAAGACCTAAATAAATTTATCACATTGAGTTAGTTACAAATATTGACCCAAGAAGTGTACTTAAATCAGTTCTATGATATTTATGGGAAATTAGGATCATGAAACCAAATAAGACTTAACATATAGACATTTTCTGTAGGATGTTTACTTTCTAAAAGCAATGGAAATATTCAGAATTTTAATACAACCTCTTTTTCAACTCTCCCTTAAATGAATTTACCCTTAAATGAATAACTTGACGTTGTTTACAATACTCTATATTCATGAAGAATTCAGTAAAAAAAGGTAATTTCAAAGAAATGTTTTCAAAAATATATATGTGTTTCATCATCCAAAATCACTGATATTTTTGTGTAACATATGCTTACGGGATAAATTTGGGGTGCTTGTATTGTATAATATCGACAACTTTCTTAAAATGAAAAAACCGCCAAATGCTGCGATATACAGCCAATAGTAGAAACTGTCCCTGATCACGTTTGCACATAGTAACAATAATAGTGATGTAATTTTTTTTTTAAATTTGTTGTCTTTTTGCTTGGCGAAATTTGTCGGCAGTTTAATGCATGTTCCAAAATTTGTGGAATGGTACGAGTACTGATTTAGCATTTCTTAGAGAAACTTTGAAGTAATTTAATATTTTGCTCATGTGTAATTTGGGAAATTGAGAAGTTTCATGAAATTTAGGAATGCCCTGGTAAAAGAATCTTGCTTACAATTAGTACTCATTGTAATTAATTTATTAATGATAAACTTTGGTAACTTATCGAATTAATGATTTTTTTTATTCATTTTCAAACATTAAATTTCCGAGTGAGAATTCTGAATCTTTTTTTCTGATGTCGTTTCATCTTCCCCCCATTTTTTTTTAAAGTATTAATGTAATGTATAAAATGATACTTCAGTTGCATATCAGTGATAACGAAATAACATGTCATGTATTTGTTTCTTTTATTCAACTTCTTTCTATAAGTTGCATGATTTCAGTATTCTAATTTGTTCTATGTATATAAATTCTGAAAGTTGACTATATAGAAGTGGATTTTATAACTGTGCCAGTTTGTGTAAGATCTGAAATTTCAAAATTCTTGTGATATTTCATTTAATCTAGACCCATACCATATACAATTTCTTAAAAATACTATGAAAAGTTTTGTAGCTTACCTATATACACAAGTTATAGGTTTTTGCTTTCTAATTTCTGGTATATTTCACACAGTTGGCTGACTAAAAGACTAGTTTTCGCCATTAATTTCTTTGAAAACAAGGGAAGACCATTTCAAATCTTACTTTTGTAAATGTATTGTATCCAAAAAAGGAAAAAAAAGCATTAATTTGATTAAAATAGTTTTGAAATTAAAGTAAATAAAATTCGCAGAAACTTTGAAGAATAAAATGTTTTTATAATTTTTTTGTTTACTATTAATTGCCTAATCACTAGGTGTTTAAAAATTTAAGTTTTTATGTTATAAACCTAAAGTGAACGTTTTAGAAATTCTGCATAATTTGACCTTTTTGATCTATGAAATCTTTGATTTAGGAGAAATTTTCTTTAATTTTTTTATTGTTTCATTTGATTTGTTTGTGTTAATGACATTTAATATTCTTTTGTAAATATTTTTAAAAATTAATACTTTTTTGTTGTAAATAAATTGCAAAAAGCCATTCATAAGATTTTCAGAGAATTGTATGAGCTATTATCAATAAGATAAAAATTAAGATATAATAATTGTACATATTATGCATGTTGAATACTGGCAGATAGATCCTCGATTTGTCCTTATAGTATAATGTTACTTTCAGAGAGTGTGATTTATACAGCAGATCACATGAAATGCTTTATTTACTTATAGTGCATTCATGTAATGTTAAAATTAAGTGTCAATAAATGATGTATCTTAAAATGAGTATGATTATTAAATACAACTGTATACGAGAATTTTTCACAAAACAATTTAATTTGTTCTACAATAAAATAATTCTATTAAAAAGCCTATTTCTTTAAACATGTTTCTTAATTTATTCAAAAATGTCCAGTTAATTTATTTCTGAATGTTGGAGACAGGCATTTTTAAGGAAATTCAAACCTTGAAGGGTAATATTTACAAAGGAAGTTAGTGCATACAACATACGAAATATGTTTTTGATAAAATTATTTCAGGTAGCCAAAACCTTTGAATGATGTTAAAAGCAATTTTATTTCTATCTCAGAATTCCTAATTATTAAACAAAAACTTTCATATTAACTAACTTCAATTAAAAAGCTAAATTAATTTTTGTTTGTAAAAAAAAGTGTGTATTTTCTTTGTGCAATGTTTTCATAAGGACTTGTTCATAGTATGTTTTATTATCGTGGGATTATTTAATACTTTGAGGAGAAAAAAGTAGTATTTAGCCTACTTTTATAAAATAATTTTGTAGGTATGTGTGTATAAAGGGATATCTTTTGGTACAGTAAATCATGGTTCGCTTTAATAACAAAAATTAAATGGTTAAGTAAAAGTGAATCAAAATTGAAGATTTTAGAAAATGATATGTTCTTTTTCAGTTCTTATCCTCATGTATTTAAGGGAATGTTAATATAAAACAGATCACATTCTATTGATTATATCAACTTTGACAGTAAAAAAATCAATACACCTTTATGGAGTTATTTAATTACAAGATATTACTAATTATATGGAAAAACTCAATAAGATAAATCAGGAAAAATAACAAAAAAAATGCAATTTTATTGTGTATTTCCATAAAAATTATATTGTTATAATTTCAAATCAATCTCAAAAACTTGTCTTAAAATATATGTACATGCAGAGAGCATACTAAATATAAATTTATTTACATCCTTCCCTGTACCTGAATAGAATATTAATTTTCATCGGAATTGGGCACTTGTAAACTACTGAATCTCGGACAGTTCCATCAAATTATTAGTGCTATGTTGCACTAATAAATTTTTATTATCCTCTGTTGACCAACGCGAGCACTCAACAACAGCAGCCATCTTGATTTTCTGGTGCAATGCATCATTGGACTCCGCAAAGTTCCTAGTCGAAAGAGGGTACGAAAAATAGACCTGCA
This sequence comes from Trichonephila clavipes, assembly GCA_019973935.1. Lineage (NCBI taxonomy): Eukaryota > Metazoa > Arthropoda > Arachnida > Araneae > Nephilidae > Trichonephila > Trichonephila clavipes. Next base: position 547,599 of record BMAU01001220.1, read on the forward strand.
TTTCGAGCCGGCATTTTGCCGGGTCGTCGTGTAAACGGGTACAAAGCGGATTCGTTCCTGCATATTGCCGGCAATTTTCGTCCATGTAAACGGGGCCTATAAGGACCATCAAATTTTGGTTTAAATTTAGCTACCACTTTCTTTGTTGCTGAGCTTAAAGGATGCGTTTCTATCAAGACCCAGTCATTCACCTTAATTTGCACATCGAGCCTGCGTCTATCATAATTTTTCGCCTACTTTGCTTAGCCTTTGTGCTTCGTCTAGCTTCATCAAACAATCTCTCAATATCCCCTACTGCAAATTCAGTTCCCTCAGATACCATCACTAATTTCTGAAATGGGGTAATCAACTTTCGACCTAAAAATAATTCTGCAGGGGTTTTTCCGTCGTTTCATTCACTGCCGTACGAATAGCATGAGCGAACTCACGTAAGAACTGGTCCGATGTATCGTGTCGATCATTCACATAATTTGCAATCATGTGCACAAGATCGCGATTCACGCGTTCCGTTCTATTTGCCTGAGGTCTATATACAACAGTCTTCACATTCCTTATGCCTAATCTATTACTTAAATGTTCAAAAATATCGGATATAAATTGGGGACCATTATCACTTAATTTTACTGGGGCTCCAAAACGCGATATATAATTATCAAAAAAAAAGTATCCGCTATTAGTCGAGCCGAAGCCTTTTTAAGGGGTATAATTTCAGCCCACTTGCTGAAATGATCCGTAATTACTAAACCAAATAGGTTACGTCTCCCTCTCTCGATGCAGGTACGGACCTAACAAATGTAACGTAACTATCTCATTTGGATAATTTGATATAATCGGAATTAAGCGACCAGCTGGTAACGCGTTTTATGATTAACTTGGCACCTGTGGCATGTAGAGACATATTGATTAATAAATTTTCTCATATGCGGGAAATAAAAAGCGTCCTTTACTTTATGGTAAGTCTTAAAGCGTCTTAAATGACCTGTTATGGACTTGTCGTGAAATTATCTCATTATTTCCTTTCTTAAAGACTTTGGAATGTATACTCGCATTTCACCTAGCGACGCTGCGTATTTCGCATAAAACAACAAGCCTTCGATTAAACGGAAATCGCGGGACCAATTCTCATATATTGTCGCATTAACCGAGCTATCTTCTGGGGGTTTTCCAGATATCTATACATATGACCTAATTCCGGGTATTTTCTTTGCTCTTCGATTAACAGTTCACGCGACGAAAGTACCAAATCGCTGATTACTGTGCAATTAACTTTTTCTCCTATTATACTTTCAACCGGGTTTCTTGACAAAACGTCAGCCACCGCATTTTGAGTTTCAGACGATGTCCCCATTCTATATTAAATTCTGCTAGTTGCCCATCTAATCATCCTACTCGACAAATTTTTACCATGTGTTAAACGCGTCAATGCAGCGTGATCCTTAATAACTTTAATCGGCAGTGAACATAAATGCGTTTTGAATTTATTCAGATTTCAAACTACTGCTAAACCCTCCCTCTCCGTTACAGTGTAATTCCTCTTCGCACTACTAAGCGTGCGAGATGCAAACACCACTGGTCTCTATTCCTGATTTAGAACCGCTCCTACACCTATTGAACTGGCATCCGTAAATAACTCGAAAGGTTGTGGGAAATCTGCCAATTTTAAAACTGACGCTTTCGTTATCGCCGCCTTGACCACGTCGAATGTCTTCTGCGCCATTATTGTTAATTGTATAAAAATTATATAGCTTTAAAAATAAGAAAAGAGATGAAAATTTTAAAAAATTGCTATTATTCTACATATATACGGCAATACTGTTTTTTTGTTTGTTTTAAAGGAATGACATTCCTTTTGAATTTAGAGAGTTGTAGTTCTAGAAATACATTATTTTTTCAAAAGCTTGGGATAATACCTTGAATAAATGACTTCAAAATATATGAGTATTCTTAAAAAAATGAGATGCACGTTATTCAGCGAATATACCTAAAAATTAAAAAATGCAGCTTGAAAATATTGGTGTGCGTTATACGCCGTATTTTACGGTATGTAAAAAACAACAATGTTTAATTGAATAGTATAGAAACTTTGCTGTTGTTTCTTCATATATCTTATTTTCACTTTAACGAGTGCCTACTAGATAAGTCTCAGATTACCTAGATAATTTGTAAAATGAAACAATTTTTCGTACTTCAACGGATCACCTTCGTTAATGTGCCGATTCCCTAGCTAATCTGCAGATTAATTGATTTCTACACTCTTTAGCGGTAATATACATGAAACAAAGGAATTGGACAAACTTTAGTAATCCAAAGATGCATTCATTTTTGCAAAGTTTTATATATTGCAGATAATGCAGAAACAATTATTTCACTTCACTTTTTGAGAGTGGAAAATATTTCCTTTTTTATCTTCCAGCCACTTTCACACTCGTAATAAAACCCCTTTAGAAACTTCTGGAAAAGGAAATTAAACTGGAGCATTTGGCAAAGAGAACAGTTGTCAAGATAAATGGTTTATTGGCGGAAAAGTTAGATTTAACAAATGGAAATTTCGAATAGAACTTGTCAACGAATGCGAACCTCTCATCCATCTATGCATCTTCCAGATAAGGATTCTAGAATATTTCAGCAACTAGAATTGGAACATTAGAAAAGGTAAGAACATATTTTTAAAAGAGAAATTACAAAATAGAAAAAATAAACATATGCAAAGACATATATTTATATGCAATGCAATTCACTTTACTTCAGTTTAAGACATCATATTTTTAATCTACACGAATTGATATATTTTCTGAACTTGCAATAAAAAAGTAGGGCGAAGTTTTAATTTTTGCGTAATATAAAGATTAAAATATCCTGTTTAACCAAAATTGAGATTGGGTCTTGCACTAAATTTTACCGCAAAAGAATAAATAAAGCACGGTTTATTTCTACAAATACTTATAGCTTTTTATTATATTATTACTTATTTTAATGTAATAAATTTTTTAATAATTCATATTTTACCAGATTTTATTATGATTATGAAAGATGTATCACTTTACTTTCTGGTGTGTTCAAAGCAACGTTTCTCAAACGGTAGGGAGTGCCCCCGTAGGGAAGGCGTGAAAACTCACCGAGGGGGGCGCGAGCATATTGAACACTCGAAAACAAAAGATTATTTAAAAAGAACTATTAATTTACTGAAAGTAAACAAACAAAATACATTCTGACGTAATAAAAAATAAATACGCTTTACACTGAAATAATACGCTTATAAGTGTATCAATACTAAACAATGTATTTTAGTTAATTTAACAATACTAAATTAAGAACAATAACTACCAATGACTCCATATAGGTTTGTCATATGTAAAATTATATACAAAAATTAACACTTATTTTAATAATTTGTACGATTTATAATTATTTCCTTAATCATTCGCGAGTTGCTCCCCAACGCCCCTTTTTCCACGTTAGCACGTGTATTGAGGGGGGAGAAAAGAAATAAACAAATACACACAAATCCTCTGAAATAAGTAAATTCTTCGCAAACCCTGTGAAAGTCCTTTTATTGCATTCCGAAGTTTTCGGAATAATTTTATGAATAGCACTACACAGAAAATATCGTACTATGGTAACACGTATGTATACGTCCAGGGCAATTAACGCTTTAGTTGAGTGAGACGTTTATACACGCCGATGCTACTTAGGATGTAAAATTTTATTGTAGCTTTAATGTCAAAGTGTATTATTGATTTAAATACATTGTAATTATAATGCAGGGGCGCGATGAAAATCATGATTGAATATTGGGTCGTAAATATTGAAAGTTTGAGAAACACTGCTCTGGTGACGTTATTCAATAATTGGCGTTATTTCTGCCAAACCCGCTCCCGCCCACATATACTCTCACTTTGGATTACAACCATTTAGATTGCCTAAGATGAAATACAAAAATTGCCTCTTTTTTACTGTTTTGCTTTTAGTGACGTATTGTTTTAATGTAATCCAGCTTTAGATTTAAACAATATGTAGTTTAATGAATGATTGCTTAAAGAATTATAACTCTTTTTCTAATATTTATTTCTTTGTATGTTGAGTTCTTTTGCATTATTTGTATGCATTGCATGTGCGACATCAAACTATTGTATATGCATTACAGAAAGCCCTTGTAGTGTTGTTTTACAAATGTTCGTTGTCAAATGCTGGTTCGTGTTTTAACTAAAACGTTGCGACTTTTGGACTGTAAATTGGTTTTATTACGAGATGCTGCTATTCGCACGCTGTTCCAAGATGGAAGCTACAACAACAACTGAAGCGGAGGGTTACATTAATACGTTGGTGGAGGTACTTAGTCGGCGGATGGCATTCGCGACAAAAAATAGATACAATTACGGGCTGAACATCCTCCCCCCGTTGAATTACATTCAATCAATATACAGAATCACATAAATCAAAGAAGATATAAAACATAATAAACAAATGATGCTTTACATAAATCAAGAAAGAAACAATTTCCCAAATTACATATTAATTGTCCAAGGGCAGAACACACACCTTCCCAATGCTGCGTTTAATATTGCCCTTATTAGTTTTTATTTCCACTACGCGAACCTTCCCATCCGTACCAGGAACTAGCTTGGTAATGTGACCTAAGCTCCATTTATTTACAGGAAGGTTATCATCCTTTATTAGGACCATTGTATTTAATTTCACGTTATCTTTGTGAAATTGCCATTTGTTTCGTTGCTGTAAATTGTTTAAATAATCGCGAGACCATTTTGTCCAAATATGTTAAACTATTTTTGTTAATTTTTGCCACCGAGAAATTGTGTTTTCTGTCTTGTCTAACAAATTTGGTTCAGAAATGGAAGTAATGGGTCTTCCAATCAAGAAATGGCCTGGAGTAAGCACTTTCAAGTCGTCAATATCTTCTGACAAAGGAGTGATTGGTCTAGAATTCAGAATTCCTTCAATCTGTGTTATTATGGTTAAGAATTCTTCCAAAGTCATCTAGGTTTCCTACAACTCTTTTTAAATAAAATTTGAATGATTTAACTCCTGCCTCCCAAAGTCCACCAAAATTTGGTGCTCTAGGTGGTATGAAATTCCAAGAAATCTCTTCAGAAGAGAGATAAGAAGAAAGTTTTTCTTCGGGAAATTTTAAGAGATTATGTAATCTTTTTAATTCTCGATTAGCTCCAACAAAGTTTTTGGCATTATCTGATGATATAGTAGCACATTTCCCGCGTCTAGCCACAAAACGCTTCAATGTAAAATGACTACATATATCTTTTGGTAAATACCCTTTCTCTGGTGTTTATACCTTATGAAAAAGGGTCCACAATAATCAATTCCTGTATGCAGGAAAGGAAAACTAGGGTTTACTCTCTCTCGAGGTAAAGATCCCATAAGTTGGTTTGCTACAATTGTGAAGGTCTCCTAGGACCTCACTTTGAGAACGAGGATAAATAGGAGTCATGTAAGAACCAGTAGCCATTTTTATAAACAACTTTCTTTATTTGGTTATCTTATCCAAATAGAATCAAAGACTTATTAACAAATATATCTAACTAGTATTATGAGGTTTTAAAGATAATATCCTTTAAATTAACTTAATTAATGATCTCATTAATTAAACATTAAATAATGAGCACGCAGAGATTACCACGATAAGAGATCCCAGAATTATATTTAATAATGTTCTTATTGAACATTTAACTTTAATCTCACTCCTAAAACTTTAATGAGATTTTAAATACAAATCAATAGTTACCACTCGGAATCTCAATTCTTGAGATTAAATATCTCTAACAAGAAATCTTCAATTTAAATCCACGATAACTTTTTGCTTCAATCTCTATCTCCTACTGCTCTAACTTTACTATTTCGTTTGACTTAAATACTTAATCTAATCTGCATAACAAGGAATCCTGTCCGCTTTTTGGAGTTGATTGGAAATAGGTAGGGAATTAAATTTCCCTAAAAAGGTCGACTCAGAAGGTTAGTGATAAAGTTCCGTATAGATTCGTCACACAATAGGTTTATTTTTGAAGCAAACTACGCATTCGTGCACAATTTTCCTCGCTATTGATCTGCCACGAAGTGGCCAAAATCTTTGTCTTGCACAATAAAGCAAAGCTTGAGGGCCTAAATGAAAATTTCTATTGTGTATATTTATCATAATTAATTTGGTGAGAAGATGATCCTCTCAGAGTATAGCTGGATGTTTCTGACTATAAGTTAAATCCGAGTTTTGTAAACGTCCTCCAACTCTCAAAATTTGATTTCCATCGAGGAATGGATTTAAAGAGAAAAGTTTACCTTTTTTTGAACTACAACTACTCTTAGCTAGAAACTCGATTTCTTCTTGAAAGGCAGAGGCTTGAAGATTTTTAATGAGGCATAATTCTGCTTCATTCACTTCACTATAATCTAATTGACCAGACCTTTTTACACTAGGATTTCTAGAGTTGTGGAGGAACCTGAAAATATAACTCAAAATATGCAACAATTTAGTATAGTTATTAGAACGTTTTGAAAGATCATCTATAAGAGAGAATTTACAAGAAGTTAAAAGCACATTTGCGGGTTTAAGTTCCTTTAAGTAGTCACTGTCAGAAGTTATCCTTTCAAAGTCAATTGGGTTTGCTTCAAGTTCTTCCCTTAAAAAGTCTGGGCCATGCCACCAAATTTGTTTAGAAGAGATGTCCGAAGCATTCAATCCACGTGATATTAGATCAGCCGGGTTTTCATTAGAGGATACATGATTCCATTGGCAGTTCTGAGTTCGTCTCTGTATAATTTTTATTCTATTGCCGATGAAAGCCTTAAGCTGCTCAGGGGATCGCTGAATCCAGGCTAACACAATGTTAGAGTCAGTCCATAGCATTATTTGCTGTATAGGTAGCGTCAAGGAATGTAAAACCCTTTCCAGGAGCTGTGACAATAACACACAAGCACACAATTCCAAACGAGGGATAGTGATTGGTTTCACCGGTGCAACACGGGATTTGCTGCACAAGAGTCTTGTAGATACATCCTTTTCTGAGATCGATTGAGCATATAGAACAGCACCATATGCTGCTGTTGAGGCGTCGGCAAATCCATGGATAATAATTCTGCCTTTTCCTATTACGAGTCGAGGGACATGAATATTTTGAATAACTGGCAGGGTAGACACGGAGTCGTTCCATTCTTTAGCTATTGGATTGGAGAGAGGTTCATCCCATTCTAATTTGAGAACCCAAAGTTTCTGTAATATTAATTTGACCTGAGTTAGAATTGGCCCCAAGAATCCGAGGGGGTCAAATAAACGTGCAATAATGGATAAAACTTCTCTTTTTGTATACGACTCACGGCAGTTCACAACGGTCTTAAAAGAGAAATAATCAAATTGTGTGTACTCCAAATGATTCCTAGAGTTTTAATTGCTTTTTGGTCTGATGATTGGCAATGGAAATCCCAAGATTGCTCTTCCTTTGGTATTGAATTCAATATTTCTGGAGTATTGCTACACCACTTATGTAGGCTCATACCCACTTTTTTAAATAAACTAATTAATTCTAATTGTAGTTTTTGAAATTCTTGAAAGTCTGAACTACCTGTTAAAATGTCATCCATGTAAATGTCTCTGATTGTAACTGATGCAGCCAAAGGATAATGTTCTTCTTCCTCCCTAGCTAATTGTTGAATGGTTCGGATAGCGAGATAGGGTGCACAAGTAGTCCCGTAAGTTACAGTGTTGAGTTTGTAAGTTTGTACAGGACCACACACACATCAACACTGTCTTTCCATAAAATCATCTGCAAATTTCGATGATCGGGGTTAATTAAAATCTGCCTAAAGATTTTTGAAATATCCGTTGTAAAGACAAATGTGTGCTGCCTAAATCTCAAAAGAATTGAAAATAAATCTTGCTGCAAAATCTCGCCTTTATACAAAATGTCATTCAAAGAAAGACTTGATGTTGTTTTCGAAGAGGCATTAAAAAACTACTCTAAGCTTGGTAGTTTTACTATCGGGGCGAAATACTCCATGATGTGGTAGAAAATAAGAAATATTTGTTTCTAGAGGGTCAGCTACTAATTGCATGTGGTTTAAATCAATATATTCCTGTAAGAACGATTTATAAAGGGTTTGTAATTCATAATGTTTCGAGAGTTTTTCCCAAAGTTGATTCAAACGAACTTCAGCCAAGAACCTTGAACTACCTAAACAGTATGGATCTTTTTTAAGGAGTAATTGTACAACATAGCGTCCTTCTTCAGTGCGATAATGAGTGTTTTGATATTGGGTTTCCCAAATTTCTTCTTCTAAACTATTTTCTAAACTATGATCTAATGAGGCTTCCTCTACCTTTTCAATTTCCCAGAATGCTTGCAATTGTTGATTAAGATTATCTGAATTTATTTCCGCATTAATAGCTAAACCACAATATGATTTTTCCTCAAATTTATCGAAACTCCCTACAACAATGTACCCGAAAACAGTCTCTTGAAACAGCCATTTTTCGCATGGCGATCGAAATTTATTGGGTCTTAATAATTCAAAAAAGAGCTCGCACCCAATAAGCATATCTATTTCTCCTGGTATACCAAAATCTTTATCCGCGAGATCAATGTTCGAAGGAATGTTTACTTTAGTTGCATCCATGCGATGGATAGATGTTGTAGTAATATACGAGACGATTAATAGTTCTAATGGCGTTGAAAAGTCTCCATTTCTATTTTGAATCACCGTTTTAACCCTTTGTTTAACTCTAAGGGTTATTTCACCTAACCCCGAAATAGGCGCGTTTATTTTTTATTTTTTCAGAGGGAGTTTATTAGCCAGCCGTTGTCGAATGAAGGAAAGATGAGATCCTGAGTCTAAAATCGCTTTGCAGGGGAAAAACTGACCCTCTGCCCTTCTGAGGTAAACCATTGCAGTCGGGAGTGAAATATTTTTCTTTTCTCCCACACAGTTCGAAAACGTATAAGAGTGATCTGGGGTTGTTGACCCTTGCATATTCGGTAGGGGTGTTAGTTCGTTAGCTAATGTCGTGGAGAAGGGTAAAGGAATCGCTTCAAATATATGTAACGATGTATGATGACGTTTTTTACAAACGGAACAAGAGTTTTTCGATTTACAATCCTTAATTTTATGATGTTCCTTTAAACAATTGATGCACAAATTAAGGCGTTTTATTTGCTTAAATCTATCGGATACTTTCATATTGTGATAAGCGCTGCACTTATAAATCAAATGAGGCAGTTTACAGATTGCACAAGAATTGGATGAATCATTCGAATTAAGAAATATTTTACCTTTATGGAAGGGTACTTGTTTTGGTTTATGAGTAATAGGAGCAGAACGATTAATACTATCTATAGTTTGGCTTCTTTTTTCTAAAAACATAAATGTATCTAATTCAGGAATTTGATTTGAATCAATGGATTGTTCGAATTGTTTACGAGTTTCTCGATCTATTTTTTTCAGAATATTAAGCAATATAAGATCCGATAAATTATTGCGTTCAAAACCTAAGAGTTTTAAAGCTCTGATATTCTTGCTTAGAATATCTGCCATGGTTCTAATATCTCGAGCTGATTCGCTTGTTAACTTTTCTATTTCTAATATAGCATTAATATGAGTCTCAGTAAGGAGACGCTTATTTTCAAATCTAGTTTTTAATGCTGTGATGAGCGATTCAAAGGAATCATCAACTGCTTCAAGTAGTTTGGCATCACCTTGTAATGACGCTTTCAAATAATAAAGTTTTTGTGACTCGCTCGTCATTGTTATTAGTTATAATGTTATCAAATTGTGATTTAAAGCTAGGCCATTCGTCGTATCTACCTCTAAATACCGGTAAAGGTATTTACGGCAGTTTTATTTCTAATTTCAGTTTAGAATTAGCTTGAGATATTGCATTTTCATGATTATGAACAGAACTAACAGAAGATTTAGCAATTAAAGAATTGAGAATATCTCTAATTCTTACCTCCAGCTCCTCTAGTCTGTCCTCCATACTTTGTATGTCAGCTTCTATCACTTGTAGTTCCGATTCACTAATATCCTTGATATCATAGTACTGATCTTTTAATTCATCAATCTTTCTGTTCATTTCTTGGACACGTTTCAGTTTAATATCAAGTTTTGTCGGAGTATGATTCCCTGATTCTTCTACGAAAGTTTCTATCTTAGTTATGGTGCCTTTGATTGCATGCTTCGAATTATTAAGTTTATCCATTTTTTTTCTCCGGCTCGACGGACCAAAAATGTAGTGTTTTACAAATGTTCGTTGTCAAATGCTGGTTCGTGTTTTAACTAAAACGTTGCGACTTTTGGACTGTAAATTGGTTTTATTACGAGATGGTGCTATTCGCACGCTGTTCCAAGATGGAAGCTACAACAACAACTGAAGCGGAGGGTTACATTAATACGTTGGTGGAGGTGCTCAGTCGGCGGATGGCATTCGCGACAAAAAATAGGTACAATTACGGACTGAACAGCCCTCATTCGCTTAAGTTAATGTGTATGTGATTATCCTTCAATTATTCAATTCCTCATTAATTTTTATTTGTTTGTATTATTTATTGTACTGTTGTACTTTTTGGAGAGTGTATTATCGTATGAAATTACGAAGTGAGGAAGGCTAGTAGCATCGAACGAATGAAATTCGTAATTTCTATGTCAACCCGGCAAATGCGTTTCGTAGTTGATAGATTTCATTCTTCCTATTTTTTCTTTTAATTGATATTTGTTACGATTTTCACAAAATTGTTTAACTTAATGATTTTAATAATTTTTTGGATGCCTTCCATGTGTATGCATGATGTAAAACGGATTTTGTGATTAAAATTTTATAAAAAGCTAACCATTTAATTTTTTAAGGAAAAAACGATACTTTTTAAACGATACGATACTCTTCCTACAAAAATTAATGTGCATATATGAAATTTGATTTTCAAGTACAATAAACTGTGTATAAACAAGAGTTGGTATGGGTTTAGCGATAACATCATTGGTATTCGTACAAGACTTCTTTTTATGAATGCTTATTGAAATTCCTTTAAAAAATGTGTAAATTCTAACTTCAATTATTTTTTAAGACATAAGTATTGCTTTGATTGAAAAATACATACCAGATTTTGTTCCATGTACTATTAGCAACAAGTGAAAAAAATTTCCATGTATTAGGCACGATAGGAAAAAGGCCTTAGCATTTTAAAGGAAGATAAACTAATTATTTTATCTTTCTTAGAAAAGTCAGTTTAAGGTTTTGATTTGCCATTGGAATGTAAATAAAAATGAACGTAAAGGTTATCACAGCTCTGCATATTTTAAACTTAGAGCTTTCAAATTTTGTGAGCTTGTACAAAAGCATATAAAAAATAATTTAGGCTAAAAAAATTAGATTTGATTTTGGGACCAATTTTTGTCAATTGAATCGTACTGTGTCCTCTTAATTAGATTAAAAAATGTTTACGTTTTTGTGATTTAATTGTGTAATGTTTCTTGTAGATAAATTAATGGCTATAAACAAAATAACAATATTTCTTGTAAAAGAAATTAATTGTATATTAATGTTGTTAAAGTTTCTTTCTGAAATATTAATATATTCACATATCAATATACAGGAATACAGAATTTATTTGCAAGGTAATTAACATTTATTTAATGTAATTAACATTTATTTAATAAACTTAACGATAACAGTAATAAATTTTAATTAAAATTGTTATGTATGCTTTCAAACACATGGCTACCCTATTATATATCTTCAATTATTTGTAATAAGTTCGAACTTTGTTTCATTTAATGCGCTTCTTAATATTAATCACTTTTGCTTTATTTAATCAGACATGTTACTGATAGTTAATTTGATTTTATAATTATCTGATTTTGAAACAGTTTACTAATTTCAATTTTACACTTTTCTTGAAGAAATTATCTAATATTTGTATAGGTATTCATTTACACACCACTTCTTATAAAAATATTTCTTGAATATGAAAAACATTTTACACACATATGTAAAATAATAAACAAAACATAAATTCATCATACATTATTTTTGAAAAATATAATAAAACTGATAGTCTTTAATTTTTTTAAAAAAAAAGGTGGTTTAAAATGTTAAAAAAATAATAAAATAGACCTTTTTATATCAATATCATTTGTCATGTTTTATGTTTATTTTATAAATGCCCATATGAGTGTTACCATTTTTTGATTATGACAAATATACACTGCTATAGGTCATGCAACGCAAATAAATTTCGAAAAATATATTTTGCTCAGGCTTTTACTTATTTAAGTAGAAAAAGCCTGTGCAAATGCTGGGCCATACAGCTAGTCTTATAATATTAATTTAAATTAAAAGGTTATCTAAAACAGAAAAGGTAAGCCCTAATTATGAAAAATTGCTATAAATAGTTTTGAACAACAACAAAAGAAACGCACAACAGAAAATCTTCAATATTTAAAATTGAAGAAATAAACTAAACAAATAAATATAAAAGTAACCTTACATATAGTAGAAATTATAATATTAGTTCAAACCAAACAGCTACTTTAAATAGATAAGTTAAGGTCTGATTTTGATGAAACTACGAAAAGCAGCTCAGAAGAAAAAAAGTAAAGAAATCTTATGCGTAAATAGAAATTCTAACTTAAATCGCACCATTGACAATCTGTTAATTCCAATTAGTTTGAATTGAGTGTCATTTTCTTTCAGTTACATTTTTCTACTTTTTCCTTACAATTGAAAAACATGGAATTTGCCAATAAAAGAAAAGGGTACTTGCGTATTGGCATCACTGCAGCAAAATTTGCACCACGATATCAAAACAGATTCTTATATGTTTTATATGAGAACAAAAGTCAAAGTTTGGTAAGAAAAAGTGCCACTTTGGCAGTACCCTTTTCTCTTTCCATGGAAGGAAATGTTGTTACTCACGTTTTATCGCACGAATGCTAACGTTAAAAATTTTGCATGTGTTGTACGTGCTAAATTGTGGCAACCATGCGCTTCGTTTCATGTAATGTCGCCAATAGAATGGGATAATATGAAAGAACCGAAATGTCATAGGAAGATTTGGTACTTATGTATTATTGCCAACTCTATTAATAACTGGCCAAGTTTGGCAACTGCTATTTCCCATGTGTAGTCTGCACTGAATTGGCAACCATGTGCTTCGTTTCATATAATGCCGCCAATACACTGCGATCATACATAAGTACTTATTTTTTTTTGACCAAATGGTCATGCTATGCAGCTGGAAGTAGGCAAGAAATACTGCTGAAATGTACCAATATTCAGGTGATAACTTAGTTTTTTACGCTATACTTTATTAATGAGCTGCGTATTGTGATATCAACATCAGATGGATTGTAGCCTAAGTACAACCGTAGATTGATAGTACCACTGTTTGGTTTTGCCAGAATTGCAAACATGAGGTCCTTACAACTGTTAAGTGTTAAAATTTGTAAGAATTTTTTGCAAAGTTGACTCTTTTAAAGTCAACATAAAGTTAATAACCAAAATGGACGCAAATTTTTTTCAGACACAGCTCAAAGGTTTAAAGAGAGATAGTGCCCTCAGGCCTTCTTGATGCTAATAGCAAAGCTATGACAAATCACGAATATGAAAGGTAATCAGATATCGGATGATGTGAAAATATCTTTAAAAGTAGCTAGTACAGTAACTTAGGCCTTGCAAGAAGGGTAGGTGTTTCACATTACACAATCACCATATACTATTATAACCACAGTAATATGTAAGAAATAATCATGCACAAAAATAAAAGGTTGATTGATTGAATATTAACGTCGCACTGTTCAGCTACACGAGGGCTTTTGGCGACGGACCACGTAATTTTGAACCATGGTCAAGTGACGTGGACGACACCTGAGCTTGCACCCCCCTCTCCTAACTACCACACCACACCAACGGGAGGACGTTTCAGCTCTCGACAGATTTAACGTGCATCGCTGCCCTACACGGCGGGTCTTTAGTGGTACAGGATTCGAACCCGTGACAAAGCAAGCCACGGTCCGATACCTATACCACTCGGCTACCTCGGCCACACAAAAATAAAAGGATACATAAATTTAATGAGCCTTAAAATAAAAAACAGACTTGTAGAAAACAGATTCTATTATTATCTAAAATCACAGCTATTTTTAAAAACAAAATATATTGATTTAATATGAAACTGTATCTCCCGAACACATACATACAAAACATTGAGCAAACTTTGGTATCACCCAAATCACTTAAAAATTGAATTTAAAAAAAATCTAAAGCGGATTTCGAAAAAAACTCTTCGTAGTGCATTATGACCTATAGTATTTATGTGCCAAGTTTTATACTTCTGGGTTGCTTAGTTTGGCCAGAACAGGTGATGCACGCACACACAACCTTTTTCATAAGTATACATAAACCATCGAACTTTTATTAAATTTGTTTAAAGTAGCATGTGTTTAAAGATTTTGCTTAATATGCCAGTAGCGTAATTTTTCAAATGTGTACATAGAGATATTTTTAAGTAAACTAAAAAGTTTTGCGAAGGATAGTATTTTTTAATAGATAAATTTTTCAATGTGTTTCAAAAATTCTATTTTATGTTTCATTATATCTTAAGAAAACATACAAAAAACAGCATTTAAATTTATTGCAAATAATTTATATTATAAACTTACTTATAAATAATGCTAAAGGAGTCAAAGCAATTAAATTTTTCGGCTTTCCACCTAAGAATATTTTATATTTTTTCAATAACTCAATTGAATCAATTTAATATGCATTTTTCTTTAGCTTATATTTTATTTGATTATTCCAAACCATTCCTTGGTTAGATTTAATTTTGTAGTTACTTTTTCATTTGTGATTTAGGTTTAAGGCCGTGTCACGTTTATTATTCTTTTTTTCATTTTGACCGTACTATGTATACATTAGATTTAATTTTGTCTCATTTCTTTTTCAGTTTAAGAATTTCTGGTAGCTTAAATTTCACATTCTTAATTTTAAAAATGAGACCTAATTAAATCTAAAAACAGAAACACTACAGAAGAATCAAATGTAAATGTATAAATATCAGCATGCTAAAAGAATAAACATTACGCTGCCTTTAACCAAAATAGAATTTACAAAATGAACAAACACAATTGTGACTACACAAAAAATGAGAAATTTATAAGCTAAAAAAGAAATGACAAAATTAACTCTAAGCCATTAATGGTTCGGAACAATCGAATAAAATATAAGCAAAACAAAAATGTACATCAAACTAATTTAATTTAGTTACTGAAAAAATAAAAAGTAGGCTTAGCTTGAAGAGCGATGCATTTTTCTCCTGGAATACAGATTTAAAATAAAAACTATAAGAAATATTAAAAATACAAAAATAAAAAAAAAATTGTAACTTAAAGTAAAAAATGATGCAGCAGATTACTGCTGAAAGAAAATTTAAAATTTTCAGTTGGTATCTCAAACTTTTGTGCGCAAATTCCTAAAGCAAATACACTGTGTTGCCAAACGAACAAACCTAAAATTCAGTTGTTAAAGAAGAAAAAAAAAGAAAAAATCGCTTAAAAATTTAATTAAAAACATTTTAACACGAATTTCGAAAAAAACTCTTCATAGTGCACATCATCAGGACCTAGAATAATTATGTGCCAAGTTTTATACTTCTGGGTTGCTTAGTTTGAGCGGTAGAGGTGAAAAAGACACGCTTATTTCCTCTTTTATTAATATAGATAGATAAATTTGAATTCTAGTAAGGTACTTTAAGAGTGTTAAAATTAAAGGCATCTCTTTTATCATAAATATTACTATGTAATTTCAAATCCTTAGTATACAATGTTACATCTAAGTAATTAGTTTTAATTGGATTATGCTTAATTTTAACTTAGTTTAAGTAATCCGAATAAAAATTAGTATTGAGATTAACATTATCATTTTTCCCAAAAATAATTACATCATCAATATATCTAAAAATGTAAGAGTCATTATTAATAATATAATTATATTCATAAAAGTGTAAATATAAATTAGCCAAACTATTGCTTGCTGGGCCTCCTTGGGGCAAGCCTTTATTTTGTTTATATAATGAACCATTAAAAAACTTATGTAATTTTCTTTTAAGACTAAATCTATGAGAGTTTTAAATTTGTTAAAATTAGTATTAAGATTATAAATACTGTGGTTTCCTAAAATCACTTTAATAATATCATTGATATCAATGGAAGTGAAAAGTTCTTCAAAGTCATAACTATGAACTGAATAAATATTTTTATTTTTTAAAAAAATTATAATATCTTTACTATTTTTAATTATAGCTTTATTACATTGTTGATTAATAAAGCTTTTTGTCAGTGGTAATGCCACAGCAGTAACAAAGGCATCTTATGAAACTTGTTACATTATTGGTAATCATATGAAACCGTTTACTGGTGCAGAAATTGTGAAAGAGCGATTTAATTTAGGCAAATTTAGTTACAAAAATATAAAAAATATATAAAAAAAATAATAATAATAAACCAAAATAGGAGTTTTAATATTTTGATCAATCTCTACATTTTAAATGTTCTATATTAGCATGGTCTTAAAGCATTTCTCCCCCTCTCCATTAATCCTCAAGTTGCGGCCTGCATGAAATAGCTAACATATGTATGCGGGCCGGGCAGAGAACAAGGTTGAATACCCCTGAGTTAGAGTAACTACAGGTTCATGTATGTATTTAAAAGTTTTTAATGTTTGCAAAATAAATTAATTATTCACTTTTTACCAGATCTCATTGAAATTTTTTTCAAAATTTCCTAAAAATCTGATATTGAAAAATCTTTCAACAAATTTTTCAATTTTCACAAAACTTGTTGAGAATTTGTGATGCTGTAGTGTGTGTGTACATGTTAGTGAACGGTAAAGTAAAAAAGTTACGATTTAATCAATAAAAAATCTTTTAAAAGTATTTAATAGACATAACTGAACAAATACATACAGATTAACATACAAGTTAGCTAAAGAGACAAAATACTAGCTGATCTTTTTCGTAATATTAAATTACGATAGTGAAGCTTAATGAAAATCAACTCATTGAGAAAGAAAAAAATTCCAGTGTCCAACTTTATGTTGATAGTCAGACTTCTCTCCTCTTGATGTCGTTAAGGTATCCGACTACGTTCGGAACCGGGATTTTAAAACAGCGCATAAATGGATAATTTTCTTGATATTTAGTGTCACTTAAATTATAATACAGTATAAAATTGTTTTAATGACATTTTGACAAAAAAAATTATTTAAATACAGTATTTCGGCAAAAAATTAACTTAGAATAACCTTTTTTCACACAAAATGTTCTCCTTTTGTGAAAAATGTTTCTATTATAATAATATTTTGCCTGTATATAGCTCAGACTTCTGTACAGAGGCTCAACTATAACTTTTGAAAAATTCACACTATTTCTAGAGTTACAACGAATGGAAATAATTATCGGCATTTTTTTCTTAAAATTTCTCCCCTCTGTTGTCGTAAAACATGGATAGACCCACTTCTAAGTTATATATTTCAAAATTTCTAGTTGAGCCTTTGTACAGAGGTCTGAGCTATATACAGGCAAAATATTATTATATTAGAAGGATTTTCACAAAAGGAGAATATTTTGAAAATGGGTCATTCTATGTTAATTTTTTGTCAAAATATTGCACTTAAATAATTTTTTATTGTAATACTAATCTTAAAACAATTTTATATACATTTTCTAATCTAAGTGACTCTAAATATAAATATTATCCATTTATATGCTTTTGCAGAATCCCGGTTTTCATACGTTGTCGGATACATTGAGTAATGGAATATTTCTCAAATTAATGTTGTGTGTATCATAAACACATATTAAATTATTCTTTCGGTGAAGTTTTTGAAAAACCAACCAAAAAAATGAGACATTTTTGGCATTTTGAATCCTGTATCCCCTTAGAAGTTTATCTAATGTTAAAGAATATGACACAATCAAAATAGTTTCATCCAGACAGAAAAATATTCGAAAATGAATTATCACATTCTGTAATTAATTATTACACAAAATGCATACTTTCATTATTCATTATACGCACACTATAACTATAAATATAACTATAATTATATCACTCACTATACTTCCTATACTTTGGTAATACTTTATCTACGCTGATTAGAATGATTAATTATATAGTTTAGAGTGCATCTATAAATTGTTAAAAAAATTGTGGATAAGAGAGAATATACGGTATTAGCTTATATATATAATGTAGGATACTTTTTTCCATTTTCGGAAAATGTTTCGAATTTGGGTTCTATTTTTAAACTCTTGTTCAGGGAAAGTGATTAGTAAACTATTTCTAGGAAGAAGCTTACAAAAAACGAACAAACAAAAATGGTTGAATAATATAATTTTATAAAACACTACAAAATTAAAAATAATATATTTTAAAAATTCTTTAATGCTAATGCAATGAATGGCATTGCGACTTGTTTAATTCATGTTTTTATTTTTAAAACTTAAATATAAAAGTAAATACGCATATTTTTTTAAAAATACCATATATGTGAGGGACGGTGTCTATGGGAAAAGTGAAGTTTGAACAAACAAACAATTAATTATAAAGAAAATTAAGGATCAATCTATACTTACAACATTCAATTATTTACAAAATAATAGTAAAATAAAAAATTATTTAATGCACCATATTTTTATTACGGACTAAAAAGTATAAAATATCATATAGATTTTACCTACAAGTTATCATATAGAGTTTACCTACAACGAAAATAATTTCGTATGGTAACCCTCCGGTGTCAATGGTACTGCGTTTATGAAGCTTCTCTCTGAGGCATTAAGTGTCGCTTGGCTCGAAAACCGGTTTTCCACGCCAATTACGCTAAAACGCTAGTAAACGTAGTTTGCGAATTTTTTTTTTTGGGGGAGGCTTAGTTTTTAAAATATATTTTCCAAATTTTCCCCATAGATAACAAACAAAGGTAAATTTTAAACAAAAAATGTAAGAAAGAAAACTGCATAAATGATTTCTTGTAAAAAGGTTTTAGAAGAAAAAACACAAAACTTTTCTTAAATCCGTAAATTTTAAGCAATTTTTTCAATCTTTGAACAAAACACAGATAACAACATTAGACACTTGGTGAAAAACTCCATGTGATTATTTTTATAAATAACGAAGTTATTACATGTTTAGCTAGAATTTTGAGTAATTTTTGAAAAATTGAAGGGAAAAAAAAGCTTACAGCATTTTTTTAAATATTTTAAATCCCTGATTCTAAAAGAACAAAGAAAGAATTTTTAGTACAAAATTTCGATACATTACAATGATAGGAAATCCGCACAGAACGATTGAAAAACTCTTTTCATAAAAAGGCAATGATATTGATTCATTTTAAACAAAATCGTAAAAAATGCAAAATTTCGTTATTTTGTAAAAGAGTTTTACGGTATCGTGGCGAAATAAGTGATCTTTCCGATTCTGCAATTTTTTTTTGTCTGATTTTGGTAAGAAAAGAATGATTACAATTTTAAAAAAAGACGAAAAAGTAGTCCTTCCCTCAGACAGCAATTTGGCGCATGCGCAGAACACAGCTTAACCCATTTTTGTTAATGCTTGAACAAATTGCACTGCCCATTGGATTTGCATTCTGGGGGCTTTATATGAAAATTGATTCTTAAGGAGTAAATTCCAAACATTGACATTTTTTTATCCATAATTCAGAAATAAAATGAGCCTGGAATAAGTTAATGAGAAAAAAATTTCGTGATTTGCTTCTGTGTTCTGCTGTTGAAGAAACATAAAGAGCTTCAAAACGGCAATTGAATCATTTAAAATTTGTATTAAAATTCATTTTGCATTAAAAATGCCATCCATTTCAAATAATACTAAAGTTTGTTTTCCATAAAGGAATGCATACAACTCAGAGAGTTTTTTCATCAAACATCGTATTAAGTAACACAATCATGATTGATTTTCTTGCTGAGTTTTTAGGAAAATCCAATAAGCCCAGAGGAGACAATAAATGAGTTTTGGTTTTAACAGATATTAAGTAACAGGTTTTATATACTCCCCTTTAACCGTAACTGCCGTGGAAAAGTTACGAAGTCCCCCCCTGTTCCACCATTTTTCCCACAGGCGCGCTTTGTTACGGGGTTTAATGGTGGCAAAGAAAAGACGTGCTTTTACACCTAAAATTGTTTATTTTCACTTTAAAAAATAAAGAAAAGAGAAGAAAATAATAAAATGAAATTTAAAAAATTTAATCTCTAGAGTTATAATATGATAAAAAAATAAATTATAACTTATCTGTTCTGTGATATATCCTAAAACATGGTTGAATACATAAACCAGCATCACATTCGATGCATTTATACAAAAAATTAAAAAGTTCCTCTTACACACGGTATGTGAACATGACAACAAATAAAGAACAGAAAAGAGTACGCTCAAACGAAAAACTGTTTAGCTATATCCCTTTCAAATTCTTTCCCCGCCTCTTCTCTAAAATAAGTAAATACTTTAGAAGCACTATAAATCTCATGTTATTGTATTCCAAAGCCATGAGACTAGTTTTAAACAGAGCAGCACATTACAAAAAGTCCTCATTGGAAAGACGCGTGTACACGTCCGGGGCACTAAAGACACCGTCTCAGTAGGACGTATATACACGCCCGTGGAACATAATGGGTTAACTGCAAATGATATGGTATATTCTTTACAGAGGTTTGAGGTAATAAAAGTGTGAAGCATAAATGAGTAAATTGTACTTGATTATTTTTGTACAATTATTTTTTATTTTTTTATTGTACTGATTATTTTGTATTATGTTCAATTATTTCCCTGAGAATCTAGTGTGTAGAAATCTTCATTCTGTGAGGTGTGGCCACAAGGGTGAATAACCTCAGAAACGTTACAATATGAGCTTCTTGTAAAAATTATACTCTTCTTGCGTACAAGCTTCAGTTCTGCTGTGAGTGAGTGAGAGTATTACTATAACGTAGCTCTGTACAGAGCAATTTGAAGGACCTTGTAATTTTGAGCCTCGGGCATGGGACCAAGTTGACACCTGAGCTGGTACCCTCTCTCCAAAAATCCACTAGAGACCAAGGTTTAACGTATATCGCACCCTTTTGCACGATGGATTTTCAGTGCCACCAGGACGAGAACTCGTGACATGTTGGTCATGAATTCATGACCATAACCACTAAGCTTCTTAAGTTCTGTCGGGACAGCAGCTAGGATGTTTGAAATGTCAGACAATCTGAGTCCTTTTAGTCTCAAATTTAAAATAACAAGGCAAGGGGGAAAGCAACGGTGCAGAATCAGAAGAGGATGCATGGGGAAACAACTTAGTAACTTAGGGCTGCAAAAGGAAACATTTTACTCACAAACCAAAGCGAAGCAGTGCAATACCATTGGGGAATGATGGTTCTGCAACTGTATACAAGAAATACGAGCCAAAGGATGTACTTGTGAACTCCAGAAGAAAAATCTCTAGAGCCGTTTGACCTTTCAATAGGAATTTTTTTCGACATTTCAGACATCCAAAAAAAAAAAAAAAAATCGTTGTTACCCGAATACTTAAAACACTAAAAGGAAAAATTTCTAGAAGTTTCTAACACGCATACGAATGTCATTGAAAATGTGTAGCACCAGGTGAAGTATACTTCAAAGGACAATGAGATATTTTTCAAATACGCTTGTGATGTTCCTCCCCTTGGAAGTACATCTCTCGAAGTATCAGCGTGAGCTAGAGATGTAGGATTAGCGAAAAAACTAGGATAAAACATTATCTTAATATGACTTTATTAAGATATTCAACTTAAACTTTTAACAAATTCAATTATAATAATTAATATGAGAGAATCTATGATGACGCAATACGCAACACACACACAATATATATATATATATATATAATAAGACCTAATCCAATTCAAACCAATCTCAATAAGAGAACCGCCTAATCCTCGATTCTAATATTAAGTAATCAATCCTACCTTATTATATCTTGTAATAGCACTTGTCTTTATCTGCAATGGGATGCAGCTTTACGGCTACCTTCCAGTCGAGCACCAATATATGTATCCACGTCACACAGAACTTATTCAATCTTGAAACACGAACTGTAATAATCATCAATTGCCACAACGCACATCAATTGTCTAACATTCCTATAGATTGTCATCGCGCTTACTCGAAGTTCGTTTATTTGCTTCTTTATTTCACATCTCATTTCCTGGATTTAGTTGGAAAAGAGTTGCCATTAATTCTGGCCCAAAGAACCCAAAGGACTTGTTAAAGAAAAGACGCTTAAGACGTCACACGCTTAGTATTATAACATTTCTGTAACTAATCCAATTGAACCTTTAATTGAGTAAAACATTTTAATTTTCTTAATTTTTTTCGTTGTAACTCCATAAAGTTTTGTTGATTAAAATTTCTAGGCATGTAAACTGTAAGTAAGAAACACGATTAGGTACTTACGTATTATATATACCGTCTACTTTGGCAAACAAAATAAAAAAGTCACTAATTAAAAAATGTCCCCAAATGCTACCACTGTTATTATTATTATTGTGTTCGAACATACCTGGGACGATTTTCCACAATTGGCTGCATATAGCGGCTTTTGGGACATTGGTTTACGGTATAATACTGAAACACAAGAGGCATGTTGCTTTCTTTGCAATGATATTGTACTTGTGGTAAAAAGAGTTTTACAGAGAAAGTACTCTTCACAGCTTTAACTTGAATATGATTATGGCTACCCTAGAAAATCATTATGGTTTTAAGATTTGTGACTTTATCGCCGTTGGCGACAGATTTGACGCCAAATTATACATCCAATGAACCAACGAGAAATCTCTTGAATCGATCCTTTCGGAAATTTCCGTGAGCCGATGGAGTTCAGAATCGATTCAGTCGATTCAGAATCTGCTTATGCGTTGTCTATGATAAAATAGAGACTTTATATGCGTGAGATCCTACTAGTGGAAATGTTCCAAGAGCTTTTATAGTGCATTTTTCTGTAAATAATCCGCTTTAATATTTCTTTGTGTATACACGTTGGTTTGTCTTTGTGTAGTCATTTGTACACCCTTGTCTTTTTTATAAATTTATTAGTATTCAATGAATATGAGTCGTTTATTCCTTTTTATGTACAAATTTGCAACAATGAAGTATCCACGATGGTTCAACTGTAATATTTATCCCATAATTTTGTTTTTACTGAGAACTGAGTACCTATGTTTAGATTGTTTTAATGTGTTATCCCAACTCCATTATTTAACTAATATGTCTTAGGATTGTAGACAGATGTACTGTTTCCACCATGGTGTACATTGCAATTCCTTTTCCTTAAAAAATTCAGTTTCAAAACGAGTTCTTGACATAAAAAATAAAAACATAGGGATTAAAGATACAATTTTTTTACTATTCTGCTTAGAGAAAGTAAATGTTACACACGGAGTTCATAAGACTTAACCAAGAACATTTCTAATAGAAAATACCTTAGATTTTATCGAATTCATGTCCCTTTCCGTTCCAGAGCCATTGGCGAATGTGTTTTAGGCCTCGAGCCTTAGAATTTCGGTGAACTTTTATTTTATTTCGTTATCTTCATGGACACGGCGACTTTTAAGCGGAGCATAAATTCTGTGGAATTTTCTTTAGCCCCGAAGAGGTATAAAAAAAAATGTTTTGTAGTTTAACCCAAAAACTGTTTCATTGTAACATATTATCTGGGTTTATTTTTTTACAACGAGTGCAGTGATATTTATATAAGAATACTTAGATACATTTTATGTAATGATAATGTTCGTAAATTACGTATACGAGAAAAATAAAATCGAATATAAAAATTATATTATTAATTACATCTTATTACTAGCTGGTATACCTGTTCTTCGCATTGGTAAATTGAAAATTTAAGCAATACAGATTGAAGGATAAAGAAGTTTTGAATAAGTTAAGTTTACGTCAAAAAAACAATATTTGTTAAATTTTAAGTTTGTCGATCTAATAGTTGAAAAAAAGGAGATTTTTTTTCTTTCACCCCCTCTCCAAACTACCACACCACACCAGCGGGAGGACGTTTCAGTTCTCGACATATTTAACGTGCATCGCTGCCCTACACGGCGGGTCTTTAGTGGTACTGGGATCAAGCTCATGATATGCCTGCCAGGATCTGATGCCTTGACCACTGGGCTACCGCAGCCCATGTCGATTTTTGAAAACAAACCTTCCTAAGCTGGCCTCTGTTCAGCAAAAGTAACACATTGTTACACATTTTGTGTAATGAATGCTTAATATAATGTAAATAATTTATATCTGGATGTGTGATACATTACGATAACTTTCTGGTGTATTTAATTTATGCTAAATTTGTAATATTTGCAAATAAAGCCGTTCCTTACATTATAAGGGCGATTCAATAGAAACATAACGAGATGTTAGCGATAGAGCCAAGTTGACACCCTTTTTGGCGACCCTGTTAACAACTTGGCGACTGATTGAACGATGCAGAAGTTGGTATTCTGTAGCGCCCCTAGTGGAGAGCGGCATCAAAGAGTATAGCACAAAAACCTTCTCCACAAAAATATACATATGCAAGCCAATTTTCATAGTCTTCGGTTGAATGGTGTCGGAGTGATGCAATGTCACTTATACGAACATCCATTTTTATTTCGATGGATTATTTGTAAAGTTTTTGTGTGTGTTGAGAAGAATAAGATTATTTGATTCTCTACATTTGGTGAAATGCCAAAATCATTTATAGAAATATTTTAAATATCGAAGGTATTCTTTGGAAAAATTCATTTCAAATCATGTGACATTTCCTACTGCTAGACATACATTTGAATGTTTCTTAGCAAATCTAGTAGGTTGGTTTCACTCACATGATTAAACTATTGGCGCGCGCGATTTTCATCGTTATGTGCCTAAATAAAATGAGTGAATATTAACGTCGCACTATTCAGCGACAAGAGGGCTTTGGACGACGGACTTCGTAATTTTGAACCATGGTCAAATGATTAGGATGACACCTGAGCTGTCACCCTTCCCCCTCTCCTGTTTCAACATTATACCAACGGGTGAACGTTCGAGCCTCGATAGTCTTTAAGTGAAGCGGGTTCCTTTACACGACGGGTCTTCGGTGGCACTAGCTTCGAACTCTTGACACGAACGACCACGAGTCCGTTACCTTGACCACTTGGCAACCCCGGCAATATAAATAGGTTTCTAAGCAATATAAATAACTTGAAAAAACCCACTAGAAAGTGAGAGGTAACGTGGTACTTTTAATATTTTTAAAAAAATTACAAAAGCAGTGAATACTTACAAGTTCAAAAATATTAGTTCAGAATGGTATTTTTTTTCTTGTAGGCTGCAAATCTTAAGTTCATTAAGTAATTCACATACGATTATAGCACCAATTTTTTAAAACCATTTTCTTGCATTTTTCATAGAAATTAAAATAAGATTTTAAACGAAATTTAAAACTCTTCTTTAAAATGTTATTTGGAGTTAAAATAACTCAATAACTAAATCAATCATTCTGTTTCGCTTGAATAAGATCCTATTCTATTTCAATTTATATTTCCACAAACGTCTTTCGAGCGGAATTTTTAACGTGATTATGACATGAGTAAAAATAGAGATTTAAGCAAACACCGCGTTGATTAATTCAAATTCAAATCTGAATTTACAATGAGTTCTCCTTTCAAATGGACCTAGAGAATTCAGATAATGCATCGTAATTAAACATTGGAACGAGATTTAATTGAATATATAGCTTTCATTCGACAATGCTAAATCAAACAGTAATCTGCATTCACGTTGCGCGTTCATTTCTCGTGAAATTGAATACTTAAAATCTAAAATCCTCCCGCCATTTTATAGAAACATTTGTTTACATAACATTGGAAATCCGATTCGTTACTTTTCTCATTATCATATTCTCGACGTAATTTATTTGAAGTTTGTGATTCAT
Organism: Trichonephila clavipes; assembly: GCA_019973935.1. Lineage (NCBI taxonomy): Eukaryota > Metazoa > Arthropoda > Arachnida > Araneae > Nephilidae > Trichonephila > Trichonephila clavipes. The sequence goes on from BMAU01001220.1 coordinate 573,604, forward strand.
TCCATTTGAATCGTTCATTTTTTTCTTCCTAATTACAAATGCAGTAGTTGTTTAGCTAATTTTTTTGGCAAAAATTATTTAGTCTTTACACAACTGGCAATACGAAAATTGAAATTAGCATAAAAGACATTAATGAGAAGTTAATCTATTTTTTTTATTCCATAAGAATCAATCAATAAATATAATAGCTAAGAATATAAAAAAAGAGGCAAGATATATGTGTAAAAAAAAAGATTTTGTGTATCACTGTTGATATGTCTGCTTTTATCAGAAATGAGCTTATTTTTTTAAAGTGTTTTATGCAAAGTTTTGCAAAGAGTAGTTTTAGCCATTAATCGCTGTATTCACCGCTAACTGAACCGGGCTATAAAACTTGGAATTACGAGGGTGAGTTTTCCCTGTCGACTGTGGTCAGAGTTGTTTAGGAAAGTCAAAACATATAATGAGACGTTAAAGATAAAATATAAATTTATTTTTCCACATAAGTACCGAGAACATTAAGACAGCTTTTCTCAAAATGGGGGGCACGGCCCCCTTGGGAGGCGTGATAGCTCTACGAAGGAGGCTCGAGGATATTGAAAATTCGAAGACAAAAAATATATTATTTCATTTATTTAAAAAAGTTATTAAATAAATGAAAGTATACAAACCAACACTTTCTGACATAATAAAAATATAATACACATTTACACTGATGTAATACACTTATAAATGTATCAGTACTACATGATGTATTTTATAATTAATTTACAAAACTAAGTTAAGGACAATTTGAATAATTATCAGTGTCCCCATAGGCTTGTCATGTATAAAATTATACACAAAAATTAAACTCTTTATCTTAATAATTTGTACTGTTTATTATCAATCTTTTAACTGCCGATTAAAAGTTATACAATTCGCTCCCGAATGCTAACGTTTTCCACGTACATATGCGTATGTTATGTATTGGTGGGGAGGGGAAGAAAAGGAATAAATCAGTAATCCCTCTAAAATAAGTAAATCCTTCGCAAACACTGTCAAGGTCCTTTTATTGCATTCCAAAGCCTTCGGGATAATTTTATGAACAGCAGTATAAAGAAAAGATTGTTCTTCGGAAAGACGTATGTATACGTCCAGGACAATTAATGCTTTGGCTGAGTTAGACGTTTATAACGCCAGTGGCACTTAAGAGGTTAAAGCCGTATTGTAGCTTTAGCGTCAAAGTATAGTATTATTGAATTCAACACATTGTTTTTGAATGGGGTGGGGCGCAATGAAAGTTATGATTGAACACTGGGTCGCAAGTATTAAAAGTTTGAGAATCACTGCATTGAGACATTTGCCATACCACTTTATAAGCTTCAAAATACCCTCCAGGAAAAACTCAGGGCTTTTGCATACAGAAGAAAGTGTTTACTTTTGAGTAAACGTTTTGGAGATTGGAACCAGGGTGTCAATTAGCCTATGCGGAATTGTGACATCCTGATCGAAATTGAAAAGATGAGATTCGGAAAAAGGGGCCTGGGTTTCACAGATCTAGTTTTCTGTTGTTGGATGACAATGCGAGACCTCACTCGGCGACGTCAATGCAAAACCATATTGCAACTCTTGGTTGGGAGCGCTTACACCATCCGCCAGTCCTGATCTCGCACCAAGTGACTTTCTCCTGTTTCTGGCTTTGAAGAAGAATCTCGTCTGAAGGCGCTTTGGAAGTAATGTTGAAATCAAACAAGCCATTAAACGTTTCTTCCGTATGCAAAGCCCTGAATTTTTTTCTGGAGGGGTTTTGAAGCTTTTGAAGGTATGACACATGTCTCAATGCATTTGGTAATCATGAGGAAAAATAAAATTGTATATTATCTTTAATATCTCATTCTATCTTTTGACTTCCACACACAACCCTGACCACAATTGAAAGGGAAAACTTACTTTCCAACTCAACCTCGTAAGTAACGAGGTTAAGGGAAAGCAAACTACCGGTTAAAACTTCATTTCACCACAATTTTAACTCCGGTTACTTAAATGCGAGTATGCAACCTCATTGGTCAAAATAGACCCCGTGACTGCGTCCATTGCGCGATTAAATCAAACCCTGCTTAGAACCTAGTCCAAATTTCCTAACCTGAAATAATGTTAGATATTGGACCTGCGACGATGAAATGAACTTTAGGCCGAAACACCGGTTTTCTTTCTTTGAATGCTTGACCAGTTAAAAGATGAATACGGCGGTAAGGTGTTGAGCTATTAAATGTATGTTTGCATACGGTAAAATGAATGAGTGAGTGAATATTAACGTCGCACTGCTCAGCTACACGAGGCTTTTGGCGACGGACCACGTAATTTTGAACCATGTTCAAGTGACGTGGACGACACCTGAGCTGGCTCCCCTTCTCCTAACTATCACACCACACCAACGGGAGGACGTTTCAGCTCTCGACAGATTTAACGTACATTGCTACTCTGCACGATGGGTCTTTAGTGGTACTGGGATCGAACTCATGACATGCCTGCCATGATTCGATACCTTGACCACTGGACAACCGCAGCCCCCTTGCATACGGTAACGAAACTCTAATAAATGATAAAAGTAACAAAATTTTAAAAATGTATGTGTTGTCGTGTATTTTTATCCTGGGGTACATATGAAGTACATGTAAAAAACAGAAGACATACAATACAAACAGAAGAATATACACATGTATTACAGATGATGATCCCAGCGTAAAACAAGAACGGGTGCGCTGCTTTCCTTTTGAGATGGGAATCCATTACAGGTGAAAGTCTGACTTCTTTCCCCGAAGAAAATACAACCATGCCTTACTCGGGTTTCGAACCCGAACCCACTCGGTTAAAAGCCGAGTGTCATATCCAACATACTACCTGGGCGGCAATGTGCGTTTTAGTATGTATAAGTATGCACGGAGTGAGTGTTTATTAACGTCACACTTCAAAACATAACAAGGAATATTGGTGACAAACTTTGTAATTTTTACGCTAAGGTTAAGTGACGAGGACGGCACCTGAGCTAGCAACCCTCTCCGAACTACCACAACCAGTGGCGTATATAGGTATTCGAAGGCCCTGGTGCAAAATCAAGATGAGAGCCCTATCTTTGTTGGGCTTTATGAAGTAAAAAGTTAAAAATAAATGAATGTTTTAGACATACAAAGAGGTACTTTAACGTCAGATTTTTATCGTGCTCTGCAGAATATAGGAGAGCAGAGCTTCATACTACCTACATGAGTTTACTTTATGAGTTTTCTTGAGTGAGTTTTAGTGACTATTCGATTTGACATCCCGACAGACGTCTCCCAGAACAGATGTGGAGAGTTTAGGAGCTACTGGAACCGGAGTGAGTGAGTGAATATTAACGTCGCACTGTTCAGCTACACGAGGGCTTTTGGCGACGGACCACGTAATTTTGAACCATGGTCAAGTGACGTGGACGACACCTGAGCTGGCACCCCCCTCTCCTAACTACCACACCACACCAACGGGAGGACGTTTCAGCTCTCGACAGATTTAACGTGCATCGCTGCCCTACACGGCGGGTCTTTAGTGGTACTGGGATCGAACTCATGACATGCCTGCCATGGTTGGATACCTTAACCACTGGGCTACCGCAGCCCCTGGAACCGGAAGATGAGAAGTAACGTAATAAATAATAAAAAATTAAACAATAACGAACAAGATTACAAATTATAACATACGTATTACGAAATAAAACGATGTAGCTAAAATAAAAGGTTTATTATATAAAGGTCAGACTTGTGCCTACTAACAACGGAAATAATTTTAGGGGAATTCCTTACAAATTCTAAATTATTTTCAACTGAGTTGCCATTATTATAGTTGTGTTGAAACCTTTTATATTTGTAATTTAAATGTGGGGGAAATAATCATTATCGTAGTTTGCCTGATGATCAGAACCCGAGGGTCTCCTGAGATTAAGGGCCCCGGGAACTGCACCGCCTAGCCCAGTGGTACTCAACCTTTTTCTCCGCTGGGCCGCATACATATGTGTTATTTTCCGTGGGCCTCAACATGAGGATAAAGGGGGGAGAGTGGCGGGGGAATGCTTTTAAGATCAAGATAACCTTGAAAAATTTAAATGCGGAAAAAAGATCAAAATATTGTGACTCCTGTTTTGCTTTTTTTGATTATTATTTTTTATATTTGTCATTAACAGTAAATTAGAAGCACATTTAAGAAACACTCCTTCACAAGTTCTGCATCAGTTAATGGTTTCATATGATTACCAAAAATACAACAAACTTCACAGGATATTTTTGTTACCACTGAGACATTACCAATGACACAACACTTTGTTGCTGTTGTAAAGATTATTCAAGAAAGCCTATTTATCACCTCTTGAAAGAGACATTCGAGATACACTATCCTTGAATAAAATTCCTGTTGATTGGTATTGTTTAAATACAGCACTTACGTGACAAATCAAACTATTGCTGATCCATGTTTGTTTTTCAGTACAAAATAGTCAATTTCCCAATTGTCTTGAAACGATACATTTTCTTCAATTTTTTTTTTTTGCTTGCAAGATATAAAAGATAGTTAAAAATTAGTTCCACCCATAAAGTTGTCGATACTCCTCTGTTGTCTGTTATTACTTACCCTAACCGTTACAAATAGAAAAATAATATAAACTCGCATACTTAAGATATCGACAGCAAAAACTAAAATTGATACATTTGATTTCTTGACAAAGAATTTACCACTAAATTTTTAATACGTTGTTTATAAATAAGTGAATTTCTCAGAGAATCGCGGGCCATGACCGCGTCACTTAAAAAGACTAGGTGGGCCACAGATTGAGTATCGGGGGACTTACCAATTGCTAGCTACTCAACTGACCACAGCTTTCCAATGGGAGGATTTGGGGCATCGATAGATTTAACGTGCATCACCCGCTCTATACGGCAGGTCTTCAGGGGCGCTAGGCTCAAACTCATGAAAGGCTGAGGACTGTTTTGCTGTGTTGAATCCAGTTTGAATGGCTTACCAACCTTACTCTATCTGTTCCACGCTTTGGATGATATTCAAAACATTATCAAGGAAATGTTCTCTGGTTTCACTATCTATTGCGCATTGAAAACATATACCTAAATGTTCGAAACAAAAATCAAACAAGTTATTGCGAGCTTCAGTGATTTGCATACAAATTCAGTTAGTAAACAGAAAGGCTTCATTTTCGCAAATTTGTTACTTCTGAAATTATTTTACAGATAATTATATTTTAATATAATTATTTACCACCCGCTTCTCTATGGGTATGTCATATAGTTGTAAGAATATATACCGTTTATAAACCATTGATATCTAAGTCCTAACATTAAGTATTCGATTATACAATGCTGGCCACCGTAAATGCAACACCAAGAAAGACAAGGGATAGCACAATAAAATTTATTTTGTAGATAACATGTTGATAAGGAATCAAACGATTAAATTTATAGACTTCTCTGAAGTGTGGTTCCTGCCAGAATCAGTAGCCAGAGTAGCCGCCATTGTTGAAAATCATCACTGACACACGCTTCGGCATTGATTCAAAGAGACTTTGGATGTGTTCTTGGGGTACAGTAGACCAAGCAGCTTCCACACGTTGCCAAAGTTGATCTGGTGTGGCAGCTGGGGGTGTAATCTGGGTCAAGTGTCGAGCAACCATTAACCACATGTTTTCTATCGGCGAAGGATCCGGAGAGCGAGCCGGCCAGGGAAGCAATTCAATCTGGTGATTGACGAAGAACCCTTGGACAATGCGTGCCACGTGTGGTCGCGCATTATTCTGTTGAAATATGGCTGTGGCCAAGCCCTGAAGGTAAGGAAGGACAACTGGCTCCAACACCTTGGAGATGTAGCGCTGGCTGTTGAAAGTACCGGCAATGCGTACTAGAGGAGTGCGAGAGTGATATCCAATACCGCCCCATGCCATAATACCCGGTGCAGGACCAGTGTGGCGGTGCATAACGCAGCTGTTCAGCATTCTCTCTCCACGGTGTCTCCAGACTCGAATCCAACCATCTTGGTGTTGCAGAAAAATTCGTGACTCGTCAGTAAAGACAAATTCATTCCATTCTGCTGCCCACATCCTTCTTTCATCACAATATTGGTGGCGGAGACATCTGTGGTTCTACGTGGATGTCTTGTGGACAGACCACTCTGCTGTAAACGGCGTCGAATGGCACACGCAGTTTAAATAGCACTTAAATTAGCGTAAAATTAAGTTATCTCAATGAAAGACAGTTTTAAATTCAAACCACAGTTAAAGAATAATTTTTCCATGAGGATTAAAAGAAGGATCCGTATAGAACCCGTCACACCTGTTCTTAACGGATTTCAAATCACACAAAAGAAACATACGTACTGAATTTCATTACTGTAGAACTAGTAGCTCGAAAACGGCATTTTTTAAAATTTGTTCACCATAGTAACTTTCCGCAACTCCTCATCGGAGTTGATTTATGCTAAACTTGTTGCTAACGGATCTCTAGTGAATAAAAGAAACATGCTTATCAAATTTCAATTCCGTTCAGAAACGAGAATAATTACCTATAACGCCTCTTAACCCCTCACAACACCCTTTGGTGTCAATTTTCGCAAAACCCCGTTGTGGTGGATCTCTACTCCATGAAAGGAACATGCCAACCAAATTTTTAGTCTGTAGCTTCAATAGTTCGGGAGGTGTCGTGATGAGGGAATGAATTGTTTTTTCCTTTATATACAGTGATTTATGGTATTAGAGACAATATTATTATACTTTTTCAAATAATAGTAGCCCCTAAAATTTTAATAGTAGCATACAAAAGTAATCAGTGTTCGAGGAAACAATAACGGAGTACAAATGAATTGATGAACATAATTTAAAGATCTGAAGTTTGACTATATGTATATCCAATCTATAACAGTATGTAACTAAAAATAAAAAGAATTTCCACATTTTTACAACTAGGTAATTTTAATGCTTGGAAAAATAGGGATGTTATAATCAAGTGATCAATGGTAGGGAAATAATTACTTTAAGAAATTACGTAGGTGGTTTTAGGGAAAAAATTTATGCCACATAGTTGACAAGTAAAACACGTGTAAGCTATTGCAATATTCTTTTTCTGACAACCGACAATAAATCTTTTCGTGGATAGAAGGTAGTGGGTTCCAGAGGGTTAGAGGATGAAGCAAACATGATCACAAGAACAATTACTTTTTTCCCATGTTAAGAACTTTATGAAGTACGCTTTTATAACTTAACTCAGGGAGCAATGTAAAATCCAAGCCCCTAATCAGATAACTAGGTTACCGAAAGTACTTATCTGGATTGAAGCTCCTTGTCATAATCCTTCTTGAAGCCCATTAGCACGATCAGCTTCAAGATTAGTTACTTATCCACTTTCTGGTGGATTCTCCATCGACTATTAATCTCAAGCTGCACGACCACCAATCGCTGTTTACGTTTACTAGCATGGAGGATGCACGCTTAACGACTAACGCTTTACCACTTTTGGCCACGATAGCCGAGTAGTATAGGTATCGGATCGTGGCTTGCCTTATCACGAGTTTGAGCCCAGTACCACTAAAGACCCACCGTGTAGGGCAGCGATGCACGTCAAATCTGTTGAGAGCTGAAACGTCCTCTCGTTAGTGTGGTGTGGTAGTTGGGAGTGGGGGGGTGCCAGCTCAGGTGTAATCCACGTCACTTGAGACCATGGTTCAAAATGACGTGGTCCGCCGCCAAAAGCCCTCGTGTAGCTGAACAGTGTGACGTTAACATTGAATCAATCAATCAATCTTTACCATTTTTTCGCATACTCAACTGGGGCTGCGGTAGCCCAGTGGTTAAGGTATCCAACCATGGCAGGCATGTCATGAGTTCGATCCCAGTACCACTAAAGACCCGCCGTGTAGGGCAGCGATGCACGTTAAATCTGTCGAGAGCTGAAACGTCCTCCCGTTGGTGTGGTGTGGTAGTTGGGAGGTGCCAGCTCAGGTGTCGTCCACGTCACTTGACCATGGTTCAAAATTACGTGGTCCGTCGCCAAAAGCCCTCGTGTAGCTGAACAGTGCGACGTTAATATTAACTCACTCACTCACGCATACTCAACTATCGGCATGTAAATCGTAGTTACATTGCATAAAATCAAGTAATGTCTATGGAAACCGGGTTTTAAACTAAAATCACTGTCAAAGGATAGTTTCCCCAAGACGATTAGCAGAAAAACTTGAATAGTGTTCGTTACAATCTATCAAAGCACAGTTTTCAATCCTTTTAACGTGGAAAAAAAAAAAACTGGAGTTCAGAAAAATGGCATTCGTAATATTGTTCTCTCTCGCTTGCACACTTTTGAAATGGTTTAGAGCAGACCACTTTATTTGTAGCTGAAACAATAACTTTTTAGTTAGCTTCTTCTAAAGTGGTGCTAAAAATTAAAGGATGTCATTACTTTAAAGAAGTGTTTAGCTATACTGGATCTTTAGATTTAAAGAAGGCGAACATAAAGAATTTCTAAACTAAAGCCAGATGAGATAGATTAATGGAATAAAGTGATTTTCTTGCAACCATTTCCCTATCTACATGCCTCGGATTCATTATTCTTGATTTAAACTAGTAGCATTTTTTATGAAGTTTATATTTTTTCCGTCTGGAACTTTTTTTCTTGTTGGAGTTAATGAGTAAGAAAATTTCTTCTTCCTCCAGATTGTAATTAAAGCCATTTCACTTCGACCGAAATTTCATGTTTCCGATAGAAAATGATTTTTAAGCACATATTTTTCTGTTTTCAGCATTTATTTTAATTTCATTTCTTAATTGTTCCAAAGAAAGCGTTGTAGAGCTATCTATAATGTTTTTAATTAATCTAACATTGCTTTGTTTCCATTAAAGTCGTATTTGAACGATGCAAAAAGCTATTTACAGAGGATCTCGTCAGTTTAAGCGTTAGTCGCATACGACAACACACCCACCCACTTCTATATCTCTCACTCCACTTTGCCTCATTTAAGGGGTATGAAATCATGGAGAGAGTTGTATTTTAATAAAAGCGATCCCGCGCAAGCACTTTGGCTTGCAATTGATTTAATGAAAATAAGGGCAGTGGCGTAACGTAACACCCCGTTTCGCTAGGGGACCTAGCCTTCTAGGGGCTCAAAAAGACTTATGTTATTGTTTTCCACCAAGTTATTCCTTCGTAAGATCCGACTTAGGGCCGAAAACGTAAGATCTGGTTTAAATGTACATATTTTCAGTTACACTATAGAGTGAGGGTACAAAAGTCGTCCTTAAATACACTCTATAACAAAAAAACCCCGGTGCGACAAGAACGAGTTGTCCGATAGAGACAAACATTGGTGGATCGAAAGATTATGTACAAAATAGAAAATGATTAAAATTTCACAAAAATTGAATGATTTATATTTCAGAGTTACAAAGTTACATAGTAACGAGCTCTATAAAGTGTTGACCCAACACTAACCTGGATGCAAGCTACCACATGTCTTGGTATAAAGTGATAAATCACCCTGATGATCTCCTGCGGTATTTCTTGTTAAATTTTCTCCAATTGTCGAGCCAGGTCATCGGCATTCCGTGGTAGATGCAGTCGTCTTCCCATCATATCCCGGACATGCTCGATTGCAAAGAGATCTGGTGATCTGGTTTGCCAAGGAAGTGTTTGACAAGCTGTAAGACAGTTCATAGGAACACACACACACACACACATGCCGTATGTGGTATGGCATTATCATGCTGAAAAATGAGCCCAGGATGCTGCAAAAGGAACGGTAGTAAAACAGTTCTCACAGAATGTCATCGACGTACCGCTGTGCTGCAAGTTACCTCTAATGACAGCCAAAGGGGTCGGGCTGTCAAAAGAAATGGCCCCTTAGACCATAACTCCTGGTTGAGGGAATGTGTGGCGGGCAATTGTGAAAGCAGGATCGGCACGCTGTCCTGGGCGTCTCCAGACACGTCTTCGGTGATCGTCAGGACACAGTTGGAAACGGGATTTTCGTCGCTAAACACTATACGTCCCTAGTCAGCCTGATTCCAACCTGACCAAGCCAAGCACCACTGTAATCTGACTCGACAGTGTGCAGGCGTGAGTGGCAGGTGGCGTAGTGGTCGGTACGAGCGTACATTTCGATCCATCAGCCATCTGTGAATGGTCATGGTAGACAGTCGTGTGCGGGTCGCACGTCTGATGGCTTATAACAATGAATTAAGCACTGTGACCGCTGATCTGACAACCAATCTGTCCTGTCGATCTGCTGTGGCCCCAGGTCAAATGCTACCATCATGATGCTGAAATCTGCCACTGTCCACTCACTCTTGCCATCATCGTCAGATGGCCGCATCGATTCGCCCCATATGACGAGCGATTCTTCAATTTGCCCAGCCTGCTTCTTTCAATACAATGATACAACCTCTTTCAAACTCTGACAGTTGCTCGTGATGAGATCGAATCCTGTGGTGAGTCATTTTTTCAGTCATTTAAAGGTATCCTAAATCGCAATGCAGCAGAAATTTTGACCATCAGATTGAGAATCGCTTCTTATAGACACCTGCTGAGTGCGCAGTTCGGATGCGCTGTAGCTCCCGCTATTCATTCATTGGACACCAAATTTTAATCATCTGCATGTTCGGTACAAATGTCTTTTCATACGAAATCTCATTTCAATTGGGCAACTCCTTCTTGATGCGTCGTTTTTCTTTGTTATAGAGTGTACTTGATTAATTCAAAATTAAAACTAGGTGTAACTCTGTAACAATGTATAAAATTGAGCCAATAGCAATAGCATTGAATATTTTTTTCTCACGTATTATTCGGAATGCTAGTTTTTCACAAATTGAAGTCTCGAACCTATGTCTCCAGGCACACTAGTTTTTCACAAATTGAAGTCTCGAACCTGTGTCTCGAGGCACAAAGTTTTGTTTCGAAGAAATGCTTCATTTATTTTAAAGGCATATGACTCTACCGCGGTTCTCGTTCCGCCATTTCACAAATTTATATCAAGTAAAAAGTGTAAGGAAAATAATAATTTGAAAATGGTAATGTCCACTAAAAGTAAATTATTAGCACGTTTTCTTCTTGGTTTTTTAAAAAGAATGTAAAGCTATGAAAGAATCATTAAGTTTCACGAGATGAAAAATTTTGTAAAAAAATGGTAGCCTTAATATAGAAATCTTTTCATCTCCAATGTCCTCTCAGTACCGCACTTCCACGCCACAGGTCCTGGTTTCAAACCCCGGGAGGGGAGAGCTCTAATCAGCCTTTCATCCCTTCAGTAGGTCGATAAATTAGTACGAAACTTGCTTGGGAACTAATCACTGGGGATTTCTCGTCTGAGCAGACGTCGCGGAACATCTGCTCAGTACCCATGGTCACAGTAAGCCTTGGTCTTCATGGGCTGTTTTCATTGCTGATTGCAGAGAAAAAAAAACCCTTTTTTCATCTCTAATCATTGATTTCTGCTATCTTTTCAAAGATACCTGTTGTTACAGTAGAATAACTTAGATTACCAACTGAATTGTTAAAAAAAATAGTCCTTTTTCATTTGGGTTTTTCTTTAATTCCTCGCAGATTTCGAAAGAAAAATATTGTAGTTGCACTATACGTCAAAAATTTATAACAAATTTTGTCTCGCATCGCCTTTTCTCTCTATATATTATATAAATATATATATTACAAGTTTCGTAATTTTGAACCTTGGTCAAGTGACAAGGACGATACCTGTGCTGGACTTCTGATTTGGTGTTGATCCAACATTAGCGGAACGGAAAACTGTTAATAGTGGATGAGATGTCCCTCATAAGTTTACGGTACTTTTTAATTTTCTTCCTATACAGTATCTTCCAATTTTATTAGAGACTAGCTGCATGGCCCGGCGTTGCATGGGTTTTCTCTACTTTTATAAAATTTCTCTTTCCTTCACAAAATCATCACTTCCATCATTCTTTTTCGAAATTACTTTGACTTTTTTGTTATTTTCCCTCTTCTTAGCCTGGTATTGCATCGGCTTTTTACGAATGTATAATTTAATTTCCTCTTTCCTTAATGACGCTAGCACTTTTGTGTGGGTGTGTACGCGTACGATGTGAGTGATTACTATAATGATGTCATTAAAATTCGATTTTTCGAAATTTTTTTAATTCTTTTCCCTGTCAGACAGGCTTCTTTCCCCTTAATTTATCCCCTACGTTGCATGAACATTTTTTTGAATGTATAACATATTGTCATGGAAATTTCCCTACTCCTCTAGCAGTCATCCCTTTCTGTTGTGTATATATATGATTTCTATATTAACGCCATTGCAATTCCCTTTTTCGAAATTTCTTCCACATGTTCCCATTATCAGACACGTTTCTTTTATCTCTCTACAGTCCGGCGTTACAGTGGGTTTTTTAGTGTAGAGCTATTACCCCTTCGCATTATTTATAAATGATGAATGAAAAATTTTACAGATAGCTATTGAAATGATTTTTTTCTGATCGTTTGAATGTCTGATTAAACATATGTAAGTGTAAAAAAAATGTATATACATATATATATACGTATACAGTCGACTCTCGATAATTCGAAGTTGGAAGGACCAATGAAAAACTTCGAATTATCAAGAGGGTAGGGTAAAATTCTCAAAATACACGAAGAGAAGTTTTTTTCCTAACACATTTAAATTTAAAACTATGTAATAAAGCACAACAATTGTACATAATTTTTTATACAATATAAAAGCAAAACAGAAGTTAAAAGTCACATTAAAAGAATACACTTATGTCTTGAAAACAACTATTAAAAAAATATACATACTATATACAATTAATCCTTTTTGTCGAAAAAATCTGTTATCTCTTTTTTGTTTTAAGGCATTCAATCTAACTTTGTCAATAGATTTTTCTAGAACAAATGAAGCCTGTAAAATGTCTGCATCAACATGATTTTGAAGGAAAAAGTTTCGTAAATTGTTTAGTGTCACTTTAGCTTCTGACAGAGTTACCGTAGTCAACTCCTCAGATTCGTCTTCATCACTTTCTGTGTTATTGTAGTCCAAAGCCACAATTTTAGCGGCAGATAGAGATCCCCATACAGCAATGTCCGTGTCAACCAACACGTAGTCGTCAAACGTCAAATTTTGTTCTGGAAGAGCTTCCGAAAGGATGGTTCAGCATTAAATTCAGTGAGTGTATCGTCCTCATCAACCAGATTCGGCGAGGGGAAGCCTGACTTTTTAAAACAGCTGTGAATTGTCAAAGGAGTAGCAGCTCTCCAAACCTTGTCAATCATGATCAAAGCTCTTAAAATAGAAATATTAGTTACATTCTGCTGATTTTCGAGGTTATCCAAAACGCTTTTAATGACTTCACGACGATAAAAAGTTTTAAAATTATGTATAATGCCCTGGTCGAGTGGCTGAAGTTAGGAGGTTGAGTTTAAAGGGAAAAATTGAAGTTTCACATTTGATAAAGGTGGTGCGTCATTGTGCACAGTACAGTTGTCTAAAAATAAGAGAATATGTCGTTTCTCTCTTTTCATATCCGAGTTCAGTGAGATCAACCTTTCATTAAAGAGTTCGGTGGTCATCCATGCCTTCTTGTTTGAGCGGTATTTGGTAGGGAACGAGTTTATGCCCTTGAAACACCGAGGTTTTCCAGATTTTCTTATGACGAGAGGAGTAATCTTTTCTGAGCCGTCCATGTTTACAGCCAGTAAAATAGTTAACCTTTCCTTGCTATGTTTTCCTCTATGGCATTTATCTTTTTTTGAATGTAAATGCTTTTTCTGGCAAACACTTGAAAAAGAGTCCGGTTTCATCCGTGTTGAAAATATTATGTGATTCGTACTCCTTTATTAGATCCGAAAGCGAGTTCTGCCACTTAGAACAAACGTTAATTTCGACACTTGAGCTTTCCCTGCACATTTTTTTGAAGACTATCCCATTCCTTTTCTTAAAATTTGTAAGCCATCCCTCGCTAGCCGAAAACTCGATTCCTAATACTTTGGCGAATGATTTAGCCTTTTCCTTCCATAAAGAGAGCCACCCATCGGAATATTCTGTCCTCGACACTGTCTCATCCATGAAACTAAACACTGTTCAAGACGTGGAAAATTACCTTTACTAACGCGTTTTCTCACTCTTACTCGAAGATGCACTAAAGATTTTCTCTTTATTCTTCAGAATAGTGGAGAGCGAGTGTAGTGCGATTTCAAATGCTTTGGCTACATCGACCTTCCTCTCACCTTCTTCAACTGATTCTGTCACCTTTTGCTTTTCAGAAATTTTTAAGCACTTGTACTTTTTAAAAGAAGACATGTCATTCCTTTCGTGTGATAAGTCGACACTGAGGTGAGGTGTAAAGTAGTGGCCCGAGGTTTATCGAAATTAACAGGTAGAAAACGTAAATCACCACAACGTAAGTAAAATAAATACTTTTAATTTAAAATTTGGAATCTAAAATGAACACAAGCCGTATTCACAGCTCACACTCAGCTACGGGTTATATTTAATAACAGGGGTCGACAACTATGGCACGTGGAGCAATTCTTAGTGGCCCATTACCGCTCTTTTTTTTAAAAAAAATAATAGAATAAAGTTAAATCCCTGTCTCTCCTGTCTTTGCCTCGTACATTTTTTATAAAGGTTTTATTTCTCGCTTTCAATTTTCTGCCATAAAACGATTCTGCTGAATTATCTTGGTTGTAGTTTGAGTGCTTTATTTGAAAAAAAACATCTGTTTACATGTGACTCATTATTAGTCATAAATACTCAACGCAAATAAAAATTATTGTGCAATACTTGTAAAAGAAAACATCACTCATTACTGCACAGTGAATAAAAAAAAGAAAGTTTTTTTCCCTTTATCCATCTAAAGCTTGGTTACCAAAAAAAAAAAAAAAAAGCAGATGGCTTAGGAATAAATCAAAATTCTGCATAGAAAATACTGGAAATATAATAAACAAAGAAGTTATTCTATCAAACTGCACAATTTGGACTGAAAATAAGTTCAGTAAAAAAACCACTCGTCGGATGATTATGTACAGGAAGTGAATCTAACTTCATAATATTGAAGGTTCGAATTATCGAGAGCTTTCTAGGCTAACTTCAGATTGTCGCGTGTTGTAGGCCAACCGAAAATTTTACTTCGAAATATTGAGAGTACCAAAACGTATGGTTTTAGTTCGAAATATCAAGAGTTTTTCTAGGGGCAGAGCATATACTTCGAATTAGCGACAGGTTCGTATTATCAAAATATATATATATATATATATATATATATATATATATATATATATATATATGTTAAGTATTGGCCGAGTGGTTGATTTTTGTCGTGGTGTTGGCAGGTCTTCATCAAAATACAGATCTTCAGTGAACAGAGACATCTTCTTTATTGTGGCGCACACATCAAAGTTTAGCACAAAATTATAATGCAATTTCACAAAGACGAGACAAACAATTCATGATGATGATATTAAGCACAGTGGACAAGCAAAAGTGACATCTTGACGGACACAACACATAAACACGGAGAAACAGCTATATTTACTAGTACATTATGACGCAAAAAAAAAAAGAGAGCAAGCGACGAACGCCATTACACAAGTTGTTTTATTCCCCACCAACAGTGCAAGTGCGCGATGATTACGCAATCATAGCTCTGATTGGATAGAAAGTGCGGGACAGGAATTTCTGATGTAATAATATTCATCGATTACGATTAAAATCAGAGTGTTAGTTTTGAACCAAATAATCAAAAGATTTCAATATTGTTTAAAAAAGTTAATTAAAGAGAATGCTAGAGGGAATTATTACATATATATATATATATATATTATATATATGTGGGAGTCCGAATAAATCTTCGAATAAAAATCAGACACTTCAGAAGGCGGGATTTTAGATTGGCGAGGTGGTTTGTCTAGGGGTAAGTATTTAAGGGTGAGTGATGAATTATTAATTTAATCTAAGTCATTTAAACACAAATACTTTAAAGTAAAAGAGAATTTATTTAAAGTTAAAGGGAAATATTTACAAAAGGGGATATTTACAAAGAGAAAGAAATGCAGGAATTAGGTTAATTAAAAGTTGAGTTATACCTTTAGAAGACGGGGAAAAATAAACTTTTCTCATTCTTGGATGTTAGGACTGGTGGTGCCGCGCTGAGCGCGGAAATGCGGTAAAGACGCGACGTGTTGAACAAGCAGTGGTTAGTAGGCCTCTGCCGAAAAATTATTCAAGCCGGAGCTACGAAAGCTCACTAGATGGCGCTGCTTCGGAATGCAGTAATAAATAAAATTGAGATTTATGGTCCTCTGAAAAGGATATGACTCAACCTTTTAACAAATGTTTCAAAGGGAAAATCCTACATATATATATATATATATAGGGAAAAGCGTATATATATATATATATATATATATATATATATATATAGGGAAAAGCGTTTATATATATATGTCTACATTCACTAAAAAACATTCAAAAACAAAAGAATACTGTCTGATAAAAATATTTCAGTCTTTTATTATAATTTTTGTTTTTCATTCCACTGTGTTTATAATTTCCGTCTTAGGTTTTGAAATAAAAAAATGATTAAAAATGTTCATTGAGCATTTAGTTGTGACGTACCATTTGTTTAAAAATGGCTGTAAAATTAAACTCGTTTATTGATAAAGACTTATTAAATATTTAAAAAAAATTGTAAAATAATTAAAACAAAAGAAAGATATATATATATTAATTTTATTATACTAATTATAGAATATTTTTTCTATAAATAATTATAATTATATATTTTACATATTATGTACTTGGTAAAATGCCTGTTCTTTGCATGGGTTAAGTTTCAAAGACATAAAATTCCCCTATTATAGCAATTATAATACTTTTTAGAGAGGGTTAAACCCTGTGTAAAGTAGTATAACCAAAAATTTAAAATATTTTTTTAAATTAATGTTAAAATTATAAATATTTTAAACAAAGTACAAATTGGCCTCAATTTAAATAACAATTTAAGAAAAACAAATATTTTGATTGTAAGAGAGGAAATTAGCATGCTATAAAGTAAACAGAAATGACTGAATGCAAATAGGAATAAAATTATACCAGAAAAGTAATAACAGAAATATATAAATTTCTGCTATTGAACTATGGGCGAAAAAGCCTGAAATGGATAAACCGAAATAAAAAATTAGTGATGATAAAATGATTAACAAAACAATATCATAAATAAGAAATATTAAAAAGCCATCAGCAGAAAGAAAATTAAATTAGTATTACACGAGGAACGGTGTAATATTGTAATTGTATAGATGTAATTCAATACTAAAAAAATAAATTAGTATGAACTAAAATAAAAAAATCTATCTAAAATAGGTCCACGTGGAAATAATCTAAAATCAACAACAGTACTGAATGACACAAACAATAAAACATGTTGCTAAAAAATTAATTATTTAAACAATACTTTTTCGCAATATTTCTATTAGTAATTGAAATTCTTTTACAAAGAGCAAACAAATGAGTACATACAATCATAAATATATATATATATAACTATAGTAATAACTTATATATATATGTATGTATGGGCAGTATGATAATAGGTAAAATATGTATATGATGTCCAAACACTACATAAGGAACAAATTATCAGAAGCAACAATAAACCATCAGATGTAAAATCACATCAACAATGAATAAATAAATCCAAAATGATATATGAAAAAATCTTTCAAGGTGCATATTTTTTCTGCAAACACTCTTTTTAATCACAAATGATACATTTATTAATTGCAAGATTGTCAGAAGCAAAGTTAAATTGTGACAAAAAAATTAGGTCAACATTAAATTTAAAGGAACCCAAAAGAAAGTATGAGAATATTGTTTCAAGGTCCACCTCATCATAGTTCAGCAAATAGCATTATGTTAAAAAAAATTTCCGATTTTTTTAAAATTTAAAACAAAGATGAGATCATAAGGCCATAAACAATGACATACAAAAAAACATAGTTCACAATATTACCAATCTATCAATAGCAATTAGTTTGAATTTAGTGTCATTTGCTTTCTGTTATACTTCAAGCAATATTTTTCTGCAATGAAGAAAACATTGAATTCGCCGATGAAAGAAGAATAGCAAAAATCTTTATTTTCAACGACAGAAAATATTATAGCAATATATTTATATGTAAAAAACGTATACAATGCATATGTTTATGTACAATTAGCTAAAAACTGCATGAATTTTTTGTCACAAGGAACGTTAAACAATGATGTCACAAACTGTTTTGAACAACAACAAAAACAGCAGAAATTGTTACATGCCATAAAATCCGGCGTACAACGCCCACTTTAAGCACAAAAAATGAAATCGAAATTTACTGGCTCAAGAGCTTTAAAAATAAAAAAAAAAATATGAGAAAAGAAAAAAAATTAAGACTTCTTCAAATATTGAAATACGGTTTATTTAAAAGAAATGATACTCCTTATGAACATAAAGGGTTGTAATTCTATATAAAAGTATACTATTTTTTCCGATACCTTGGAATAATACCTCAAATAAATGACTTCAAAACATGAGAGCATTGCATATGTACATTCCAGGCTCCTTTTAAAGAAAAGAGGGAGTGCATTATACGGCAAACATAACAAACATTAAAAAATGCTGCTCAAAGTATAGGTGAGCATTATATGCTGGATTTTAAGATAATCTGATATTTTCTTTGCATTGTTTTTTTAGCATCAACACTTGTCAACAAAATATTCGATATCGAAATATTCCTTTCACCATTGGAAAATGCAAGTCCAAATAACTGCGTATATTTTTCATGATGCTCAACATTGATCAACATCTGCTGATGAAGGAAGAAAAGCAATCATCTTTTTTTTCACCCAAAGAAAATATCATAGAAATATACATGCATAAAATCTTTAAAAATCTATATGAAGAACAGATTGTGTAAGAAGGAAAGTCAAACCACATAATGCCACACGACAAAAATTGCATTAACTCTGAATTTTAAAGTGCAAAAGAAAATGAGATGTAATTCAATACTAAAAATAATTAATTAGTAGGAACTAAAATTAAAATTCACCTAAAATGCATGAAACAGGTCCCCGTTGAAATAGTCCAGAACCAACAACAGTACTGAATGAAACAAATAATAAACTGTGTTGCTCAAAAATTAATAATAGGAGACAATACTTTTTTTGCAATACTTCCATTAAAAATTATAACTTTATTGCAAAGAACAAACGAATGAGTACATACAATAATAAATAACTAAAATGATAAGTGAAATATATGTTTCATGCATGGACAGTAAAACATAAAATATGCGTATGATCTCCAAGAAACTATGTGAGGAACAGATTATCAGAAGCAACATTAAACCATGATGGCATGAGACGTAAAATAACTACAACACTGAATTTTAAAGAAATCCAGAGGGAAATATGAGAAAATCTTTTCAAGGTGCATCTTTTTTCTGTACAAACATTTAACAGTGACATGCAAAACAACACGGTACGTTCTGGTTTCTCATGTGGCCGCGGTAGCCGAGTGGTATAGGCATCGGATCGTGGCTGGCTTTGTCACGAGTTCGAGCCCAGTACCACTAAAGACCCGCCGTGTAGGGCAGCGATGCACGCTAAATCTTTCGAGAGCTGAAACGTCCTCCCGTTGGTGTGGTGTGGTAGTTAGGAGAGGGGTGCCAGCTCAGGTGTCGTCCACGTCACTTGACCATGGTTCAAAATTACGTGGTCCGTCGCCAAAAGCCCTCGTGTAGCTGAACAGTACGACGTTAATCTTCACTCACTCACACTCTGGTTTCTCATAAATAGGAAGCATTATCTTTACAATACTACAAATGTGTTAAGAGTAATTAGTTTGAATTTAGTGTAATTTGCTTTCTGTTATACTTTAACCCTCTAACCGGATAGCACGGAAAATTCCGTCAGTGTAAAGATGCTTCGAAAATGGACTGCACGGATTTTTCTGCCTTCAAGTAACGTTTTCAAAAGCGGATTACCTGCACTTTTCTGAAATCCTTTCCCCCTTTTAAGGTTTAACATCTTGAAAGATAATGAGGGACGGAGGAAGCAACTCAGCAGGAGTTTTATGGCTCGCAGGGAACCCCGTGTTTTGACCCTGGGGCAATTGTAAAAAATCGGGGAGAAATTTCTTTAGAACCCAAGAAGTGTTTGTTTGCTAGCTTGTATTTTAAAAGTTTTCAAAAGTCCCAACGCATAAGTAAAATATGTTACAATTCCCTTTTGGTTTCATATTTATTTCAAACTGTAACAAGTTGGGGCGTGTCAGGGCAATCTGCTATTTTATATAGTTAGACAAATTATCTTTTTTAAAGTATATTCTTTCGCTTCATTTTTCTTATCTTAATCAATGCTTTCAGTTTTTGAAACATGATTATTTCATTATAAGATGCCAAAAAAATTAATAAAACACCAAACACTTTAAAAAATTTGAAATATTTCAACTTTCCAACAACTAAAAATAATAAATCAAATAATTTGAAACATTTTCTTACACTTTGATAAAAATAATAACGAAAAAAAAAACTAATTAAGATCTATTTTTTTTTTTTTTAGATTTAAAAGCCCAAGTGTTCAGGGAAGTTTACGTACAGTGCCTTGTTATATATTGTTAAAATACACCGAATTATATTTGAATATTAAGTGCTTGAACTTCAGTTTACATCAAAGACAACATGAATGAAGATTTTCCCACATTTTTTTTTATACCTTGAATGTTTGAATAAATGGTAATCAAAAATATACGGAAATATTTACAGTAGACATTTATGCATATAAATAAACATAAAAATCAATTTTAAATTCGAGCTATTCAAAACCTTTCGAATTATTCTTCAAAAATATCTATTTATGCAAAATACCTCAACATTTATCTTTTTTTCAAGGCTAACTGAATAAGTAATTAAAATCTGGATATTTTTTGAAATCTCGACCGTATAAAGCTAGAAATTTTATGTTAAAAATTCGATTTGAAATTTCGAAAAAAAATGTATCGCAAAGTTAAAAATTATTTACCATAAGTTCTAGCAACTCTTTGAGTATAATATAAATTTCAAATTTTATTATATAGCTTCTTTTGTATTTTTTAATATATTTTGAAGATTTCATACAATTCAGTTGAAAAATGCATGCTAAGAGCAAAAAATATACTAAAAAAACCGAGGAATATACAATAAAGTTTTACATAGAAGCAAAACTGAGAAGCTAAAGGGTAGGAATGAAAAATTTTGAGTATATCTTGTGAAGGTCTCTAGGAACCTCACTTTGAGAACTAGAATAATTATGAGTCATAAAAGAACCAGTAGCCATTTTTATAAATAACTTTCTTTATTTGGTTATCTTTCCCAAATAGAATCAAATAAACTTATTAACAGTAATTTTAATAATACTATGAGGTTTTAAAGATAATATCCTTTAAATTAACTCAATTAATTAATGATCTAATTAATTAATTTATTAAATAACGATCACGCAGAAATTACCACGATAAGAGATCCCAGAATTATATTTAATAATTTTCTTATTGAACTTTTAACTTTAATCTGACTCTTAAAACTTGAGTGAGACTTTAAATTCAAAATAATAATTACCACTCGGAATCTCAATTCTTCATGAGGTTAATTTATCTTCAACAACAATATTTCAATTCAAAATCACTATAACTCTATGTTTCAATATCTATCTCCTACTGCTCTAACTTTACTATTTCGTTTGACTTAAATACTGAATCTAATCTACATAACAAGGAATCCTGTCCGCTCTTTGGAGTTGATTGGAAATAGGTAGGGAATTAAATTTCCCTAAAAAGGTCGGTTCAGAAGGTTAGTGATAAAGTTCCGTATAGATTTGTCACAACCCCCTCCAAAACGAAAACGGGATTTGTTCGAAGGATTCATATGTCTTGAAAATAAATTACGTAAATCCTATCTTTGTCTTACAGTACCGACGATATTAATTTCTAAATGTATATTACTGAAACATCTTCCGTAATGAAAAATGACAAAATGAAGAATTAGAATTAATTGCCAAACCTCATAATATTTTACAAGTTTAAATTAATCCCTGCACTCTATCCATTCGGCGAAGGAGGCGTGGGAAAAACCACCCTAGTGGTGGCAAAAAACCAGCCCCATAGAGTATGACTTATACATTATACAAAAAAGAAATACAATACAATCTTCAGTGGCACTGGAACATCGAAGACTTCAGGGTCAGCTACCCTGAAAGATTGATATCCATTTGAGAAGTAGGTAAAAGCAGACATGAAGTTATACATTTGTTACATGAATGTCATATACAATAAATATCTAGTTCCTTTGCCTTCCCATTCGAAAAACTTGATGCGCTAGTTAGTGTTAATGGTTAATCCTATCTAACTTCGCCGCGCTCCAAGGCACCAGATGTGAAACAAAACATACATAGAAACACACATAGCATATAGTAATAATCATCTTGTAATAAACAAATAACACAAACAACCAAATGAATTGTCGCATCTTAGCGAAGTCATACATCGAAGTAAACAAATGCAAAATTTACAGATGTTTTCTCCAAAATACAAAAAGTAACACAAAAGTCGTTTTTTTTTGTTATAGAAAAAAAAACACACACAATGCAGTGTCCACTTTTGTCAGTCTTCTTAATTTTAGAGTCCGCCCGTGACTTGCTTTAATTGCAAAAATTCTTCATTTGTTCGTATTGTGAAGATAAAGAAACAATACAACCTGGATTTTGTCTGTTAAATCCTATGCACTGGATCTCCATTCAACGCTTCCATACTGAGGCTTCTTCTGCGGAATGTGCTGCCAGGTATGCCGTTGATTTCGATGTTGCTGAGTTCCTCATGGATTCTGTCTTTTTCTTGTATACGGCTCCGTAGATAGTATGGGCAAGGTCTCCTTGTATTGGTTTGATTCGACCGTACTGGTTTCTCCGCTTGTTCGTTGCGTCTTCTCGTTGTCGCTCTGGTCTGACGGGTCTGGTTATCATGTCCACTAACTTCCATTCGGGATCCACTTGTAGTCGTAGCAGTCCTGCGATCAGGCAACTTTGATGGACCTGCAATGGACTCTACTCCTGGTGAAGAGGTATTATGTTTTTGAAATTTATAATTCCTGGACGAGATCGAGGAAGGGATCGACCTCTTGACTGCCTGCCTTTGATCAGGAGCGTGTCTTTTCCGGTCTTGATGATCAGATCCTTGTCGGGATCTCTTCTTACATATCTTGGACCGTTTTAAAGCTTGGTCCTTCGACGCAGTACTATTAATTTTACGTTTATTTCTGGGGATCTCCCGTGTTGTGTTACCCTGCCGTGATCTACACCCCTCACTTTCCTGACTAAAGGTTTTCCTATGCTCTTTAAACTGTCCTTGATGTGATCTATTCGACCCATGACCAACTTCTTGTTCGTCATACAGAGTTTCTACCGGACTATCCGAACTAATCGTGTCTGACTGACGAGGTCGATACACTCGAACCTGATCAATATTAACAGTTATATTTCTTCCGTTTTTCCAAATGACTAAATTATTTCCTTTTATTTCTAAAACTTTATAGGGACCTTCGAACTTAGGCATAAATTTTCCCACCTGTTTCCTACCCGCAGCACTTAAGAAATGTGTTTGAAGTAAAACCAAATCGTTCACTTTGATGTGAACATCCCTCCTTCTGAGATTGTAATGTTTTCCCAAGACTTATGCTTTTTGCATATTTCGTCTTGCCTCATCGAATAATCTTTCGATGTTATTACCAACATATTTCGCATCCTCCGTAGCATTTATGAGCTTGCTAAACGGAGTTATGATTTTCCTTCCCAAAAACAACTCAGCCGGAGTTTTATTTGTCGTCTCATTTACCGCCGTGCGCAATGCGAAAGCGAACTCGTGTAGAAATTGGTCCCAGTTTTCATGATTTTCTTCAACAAAAGAAGCTATCATTTGAACTAAATTTCTATTCACTCTCTCCGTGAGATTAGACTGTGGTCGGTACGTTACCGTTTTCATATGTTTGATGTCCAACCTGTGACTGAGATGTTCAAATACGTCAGAAATAAATTGGGGGCCGTTATCACTTATCAAAGAAATCGGAGCTCCGTAACGCGCTATATAGGTATTAAAAAAGGCATTAGCTATTGTCTGGGCTGAAGCTTTACGAAGAGGAATCAGCTCACACCACTTAGTGAAGTGGTCAGTTATAACTAATATGAATTTATATCTCTCGGGTCGGGATGCGGGGTAGGGGCCTAATAAGTCTAGCGTTACAATTTCATTTGGATATTTCGAAACTATAGGCATTAAACGACCAGCTGGTAGCGCGTTTTTATAATTAAACTTTTGACACCGGTCACAGGTTGAAACATATTCAAATATATATTTTCTCATAAATGGAAAATAGCACGTGTCACGAAGTTTAAGATATGTCTTCCTCTTTCCGAGATGTCCTGCCAGTGGCAGATCATGAAATTCTTTCATTATATCTTTTCGAAGAGAACCAGGAATATAAACTCTTAGTTCTCCCAGATTAGAAAAATACTTCGCGTAAAAGAGGAGACCATTTATTAACTTGAAGTCCTGGGACCAACTCTCGCATACCGTCGCATTAACAGAACCGTCATCAGGGGTTTTCTAAGTGTCGATAAATATGTCCTAATTCAGGATCTTCCCTCTGTTCCTTAATGAATTGTTCACGGGAATTTATTGCGAGGGCTCTAAGAGCTGCGCACGAAATTTGCGACCCCTCGACACTGTCTACTGGATTTCTTGATAAAAGATCTGCGACCACGTTTTGAACACCAGGTCTGTGCTCCCATTCTATGTTAAACTCTGACAATTTCAATGCCCATCGGATCATCCTACTTGATAAATTCTTACCATTGGTTAACTTCGTTAACGCTGCGTGATCTGTAATCACTTTCACAGGTAGGGGTCCAAAATAAGTTTTAAACTTATTTAGAGCCCAAATTACCGCCAAACATTCTCTTTCGGTAACCGTATAATTACGTTCTACTTTATTAAGGGTTCGAGACGCGAAAGCAATAGGTTTTTGATTTTGCTGAAGCACAGCACCAATTCCGACCCCACTAGCATCAGTGAATAAATTGAACTGTTCAGAAAAATTTGGTAATTGTAAAATCGGTGCCTCCGTTAGTGTGCGTTTGATCTGATCAAAAGAATCCTGTGCTTCTCTTGACCAGTTAAACTTCGCCCCCCTTTTTTTTAATTGGTACAATGGTTCGCATATATCTGCGTATCGCGGAATAAATTTTTGGTACCAACCCGTCATCCCTAAAAATTTTGACACTTCTCTATTATTTTTGGGAGGTTTCATTTCCGTAATTGCTCGAATTTTCTTATTGTCAGTTTCGATTCCTTCTTTACTAATAATCAGGCCTATAAATATTTGAGTTTGTCACGAGCGAAGTGACATTTTTCTTTATTTAACGTTAGCCCTGCGTCTCGTAATAAGGTAAAAACCCGAGTTAAATGATCAAGATGGTCTTTGAACGATGGAGATGTTATAATAACATCGTCCATGTAAACGGACACGAAACGCCCAATAACAGGTTGGAGGATTATATCGATAGCCCTTTGGAAATTAGGCGCCGCCCCAGAAAGACCAAAAGGCATGCGTAGGAATGCAAAAGTGCCATTGCGAGTGATAAACGCTGTTTTTTCTATGTGCTTTGGACTAATCGCCAACTGAAAATAGCCACTTCTGAGATCTAGAGTGGACATAACGTTGGTGTGAGGGATATTGGTGAGTAAGTCATCAATAACCGGTAATGGATATCGAGGATATTTGGTAATTGCATTTAGTTTCCGATAATCGATCGCGAAACGATACGCCTCGGGAGAATCTGGAGGAAGGTCATTGTTCTTTCGAGTTAATACGACTGAAGATGCATAGGGCGAATTAATAGGACAAATTGTACCATCCCGTAACATCTTATCTATGTGATAATCAATAATGCCTTGTTTGACCCGGTCGTACTTGTATGGTCTCGACACTACCGGTCCTTTATCTCCAGTATCTATCTCATGATATACAACATGCGTTAATCCCGGTTGATCGGAAAATAACCCTTTAAAATTATTAAATAAGGCTTTTAATTGCCTCTGTTGCTCGTCATCAAGTTTCGATTCTGTGAGATCAATATCAACGAGTTTCTCCTCTTTAGGCGTTTGTTTGATCAGATGATCGGGAATGATTAAGGATTTCTGATCAAAATCTAATGTTAATCGCGACGCCTTCATAAAATCAATCCCCAAAATGCACTGATACTGCATGTTATCAAGTATATGGAATTCCCAGGGTTTCTGAAATTCCCTGATTCTAATTTGTAATTCGACTTTACCCAAATGACTGCACGGGGCTCCTTGTGCTGTCACGACTCTGTCTTTCGTCTTTTGACGAGGTCGGTATGAAAAATAATTGCGGTATACCTCCTCGAAATAAAAGATTTCTCCGCTCCCGTGTCCCATAGTGCTGTAATAAAGGTTTCATTTAATAGAATAGGGACATACGGTAATTCGACTGGGGTCATTCTTATAGAGGATACTCTGATAGGCCAATGATCCCAAACTGGAGGATTTTCCGTACCTCGCGATCGATTACCCCCATATTCACATCGATCGCTTAAAAGTTTAAATTTCTACTTCGTTCATTTTGACCTCGAAATGAACTATTTCTCGACCCACTTTGTCGACCGCCTTGACTATGGAATGGTTGATCCGATTGTCCACCTTGGAGTCTACCCTCGAATCTGCGATTATTTGTGAAACCTTGGTTTTCGAACCGATTAAATTCCCTTTGTGGTCGGCTATTATTGGCGTATCTCTCATTATTTCTGTTTTCCCTCCAATTTTCCTGTCTATGCCGGGTATTAAAACGATTGTTTTCATGAGGGCCTGAACTTCTAAATCCCTCACTCGAACCTCTGATTTGTCTATGCATAAAACGTTCTTCGTATTTATCAACGATTTGTAGGAGATTGGCAGTATTTCGTGGATGTCTAACTTCGACATAATCCAAAATTTGAGGTTCTAATCGACTAACGACGTGATCTATTAATTTTTCCTCCGACATTTCTAGTTTAAGGACTTTATGAATTTTCAACAATTCATAAATAAAGTCCGAAGGCTGTTGATCTCGTCTTTGTGATGAGGAATAAAATCGCGTTTCTAGTTCTGACCTGTTTCTGACCACGGGAAATTGTTCCGACAATGCCTGTTTTAAGTGCGCGTAGTCTGTTGTCTTATCTTCAATGACTCTATAACCTAGAACTTCGAACCAGTCGAGTGCCCGTCCTTTGAGATGACCTTTCAAGTAAGCACATGCCAGTTGTGCAGGTATCTCATAATACGCGAGATTATGATCAATATTCTCCAAAAAATCATCTATGTTCTCAATTCCCGAAAAATATTGTTCCGGAATGATTCTAAAACTGGATCCGACTCTATTCTCGGGATTTATACGTTGGGCGCCATTGTGAAGGTCTCTAGGAACCTCACTTTGAGAACTAGAATAATTATGAGTCATAAAAGAACCAGTAGCCATTTTTATAAATAACTTTCTTTATTTGGTTATCTTTCCCAAATAGAATCAAATAAACTTATTAACAGTAATTTTAATAATACTATGAGGTTTTAAAGATAATATCCTTTAAATTAACTCAATTAATTAATGATCTAATTAATTAATTTATTAAATAACGATCACGCAGAAATTACCACGATAAGAGATCCCAGAATTATATTTAATAATATTCTTATTGAACTTTTAACTTTAATCTGACTCTTAAAACTTGAGTGAGACTTTAAATTCAAAATAATAATTACCACTCGGAATCTCAATTCTTCATGAGGTTAATTTATCTTCAACAACAATATTTCAATTCAAAATCACTATAACTCTATGTTTCAATATCTATCTCCTACTGCTCTAACTTTACTATTTCGTTTGACTTAAATACTGAATCTAATCTACATAACAAGGAATCCTGTCCGCTCTTTGGAGTTGATTGGAAATAGGTAGGGAATTAAATTTCCCTAAAAAGGTCGGTTCAGAAGGTTAGTGATAAAGTTCCGTATAGATTTGTCACAATCTGAAGTAGTTTTCGAAATATTTATTTTAAAGTTCAGAAAATTTGTGTGCGTTATGTTATACTTAATATTAATTAAATGGTTAAAATAATATGTTAATAACAGTCATGTAATTGTGTGATGACACTTTCATATACTAATAAAAATTATAATGGTCATTGATGCGAATGTCAAGAATTTTATGTAATTTTAAATTCAGACATTAAGATATTGATGTAGAAAATATAAAACGACCATCTAAAATACATGAAAAATGCAGTCTGCTATAAAATTATCTTGACAAACAAAATCCGGCATTTTCACTTACTATGGCAGAGCCGGCTTAGTCAGGGGCGATCTGGAAAAACAGAGAGAACCGCGGTTTTGATGGATGCCGCTCTAGCTTTTAAAGTTCCCATGAAAAATTATATATATATAAATTACAAATGCAAAAATAAATTTTGTAATGTTCCATACATTTTTATAACAACGAATTGTGGAATTGGCTTCCAATACATTGTTGTTTTTGACAATATGTAGGGTAACCAACCCTACTTTAGATAGATTTGTACTACTTTTCGTAACCGTATTCCTTTTCAAATTAATTCGTGCAGCTAAAATACACATTTTGCACCCTTAAAAATTTATGTAAACTATAACGGTTAATTTTAATTTATGCAACTTGTGAAAACTCCGTCTAAACAGTTTACATGAAAAAAAAAAGTTTGGACTCCCTCATTCATTAGGGATTTATATAAGATTCTAACATTAAATTGAATTTTTCACCGAATAGGATCGAGTGGTAGTGTATAGTGCTTCCACACCACAGGTCTGGGGTTCTATTAACGGGCTGCGCGAGGTCGACTCTGCCTTTCATCCCCGCTATATTGTGTCGATAAATGAGTACCAAGCTTGCTTCGGGACTTAAACACTGAAGGTCTCTCTTCAGACAGACCACCAAATCGGGACATCTGTTCATGCACCTCAGCGTCCAATGGTCACGTGTATTATGATGGGTTTAGTAGTTCCTGGCCCTCATGGATTGTTGTGCCTCTGAGTTTGAGTTTTAAGTTTGAGGATTACCTCACTTTGGGGATACCCCTTAGATAAACATGTATTTCCCCTCATTTGCAATTTAACATTTTTCTTTCAATTACTTTTATTTCAGAAGGAAGTTTTATTTTTCAAATGTATTTGCTTAATAACATGTATATTTGTGTATTATATTAAAAATTTGATTAATCCAAAATTACATGTTTTTAGCTCCTCTAAAAGCTTTTTGGATTTTACAACTGATCTTACAATACATATACGTTTTATAGTAGTATATTTAAAAATGATAAAGACATTTTTACGAGTGTGTGAGCTGTTATGCCTCGTTTATAAATATAAAAAATTGCATTCAGCTACAGTTTTTAAAATGTACAGAAATAAGTGGAGAAATAGGATACTTACATATTATGAATATTTTTGACTGTAGTAAGATATATTTATATATATATATTTCAGTTTCTTTACAATTTGAATAGAAGTTGTAAGCCATTTTGAGAATAGTTTGATATTGAATATAATTCCATAGGCTATTTAATATTGTAAAGTGTTTTACTTTGATACCAGCACACATTAAAATAAGGCTCATTTGCAGTTATATGATCAGCTTCAGTGATATTTAAATTTTCAAAAATAGTCTACACGTACGAAAACATTCTTTCACAACCGCACACCACATCTCTCTCATACTATATCTTCCCTACAGCAGGAAATATTTGTGTATACTGAAAAATTTAATACAGGATACATTTCCAAGTGTTAAATGTGTTTTTAAAATTTGGTATGAATACATTGTGGAACTGTCGGTTAACTTCACTGAACAAAATTGTTTTAAGTGTACAGTTTTGAAAGACAAAATTAATTAGGGAGAACTTTTCTCACAATAGAATTTGTAATGACTGAATCGTGTGAAAATGTAGTTATCGATGTGTGACATTTTTCCTTGTAATAAAAGAAACATAAAGATAAGAAATTTAACTTGAGTAGAAAATGGTTAGAAGTACTGTCATGCGCATTTGAAGAAGTATATCCCCCATTAAAATTAAAAATTATTGACTGAATGTGTGTTATGTCCATCACAAATGCCGATGTAGAAAAGATATTTTTATTTAAAACAAGGAGTTCGAAAAGGAGAGCACTAGGAATGAAAATTTAGATTTTTTCCGAAAAATATTCAGTTAACATAAAAATATCATTTATATGATTTAAATTTAAATAAATTAAAAGTATATTGAAATCATTTTTTATGTTATTCTAATTTAAAAATATAATTGAATAGAGAAAGATCTGTTTTATTTCATAAATATGCACCATAAATTGTCTTATTGTTTAAAAAAAGAGATAGGGCCTTTACTCTTTTTACCTCATAACTTTTTTTAAAAACATGAAAGTGAGCGCGTTTTCTTACTCTCATATTCAAAAATGAATACAGGATGCTTTTTTCTGGTTCAAATCGCAATACTAAAATATTTTTTTTTTAATTTTTAAAAAATGACAGAAAAATAAATTTTGTTTGAAGAAAATATAACTATTTTTCAACTTTTAACACGCCATTTATTTCATGTTTTTTTTACCCTGCATTTTGTTTTAATTTTACTGTGACTTAATCTATGGGGAAAACGACAGAGTAGAAAGAACTACGGTTTTCATGCAAGATTGCCCAAGGCAACTTAACAGCTAGCTGTAAACGATTGTTATCCTGGTTCTCAATGATCAAATAGCCGAACCAAGTCATAAAGTTGTCCCCTTTCGACCTCCCAAGTTTTAAAAGGGGGAAAGAATTGAAGTCTGTTGCATTTTTGAAGGGAATAGCAATATAAGAGTAAAACGCTTTCGGAATAACTTTTCAGGAGGAAGATATCCAGTTAGAGGATTAAGCAATATTTTTCTACAATGATGAAAACATTGAAAATGCCCATGAAGGAATAATAGCAATAATTTTTATTTTCAACGACAGAAAATGGCATATATATGTAAAACATGTAGCATTTGTATGTAAAAATGTATACGATGCACGCGTATGTATACAATCAGCATGAAGAACAGATTGTCAGAAGAAAAATTACTTCTTTGTGCATTTAATCGAATTCATAGTATTTCGAACACATGTTTTTTTTGGGTTTTTTGAATAAATGAACATGACATGAGAATAAGAGCAGGTGAGAAGTGATGATGTAGTTTCATTGATTGTAAAGAAACCTTTGATATTTATGTCATGAATAGGTAATTATGATCTAAGATTCTGTTTAAAAAAGCCTCGAATTATTGTTCAGCAGAAAAACTGACTTTTGAGTCTTTGTATCACATAATAATTACTGTACCTACAATAATAAGCAAGATTCTCTCTAAAGTTACAAAAGTAAATTTAATTTCAAAATATTTTCAATTGTTTTATTGAAGATAATATGATTTCGTATTACATTTTTTTCATTTACATACCACTTATAAAAATATTTCTTAAATATGAAAAACATTTTACACTCATATGTAAAATAATAAACAAAACATAAATTCATCATACATTATTTTTGAAAAATATAATAAAACTGATAGTCTTTAATTTTTTTTAAAAAAAAGGTGGTTTAAAATGTTAAAAAAATAATAAAATAGACCTTTTTATATCAATATCATTTGTCATGTTTTATGTTTATTTTATAAATGCCCATATGAGTGTTACCATTTTTTGATTATGACAAATATACACTGCTATAGGTCATGCAACGCAAATAAATTTCGAAAAATATTTTTGCTCAGGCTTTTACTTATTTAAGTAGAAAAAGCCTGTGCAAATGCTGGGCCATACAGCTAGTCTTATAATAATTTAAATTAAAAGGTTGAAAAGGTAAGCCCTAATTATGAAAAATTGCTATAAATAGTTTTGAACAACAACAAAAGAAACGCACAACAGAAAATCTTCAATATTTAAAATTGAAGAAATAAACTAAACAAATAAATATAAAAGTAACCTTACATATAGTAGAAATTATAATATTAGTTCAAACCAAACAGCTACTTTAAATAGATAAGTTAAGGTCTGATTTTGATGAAACTACGAAAAGCAGCTCAGAAGAAAAAAAGTAAAGAAATCTTATGCGTAAATAGAAATTCTAACTTAAATCGCACCATTGACAATCTGTTAATTCCAATTAGTTTGAATTGAGTGTCATTTTCTTTCAGTTACATTTTTCTACTTTTTCCTTACAATTGAAAAACATGGAATTTGCCAATAAAAGAAAAGGGTACTTGCGTATTGGCATCGCTGCAGCAAAATTTGCACCACGATATCAAAACAGATTCTTATATGTTTTATATGAGAACAAAAGTCAAAGTTTGGTAAGAAAAAGTGCCACTTTGGCAGTCCCCATTTCTCTTTCTATGGAAGGAAATGTTGTTACTCACGTTTTATCGCACGAATGCTAACGTTAAAAATTTTGCATGTGTTGTACGTGCTAAATTGTGGCAACCATGCACTTCGTTTCATGTAATGTCGCCAATAGGTTGGACAATACGTAAGAACCGAAATGTAATAGGAAGATTTGGTACTTATGTATAATTGCCAACTCTATTAATAACTCGCCATGTTGTCGACTGCGATTTCCAATGTGTCGTCCACGCTGACTTGGCAACAATGTGCTTCGTTTCATATAATGCCGCCAATAGGCTGCGATAATACATATAAATACTTATATTTTTTACCAAATGGTCATGCTATGCAGTTGGAAGTAGGCAAAAAGTACTGCTGAAATGTACCAATATTCAGGAGATCACTTAGTTTTACGCTATTCCAGTGTTTCTCAAACTGTGGGGCGGGCGCGATAACCTTACGAGGGGGCGCGAGCATATAGAAAATAAAAGATTAAAAAAATAATTAATTTTATGGAATGCATGAAAACAAAATAATTTCAGACATAATAAAAAATGCACTTTTACTCTGATATAAGTTATAGGCGATATTTAAGTAATAAAAAAAACAACTTCTTCAATACTTAATTAACTATCCTTGATCCTATAACCAAATAAAAAATATTTTATTTAATTTGTTGTAATCCCATGATGAGATAGTTTTTATTACGTTTGATTTTTAAAACTAACATTCTACTCTTTCAGAAAAAAAAAACAGATCCCAGATCTAGAAACGAAAAAATTTAGGAACATAAAAAATTCATCACTGTCATTATTTTTGAAATACTGCACATTATAGCTGTAATTTGTTTGACCTTCTAAGTTATTGGTACAGTTAGTTATGACCCCTCTCTTATGTGTTTATTTCTCATTTAAGGAAGTTGTAAGTAATGTATTTCTCTGTTTTGCTTTTTCCATGCAAAACAGTTTTATGATATTTGGAAAACCATGGAGAGCACACATTTTGATGGATTACTATACGAAGACTTTGGCCAAGATGAGTATTTTCAAACACATAAATCATAACAATTGGTTTTAGCAGTTACAATACATATTATCATAATGAATACACTTTTTACCCAGAAGTGGTCGCGCGGGACACACATATCACGAAATTGTTAATTCTGGCAAAACTGTTTATTTGTTACTAAAGTAAAGTTGAAAAGTCCTTGAAAGTAGGTAAGTAAACTTTCTCTTAATTAAATTATTCACTGGAATAACGATTTGTATCGTGTACAATAAAATAACTATAAAAAAAAAGGATTGGGTTGACTCAATAACCCCGTTCAACTGTATCGAGTGCGCGCCTGCTCCCAGGTTAAAACATATTTTTGCTTTAAATTTAAAAAATTATACAATTATTCTTCATCGGAATTTTATATTATTGTTCATTATTTAACATCAATTATAAATGCTAATTCTGTGAGGCTTAAAATTAAAATTCGCTTAAAACTAATTATAATTTGAGTAATCATTTTTTAAAAAAAACATTTTACATTTTTGTAAACATTGTCGCGCACTTGGCTTTACTCTCCTTACAATACAGCTATTATATCAAGAATGTTTTATTTTCTTACAAATGAACTCCTGCAAAGAGCGAGTACTTCGGCCGGTATACTTTTAATGTATCAGTGCTGCACAGAATATTTTATTACTAATTAATCAATACTAAATTAAGAACAAGTTTAATAAGTATTAACGACTTCCATGGGCTTGTCTTGCAAAGCAAAGTTTTTATAAGGAATGCTTATGATTATAGAAATTGACCTTCTGAGTTCTTTTTCTATATTTAGCAGATATCCATAGTTTGTCTTCTAAGCAGTCACCGCATTTTGCAATATGTTCAATTTAAAAATTAGAAAAAGGAAAAATAACATAATAATTATCCTATTACTTAATTTATTTTTTGCTTAAAAGTAGTATTCAAAATTTAGTACTTATGTTATTAATTTGTATGGTTTATAATTAAGATCTCGTATTTTAGCTTTAGCGTCAAAGTGCATTATTATTGCATTTAGTGCATTATTAATGTATAAGGGGGGCGCGATAAAAATTGTGATTGAAAAGGGGGGCGCCAGTATTGAAAGTTTGAGAAGCACTGCGCTATTCTTATTAATGAGCTGGGTATAGATGGATTGTAGCCTAAGTACATCAATACATAAGTACCGCAGTATCTTTCTGTTTACTAAAAGCTTCCCAAATCATTTTTAGCTTATTGGCATCTCACTAATCGTGTTATTTTCCACTAAAATCTGACAGATTTTATGTAAGTATGTTAGGATCTTTGTTGTTTTGGTATCAAGGCCTGACACCACTTTGGCTGTGGTGATGCTAAAACATAAGTACTTCATTATCCAAGCTTCTGATTACTAAAAGCTTCCCAAATAACTTTTTGACTTAAAAACTGACTTTTGAGTCACGGTATTACATAATTATAAGCAAGAAAATTACAATTCAGAAAATAAACAAACATAAAACACACTATGTGACAATAAAATAGGTATTATAGCAATTATTTAACTTAAAAGGTTATCTAAAAAAGAAAAATTAAGCCTTAATTTTGAAGGAAAATCTTAAATATAAAAATTTAAACATGAATAAAATAAACAAATAAGTATGTAGATCCTAGAATATAGTAGAAATTATAACATTAATTAAATTACATCGTTTTTTTTCAAATTACGTAAAAAGATAAAATGCCTTGAATGTAAAAATGGTTCGGAATATTCAAATGAAATATAAGCAAAACAAATGAGACTGTTGCCAAAACAGCTAACTAAAAACCCAGAGGTTGAAAAAAAATTGAAAAATCGCTTAAAAATTTAAGTTAAAAAACTCTAAAGTGAATTTCGAAAAAAAACTCTTCGTAGTGTACATCATTAGGACCTAGAATAATAATGTGCCCAGTTTTATACTTCTGGGTTGCTTAGTTTGGGTGGTAGAGGTGAAACACACACGCTTATTTCCTCTTTTATTAGTATAGATGAAACAGAAAGGAATCATTCCTTATTTGGCTCTAATTTTTCTATAAAGTTTCAATGGGCTCAATTCATGACAACACGTGATAAATACAAACTGGTGTTCTCCATTGAATTCAAAACAAACATTAAACTAATTGTACTTGTTGTTCTATTTGTAAAACTCAGATAAAATTTCAAATTTCAAAATTGGGTAAAGATGTTTAAATGTTAGGAGCAAAAATTCCTTCAATTTTTTTTAATTAAAAAAAGTCATATATTTTATGTTTATATTTTTAAATAAAATGCCTTCCTCCCTAGAGAGAGGCACCTGAGCTCTGATGATGCGAACATGTACTAGAATTTAATTTAGCCTAGATTACTCCTAGGGATCTTTTACATGACATATAACCATACGACATGGCCGCTGTCTATTTTCTGCATCATGAAAATCCATCGACTTGGGCCGGGACGAGTGAGTGAGTGAATATTAACGTCACACTTTTCAGCTACACGAGGGTTTTTGGTGACGGACCACGTAATTTTGAACCATGGTCAAGTGACGTGGACGACACCTGAGCTGGCACCCCTTCTCCTAACTACCACACCACACTAACGGGAGGACGTTTCAGCTCTCAACAGATTAAACGAGGGCTGGGATGGAACCTGAAACCTTGAGTACAGAAGGTCAGTGACAAACCAACCACGCCACTTAGCCGACATTTTACTATTTTGTTTAGTTTAAAAGGTGATGTTCATTCTTAGAACGTTCATACGTTTTATTATTACATTCCTAAAACCTTCATTCACGGAAAAATACAATCACTTTAATATTCACTACGACAAAAAAAGAATGTTTACAATAGATATCGTTAGCTTAGTTATCTGAATGCGTAACTCCATCTGGGGTGCTAATTTGATATAGAAGTACTACGCTCAAAAGTTATTGTTTATGTCCACCAAGATAGGCAATCACATTACAATAGGTTTACTTTGATATTTTTATCGTATATTCATGTGGTTGCCATGGAGAGGTTGTGGTTCATGAGGATTTTTTTCCTGCGGTAACCATATTAATTTCAGACGATTTTAATTCGATTTCTTTAACAATGTAACCATTTTCATTGCATTATTTCTTCAAATTACTATTTGAGTCATCTATAGTGTTTTGTGCTATTTTCAAATATGGATATTTTTAATATCATTGGTGAGTACCAGGATATCTTTAAAAAATAAGTTCTGTGCTTTTAATTATCGTTATAAATCGCACATTTCCACTTTATTTTATTTTTTAATACTTGATTGCCAAAGAAAGTTATTTTGACTGCTTTTTAATTTCTATTAGAAAAACAATTACATATATAATGCACAATTTCTTAGAATTTTTTTTGAGTATATTTTTTTTTTCAAGTGAAATAAATTTTTTTTTATTGTTAACATAATTTGTTATATGGCAGTAAATAATGTAAACAAAATAAAAAAGTTAACTTTTTAAGCAAGTTTCTTTACACATTAATCATTCTTTCAGAATGCAGTCATTTTGACTGCTTTTGGTCATTTTAGGTATAGACTAAATTTCAATCTCTCTAGTGTTTTTTTAGTAATGCTTTTTTTTAATATTCCTTGTTCGATGAAACTCATTGAAGGAACTCGTAGTTTTTTGAATATTGCAAGTTATCAGCTCTTATTAATTGTTGTTCATTATTAATTTTAATACATATTATGTAATTATTTTATTTATAACATAATATGATGTAATAATTATTTCATATAATTTTTTATATTGTTTATTTATAATAATTTTTTATTTTACTTTTTTATAAATATTACAAATATTATTTGTTCATAAATATTATGTTATTTATAATTATAATTATTATATTATATGAGCATTATTATAAATAATAATTATAATATATGGTTATAATAATACATTACATATTATTATTATTAATAATAATATTATATATAATGTTTATTATATGTTATGTTAATGTTTACTATATGTTTATGAAGTTTATTATATTATATTGAAATTCATTATTGATTGATATGAGTTATTTTTTAATCTATTCTATACTCTTCATTTGGAATATATTTCAAAACAATCCATTACAATTATTTTCCTGACGATTTGTTACCGCTAGGCTGCTATCTTAGATTCCATGTAATTCGACAACAACAACTGCTTGGCGCAATTGAGGAATCGCGAAAAACAGCGCTTGGCGCGTGGCACTCCTATATCAAATCAGTTCAGTTTGTGGAGTTACG
This sequence comes from Trichonephila clavipes, assembly GCA_019973935.1. Classification (NCBI taxonomy): domain Eukaryota; kingdom Metazoa; phylum Arthropoda; class Arachnida; order Araneae; family Nephilidae; genus Trichonephila; species Trichonephila clavipes. The sequence continues at coordinate 611,404 of BMAU01001220.1, forward strand.
CATTCTGATGACTAGGCCGACGATATGTGCGTTGCACATATCGTTGGCCATGACATTAAATTTGGAACATTAAATTTGTATGGTGATGACATTAAATTTTGCAATTCTCAACACGGTAAAGAAATACCTTATAATCCTTATATTATATATATTAAGACAAATTAACCAAAATATAAAAATACTGGCAATGTCTGGTTCTATAAAAGTACTGGCTAAATTTGAATTTTTGTTATCAAATGCAAGAAATAGTAGATAAAATGAAAATTATTAAAATGTCATGTGGGAACAGAAGTTCTGCATGGTCTAGAAATGTTGGAGAGGACATAAAACAGAATCAAATATATTTCTGACAAAGAATAAGATCTAGACAGTCCAGATGGCTCCGAGCCATAAAACCATCCCACAATAGACAAATGCATAAAGGTCCTTTTAGGATATGAGGTTCATGATGGAACAGAGACGTAAGCTGCAGTAAGTGTCTAGGAAAACAGGAATTCTAGAAAATATCACACAATGCTTTATGGTAATAATGCACCATTTTGGCTGCTATTAAATAGTCCTCAATGGATATTTCAACAGCTAAAGACTTCTTATGCACATACATCTAAATCTTTGTTGAATCGATTTACAATGCAAAAGTAAAAACAAAAAAACCCCATCATCATGGCTTCGTCAAAATTGAGATTTAAGCTCCTTTGAAAAACGTTAAAGTATTTTGACACTTAGAAAATTTTTCACCTGAGAATATATGCTTATAGTGATGAATGAAAAATAGTCATAAGCAAATGTTTATTCTCTATAACAAACACAAAACCTAAATTTATGTTTACTAAACGATAGAATATTTGCAGTCATAATACGGGACGGCATCATTATTCTATATAAAATCCTTTTGTTTTACTGAAGTGTTTTTATGATCTGTTAAAAACATTTTTTCCCTCTTATATCTGAAAATTAGTCATTCTAATGCAGTGTTTCTTAAACTTTTAAAATCTGCGAACCAATTTTCAATCATAGCTTTCATTACACCCTCCTTCCATACAATAACAATGTTTTAAATGAAATAAAAATGTATTTGTCATACTGCACAATGTCAA